>VZQC01001358.1:1127645-1156915 GCA_009823505.1 Rhizomys pruinosus
GGAAGTGGAAATACTAATAATCAAAGACAAAATGAGAAAGGAAATCAAACACTCACCAATACGAGGAAAGAAATGGAAAAATGCGTCATAAGCAGAATGGAGGAAGCAGAAACAAGAATATCAGACCTGGAAGATAACACAGACTAACTAAAAACCTCAATTAAAATATTATGAAAAATTTATTAAAAAATACAACAAAAGTGGAACAACCTGGACTGTGGGACAACTATGAAAGATCAAACCTCTTAGACATCATAGGAATAGAGTGAAGGAGAAGAATCTCAAGAGAATGGGTATTGATCAGATCTTCAACAGAAAATAGATGAAAATTTTCCCAAACTAAATGGCAAACCAATACAAATACAGAAGCACATAAGAAGCCAAATAGACAAGATCAGAAAAGAAACCTGTCCCACCACATCATAGTTAAAATGCCGAGACACCCCAAAATAAAGACAACATTCTTAAAGCAACAAGAGAAAACACAAGGGACCTTAAGGAGAACCCTTCGAATTACAACGGAACTTCTCAGTGCAAACTATAAAGCAAGAAGAATGTGGAGCAAAAGCGTTCCACAGGGTTTAACAGGACTAGACACATACTGTGGTAGTTTTGAATAGTGGTCCCCTAGGCTGTAGTAGTCAACATTGGTATCCCAGTTTTGTGTGGTGGCACTGTTTTGTTTGGGGTCTTAGAAGGTGCGGGCATGCTAGAGGAAGTCAATGTCACCTGGGGCAGGCTTAGTGAGTTTATTTGTAACAAGCCTTGTGGTCGTACAGTTTGCGCCTCTCATCTGCATTCTTGTGCTCTTTGGTGACGGATGGTGACCCTCAGCCTTCCCTGCCCACTCCGGGCCAACCAGTGCCTCCCCCAAGGGACTCGATTCCCTGGAACCATCAAAAATAAAGCTCAAATAAACTCTTCCTTGATAAGTTCCTTGGTCTGGTGTTTATCGGCAGCAAAAAGTGACTAATACAGATACCAACACAGGTTAATAATTTACCCAGAAAAAATTCTATTATGTTGAAGGAGAGAGAAAAATCTTCCCATGACATAACAAGATGAAAAAACAGTCCAGCACCAGAGAGAGAGAGAGCTCTGGTTTGTTTGTGAGCACCAATATTGGGTGGCTCAAATCTGCCTGTAACTCCAACTTTAGGGGATCTGAATACCTCTAGCCTCTGAGGCCACCTGCACTTACTTACACATAACCCACAAACAGACAAACACACATATGTGTAAATGGAAATAAAATAAATCCTAAAAAAAAAAAAATAAATAAAAAATACATGTCCAAAAACCAACCTGTCAGAGAATACTTGAAGCAATTCAAAGGACAGAAGAAATGAACAACCATCCATAGTTTACATAGAAGAGAAAAAAATAAAGCATATGGCAGAATAGAAAACGAAAACCAAAACCCACAAATTGATAATTAGGCACAAGGAAAGCAACACAAACCTAATCAGTCATAACACTGTAAATAGTAATGGACTAACTCCCCCCCCCCCCCCCCTCCCAATCAAAGACATAGAGTGGGAGATGGGATTAGAAAACAGAATGAGTGAAAAGAACAACACAGGAGGGATCTCTATACCAGACTTCAAACTATACTACAGGGCTATAGTCATAAAAACAGCCTAGTACTGGCACAAAAACAGACCTATTGACCAATGGAACAAAACTGAAGATCCAAACTTGAGCACATACAATTTCAGCCATCTCATATTTGACAAGGGGGCCAAGATGACACAATGGAGAAAAGACAGCATCTTCAGCAAGTAGTGTTGGCAAAACTGGATCACCACTTGTAGAAGAATGAAATTAAACCCTTACCTCTCGGCCTGTACAAAAGTCAACTCCAGATGGATCAAAGACCTCAATGTGAAACCTCAAACTCTGAAGGTGATAAAAGAGAAAGTTGGCAGTAGACTACAAGACATAGGCAAAGGAAAAGACTTCCTAAATTGGACAGAAGCTGCGCACAAATTAAGGTCAACACTTGACAAATGGGACCTCATTAAACTCAAAAGCTTCTGTACATCAAAAGAAACAATCAAGGAAGTGAAGAGAAATCCCACAGCCTGTGAGGAAACCTTCACTGCAGATATGTCTGACAAAGCATTGATTTCCTGAATATATAAACTACTCAAAAAACAAAGAAGAAAGAAAACAAATGACCCACTCAATAGATGGAACAAAGAGCTGAACAAAGACTTCACCAGTGAGGAATTAAAGATGGCTGAGAAACATCTTAAGAAGTGTTCAACATCATTAATCATTAAGGAAATGCAAATCAAAACCACTCTAAGATATCATCTTACTCCAATAAGACTGGCTAGGATCAAGAAAACAAATGACACCAAGTGCTGGAGAGGTTATGGGGAAAGAGGAACACTCATCCACTGCTGGTGGGATTGTAAACTCGTACAGCCAGTATGGAAAGCAGTGTGGAGAACCCTTGGAAGACTTGGAATGAACTTGCCACCTGACCCAGCCATACCTCTCCTGAACATGTACCCACAAGACTCATCTTACCGCAGAGATACATGCACAGCCATGTTTATTGCAGCTCTCTTCACAATAGCAAGGAGCTGGAACCAACCCAATGCCCCTCAGCTGATGAGTGGAGAGAGAAAATATGGTCTACCTACACAATGGAGTTCTATGCAGTGGTAAAGAAAGATGACATCATGAGTTTTGCAGGTAAATGGCTGGAGCTAGAAGATATCATGCTGAGTGAAGTAACACGGTCCCAAAAAAACAAACTACGAATGGTATCCCTCATCTGTGGATACTAGCACCAATTACCTATTAAAAAAAAAAGACATACAAAGACATACATCTATGCGAATGACATCAGTTCTAAGAGTAACATTCCTTATCTTATACATGAAAACATACAGATATCATTTGAAAAAATAAATAAATAAAAATAAAATATCAGAAGAAAAAAAAAGAAAGTAAAATGGTGGTCTTAAGCTAATCTCTCTACTGTCCTTATAGGAAGAAGGAATCTAAGCATTGAGTGTTGGATTTGGGTCAGTGCAACCCCCAAATAAAAGGAAACTCCAGGCTTAGGCACTCTGGGAAAATTTACTTCAGGAATAGCAGGGGCTGGGGCTTCTAGGGGGAGCATAGCAGCCAGAATCAAAATGGCATCTGGCCAGACCCTTTTAGGTGTTGGGTGGGACAGCAGATAAAGAGGAAATGAGGTCATTGATTGACAGCTTCTGGAGAGAGTGGAAATCTGTGTGAGCTGGGAATGCTGGCCATGAATTCCAGGTCTTTGGGAGAACCAGGCCTAACACATGAAACACAGTTGGGATGACATGAGAGCACAGCACAAAGCAACAAGCCATGGGGGAGGCCTCTGAAGAAACCAGGCATGAAAACAGCTTCATCTTCGGCCCTCAGCCTCCAGAACAGTAGGAAAGTTTTTGTTGCTTAAGAAACCAGTTTAAGCTGGCGTGGTGGTGTGTGCCTTTAATCCCAGCACTCGGGAGGCAGAGGCAGGCAGATCTCTGTGAGTTCAAGTCCAGCCTGGTCTACATAGCAAGTTCCAGGACAGCTGGGACTACAGGGAGACCCTGTCTCAAAAAGACCAAAAAAGAAACCAGTCTGGTAATTTGTTATGACAGCAAAACTAGACAGTATAACAATGATGTCGTGGCTACATAGTGTGCTGGTTAGTTTGCACTCTTGTTAACAAAATATACCAGATAAAGTTTGTAGCAATTTTCCTCTGAGTTAAAACCTTCCATCTTGGAGGGAATCTGGATAAACAACAGAATGTTGTTGTATCTTTTTTTTTTTTTTTTGCATTTTTGGCATTTTTGAGACAGGGTCTCCCTTTAGTCCCAGCTGTCCTAGAATTTGCTATGTTGACCAGGCTGGCCTTGAACTCACAGAGATCTGTTTCTCAAGTTCTAGGATTAAAGGCATGCCCCACCACTCCCAGCAAGGATATTGTAAATAGAAGTAAGCAAATCGAGCTTTAGGAAGTCCCTGAAGTTGACCAGCGTCTCTAGGCTTTTCCCTCCCTAAGTGTACACAAGCCCTAAGGACACTGAGAGACACTCTCAGACAAGCTGGCTACCAGAAGAAGCAGAGAGCAGCCAAGCTTCCTGGAAGAGGTTCAGACCATCGGAGCTATCCGAAAGGCCACTCTCAAACCTGTTGAGCTGCCTGCAGGTTGTGCAATGCAGTCCACATTTCCTGAATTTGGTGAGTGGTCAACCATGCTGGGGTGGACTTTTTGATAGAATACGTGACTGGCAGAAGAGCCATAAGCTTCATTAAGGGGGGCATAGAGTCGTAAATCCCTTGAAATGGCTGACTGGCCCTAAATTGGCAGTCTGGCCTTGCCGAAGCCTTATAAACAGGTCACTCCCAGACTGAGGCTGTCTGTTTATGGGCAATGGAGTAGCTGTCCTACACCACTGTATACTTATTCTGATAAAGTATATATTCTTTGCCTGTTGCAGGTCTAGCTCTGATTCTCATTTCTTAACTTTAAACAAGCCCTCCTTTTCCCTTTCCAAAAATCTAACACTTTTGACGATATTGATGTCTTTGAGTAATTTCTGCTCCTGTTGGTAATGCCTCACCCGTTCCTGTAACCAGTAAAAGCCATTGATTCACCAAGTTGGATTTGAGTGATATCCTTACTTTCGTCTGTCCTCAGTTCCCTACCAGAAATAGTGTCATACAACAGACAATCAAGTTAGAAAGCTTACTTGAGTACAGCTTCAGAGATATCACTCCAGGGTCACTATGCCCTACTGCTAGTAAATCATAAATCATGGCATACACACAGTAGGCTGTCACCTCATGATATGGCCTCAGAAGAGAGACACATTGACACCAATGGAAATGGGAAGAGGCTGGGGTTTCGATACTGCCTTCAAGGTGACACTTCAGGTGACCTAATTTCCTTCCACTAAGCCCTCTTCCTATAGGGTTCCATCTCCTCCCAGTAAATACCACCAGCTGTCATCCAAGACTTTAAGTAGGGGCCTTTGGGAGTGTGATGGTTAATCCTGGCTGCCAACTTGACTGGACTAAGGAACAAATAAGAGAAAAGGATCTTCAGATTGGACCACCTCAACCCGGATGGCCCACCCCAAAGGTGGGAGTTATCTTCTGCTGGCAGGCAGTATAAAGGGCCATGGCAGAGGGAGCTGGTCCCTTTTTTCCTGCAGCTTGCCTCTCTCTCACTGGTGAGTTTGTCTTGCTGCTGTGATCAACACTTCGGATCCCAGCGTGTACTGAGACCGGCAGATCTCCTGGAATCCACTGGGCCTTCAGCACCAGATTGGGACTACTGAGACATCCAGCCTTTCGGACTGAGCAGTTCCCTGGATTCTCAGCCTCTCCGGTTCGGCGCGGCTACTGTTGGACTCCTTGAGCTCTGTCACGTGAGCAAATCAATAAATTGTATATGGCTATATATTCGTCCTGTTGCTTCTGTTTCTTTGGAGAACCCTGACTAATACAGGGAAATAGCCTCGATTCCAACTATAGCATGCAGGAAATGAATGTGTAGAGATTTCTGCTGAAGACTGTAAGAATGAAAAATCTGTATAATTAAAATCTTTAATAAATGAGTGAAGGACAGCACATGTTAACTGATATTTTAGGTAAAGGTGCTGTAAGTATCTTCCTACTTCCGTGAATGTCAAATTAATCATAAAACACCAAAGACAAAGGGAAATGAAATCCTCCAGGTTTGCTGATAGAAGGCATTAACCACACATACAAGGGGATGTGAGGAGGAAGAGCCCTGACGAGGACGGTCCCACCTGTTTCAAGGTTCAATTCCAGGTCTCAGAAGTTTTTTTTAAATATCCAAACATTATGTGAGGTGAATAAAGTCAAATCACACAGCGTATCAAGGGACTCGCCAGTGGTAAGGTTGGCAAAAGAAAACGGCTAAACTTTGGATTTGCTGGGAAACACTACTCATCTCACTCACACGCATGAACTACTAAACAGTTAAGTGTAAATATTGTTAAGCATAATAATAATAATCACTCATAAAACTAAAAATGTAGTTGGAAGTATGTAATTAATTTGAAATGTCATAATAATTAAAAGAGCTTTTTAAAAAAAATTTTTTTATTATTTATTTCTGTATGTGTATGAATGTACTGTCTGCATGCAGGTCTGTGCACCCGTGTCGTGCAATGCTGCAGAGTTCAGAAGAGGGTATCGGATTCCCCTGGAACTGGAGTTCTCCTGGAATTGGAGTTACTAGTGCAGAACCAAATTCCTTATATTGGGTAGGCAGTTATGAGTCTGAGCTAAGGCTGCTTGATTCTGTCATAACAAATTTAACAGTACTAACACATCTCTCCATGTCAATCAATCAACAGACATCAAGAACTTCCTTTGAAAAACTACTATGCTAGGCATCTTGGTACACACACACACACACACACACACGCACGCACACAAAAAGTTTACTCCAGGAGTTTATGACCTGTTAGAAGACTTTTACCCAAAGAAAAATTATGTAAAAATACATGATAAATTATCAGTGTGAATGACTGGTCTATCCATGTGAAGGAGCATTCATAAGAGAGTTGTCTGTATCAGGTTAGAATAGAAAAGAGCTAATTGGAAGTATGGATAGCTAGTCTTGCCAAGAAGTTATAGGCAAGGGTCAGGTGGGCTGGTGCTTGCCCTTAATTCCAGATCATAGGAGGCCAAAGCAGGCAGATCTTTGTGAGATGGAGGCCAGCCTGATCTACATAGCAAGTCCAGGCCAGTGGAACTCTACATGGAGAAAAGGAAGAAGTTACAGCTGCACAACATTCAGGGTAGAAAAATGCTGGCACGCAGCCAACCCCAGTGGACTGAGTCATCCTCAGTGCTGGCCCCCCATGCTCCTAGCAGCACCTAAGAAACATGATAGCACACCTGCATGCACAGACTGAAGGCTTAATAACATATGGAGGAACATACCATGGATGTACATGGTGTCATGGATTAAGGGAAAGAAAAGTAAAAGTCTCAGTAAAAGCGCTGCCTCCTTGCAGGCTTCTTCTGTCTCATCCCAAACTGTTCTTTTGCTCAGGCAGAGATATGGGATCAATACAGATATTTGATGTTCTTGTCAAAGTGGTTAAGGAAGCCATGATGTGGACTAGAGGGTGAGGGCAAGTATCTGCTGCCAGCCCCCAATGAACCTTCTCAAAACAGACAACATAGGGTTCGCAAGATGGCTTGGGGGTAAAGGTACAGGTAAAGGTGCTTGGTGCCAAACCTGACAACCTGAGTGAGAGCCTTAGAGCCCACAGAGTAGCAGGAAAAGAACTTATTTCCCAGGGTGTCCTCTGAGCTCCACATATGTACTGTGGCAAGTGCACCCCAATACACTAAAATAAATAATAAATAAGTAAATAAAGACATGAATACATAGATAAATGCAATAAATTATTTTATAAACACAGACCCACATTCTCCTTCCCTGATTTAATTAAAGATCCTCTTTCAGAACATCTGAGAAAAGTCTTTAAAAAGCAGGCAAGCGTGGTAGTGTACGCCTTTAATTCAAGCACTCAGGAGGCAGAGGCAGGCAGACCTTTGTAAGATTGAGGTCAGTCTGGGTTTTTCTACATAGGGAGTTTCTGGCCAGCCAGAGCTGCATAGTGAGACTGTCTCAAAGACAAACGAACAAAAAATGCCAAGAAATGACCAAGATATGAGTAAGATCAGTAAAATTCTTTCAGGGAGAAAAGCACAGGTCAAAATATAGATGTGGCTTCCAGATCTGCATCTGACTATGAATAATCTTGCCTCCTCTTTTCCATGAATTTTATCTGCCTCCTGCCTCACCACCACAATCTACTAAAAAGGCCAAGGCCAACAAGCCCAGGTTCATGCACAGCTAAGCCCAGCATGGTTTCTGAAATAGTTGGATCTGGAATGTTCCACAAAGGCTCATATGTTGAAGGCTTAGTTCCTGGTTGATGGTGCTATTGGGATTTGAGGAAACTTTCCTACAAGGTAAGTCTTAGTTGGAAAAAAACGGGGTCATGGGCTGGAGAGATGGCCTAGTGGTTAAGAGCACCGACTGCTCTTGCAGAGGACCCGGGTTCGATCCCCAGCACCCACATGGCGGCTGAGAACCATCTGTAACTCCAATTCCAGGAGAACTCCAGTTCCAGGGGAATCTGAGACCCTCTTCTGACATTGCACGACACGGGTGCACAAACCTACATGCAGACAGTACACTCATACACACACAAAAATAAAAATAAAATAAATTAAAAAAAAACAACAAAGAAACGGGGTCATTAGGGGCACGTCTTCAGGCCTACTTTAATGTCGTCCCACCTTGATGCTCCCCCACCTGTATCCTCCGCAAGGGCTCACTCCCAATGATGTGCCTTCTTTCCTGCAGGCCCCACTTCCTAAGCTTCCTCCATCTCACAATTGCACCACATGCTGACAAGAAAGCCTTTCACACATGGACCTTTGGGAGACACTCCAGATTCAAACAATAGCCCAGAGGAGAAGAATTTTGCAGGTACCTGTGTTAGACAATGAATAAGAATAAAAAGGTTGATTTGGGCTCATGGTTTTGTTTCCAGGATTCACTCTAGATTCCCTTCAGCTCTTCAATTCTTGTAAACTCCATAGAAAGAATCTAGAGAAGACACACAGAGTTCTGTGGAGCAGAGTGGGGCGTCCCCAAGGGGTTAGAGCAGAGAGTGGCCAAGGCAAGCATTGACCCATCTACATTCCAGGCAGGTTTTGTACAGTTTTAGTCTCTGTACCAGACAGCTTTGTTGAAGGGCATTTTCCTGTGCAGGTGATTGGCAGGTCCATTGGATAAACTCTTACAGAGCAGCATAGTGTAGTGTTCTTGCTCCTTATCAGAACGTAATCTGATAAGGTTTTGGGATCCCGGAACCAAATTTAAATAATTATCTATTAATGACTGTTCTAGTTTGTCTTCCATTGCTGCGACAAATCACTCTGACCGACACCAACTTGAGGAGGAAAGGGTTTATTCAGCTTACATCTCCTGGGTCACAGTTCATCACTTAGGGAGCCCAAGGCAGGGACTCAGGGCAGGAACCTAGAGGCAGGAGCTGAAGAACAAGCCATGGAGGAATGCTGTTCACTGGCTTGCTCTCCTGTCTCATGCCCAGCCTGCCTTCTTATACAGTACACAACAACCTGCCCAGGGTGGCACCACTCACTGTGGGCCAGACCCTTCCACACTGCTTGACCATCAAGACAATACTCCACAGATGTAGCCACAGGCCAATCCAATGGAGCCAATTCCCCAACTGAGGCTCTCTCAACCCAGGTGTGTCAAGTTGACACTAAAGCTATCTAGCACAATGACCTTCTGGGCAGTCAGGATGTCACACCTCCAGCCGGTAGTCAAAGACCAGACTACTCTGACCACTAATTAGAGTCCCCTACAGATCTAGTCTGCTGATTTGGGAGGATTTGTATCTGAGACACACAAGCCTACACAAACTGTAGTACCTTGTTCTTTTGCCCTGAGCTTCTTGATTAAGGTCTACTTTTCAGTTAATTCCATTTTTCCTCTATTTTCTAATTAAGAATTTTCTAATTATCTTGATTCCTCTTAATTTCTCAAAGCTCTTGTGATGGCTCTGGTGGACCCTTGGCTTCAATGGGGTTTCTAGATATGATGGAGGAGCCTGCCAGGTCTGGGAGTCAAGGGGTCATCTGGGACTTGTCCACCTGAAGGTCAAAGGGTGGTAGGTGAGGAGAAGAGCAGTGCCAGCTGTGCCTTGGAAAGTCTCACCACCTGTCCTATGCCAAAACACAGGCCTCTGCAAACTCACTCATCTAATACAAAGCAGGGGCTGAGAAGGCCTCTCCAAAAAAGCCATGCATTGTAACTCTAGCAGCGTCTGCTGCCTGCCACCTGTTCTCCTCCTCAACTCAAACCCCACAGCCTGACAGCCATGAGTGCCCAGGAGCTCTTGAACTCTGAAAGCAAAATGAAAATAACAAACAGTAATTAATGTAGATATTTACTAAGGTGGAATGATTATTTGTTAAGAAATCACTGTTCAAAATGCTTTGTAAGGGAAATCCTACTAATAGTCTTTGAGCAGTTTCAGGAACTGGTGTGGAGGGGTTAGACAACATTTCCAAGGTCCCATAGCTGATAAGAAAGAAGGTTTGAGAATAGATGCCGTGAGGTGCTCAGCCCTGTGTGTCACATCTACAATGCAGCCTCTATTGAACACAATGGTAGAAGGGGCAGAGAGAATATGAATGCAGGCCTCAACTCTCACCAGTGAAGCTTCCTCATGCAGCAGATGGTGGTTAACACAGAAAGACACAACTGGCCAAAATGTAGAGAATTAAGAGACTGCAGAGTGTGTGCTAGTGGACAGGACTCCTCTGTTAAATCTCTGCCACCCAGGGCTCAGGGACCATTGCAGAAGAAGGGGTAAAAAGAGTGTAAGAGCCATAGATGGTGGATGGCCAGAAGGAAGGAAAGATACTCAGGCAGCTGGGAACTTGCTTATATGAGCTTATAGCAGAGGTGACAGCATGCACAAGACAAGACCCAGGCAAACTCAAACCAGACAAAAACCCAGCATAGAACTGGGGAAATGGGTAAGAAGCTCTACCCTAAGCTAAGGAACTGTATTCACAGCTGATCACTGCTGGCGAGGGAGAGTTGGTCTTCTTAGAGACATTTGGGAACCCAAACTTGACTTGAAAGCCTCAACATATATGACAGGGTGCACAAAATCTAGTGGGGAGGGGGGTCTAAATATCATCAAGGTGTATTTATGAAATGCACAAAAATTAATAAAAATATTTAAAGTAAAATTTAAAATAGTTTTGGATTTGGACTCATCCGGGCTAACCCAGAACACATGTTCACGTGTTGTTTCATGATTAAGTGCCTTCTTTTACTGTTCAGTGTCTTTAGGTATTTGGTACTGAGGGAAGCTCCGCCTAGGAGAGAGAAACCCCACAGAAGGACGTCCCTGTCCTCAAGAGAAGGACGTCCCTGTCCTCAAGAGAAGGACGTCCCTGTCCTCAAGAGAAGGATGTCCCTGTCCTCAAGAGAAGGATGTCCCTGTCCTCAAGAGAAGGATGTCCCTGTCCTCAAGAGAAGGATGTCCCTTGTCCTCAAGAGAAGGACATCCTTGTCCTCAAGAGAAGGACATCCCTGTCCTCAAGATGCTTTCAACAAGCCTATAGGTTCCTGGAGAAATCAAGACTAATACAAATGAAGTAATTAGAAAATCTTAGCAGACAGCCTGTAATTAGCTGTAATGTAATATCCCCCATGACTAAGAAAAGTGCTTCCTGGTGGAGGCCCTGAGACCTGACCGCCACCTCTAGAGCCATAATCACTCTTTTAAAAAAAATCAGAATCTGGGTCAGACAGGGCCCTGGGCCTGCAGTCTGCTACTGTCACTTCTTCTCCCAAGGAACCCACCTGACCAAGGGGCATATCCATAAAATAGCTCTGTAAAGTAGTAGTATCTGCAGTTTTCCACTTTTCCCAAATGAATGAGAACATTTATTTAAAACTCTGTTTCGGGATCTCACAGACAAGATGCAGTTGGCCTTTGGCTCCATCTTCCCCACTGGGCTCCACCAGTTCCTCCAGCTTTCCCACTACAGTCCACCCAACATAGATCATGTGGAAGGAAAGCTCAATTCCAAGAATGAGGGGAACTTTCCAAAGCCCAAGTTCATTCGTTTGGTGGCCCAAATTAGCCCTATGAATGGAAGATTCCAGAAAAACCATTCTTCTTCAAACTGGACTTTTGTCTGCTCTGGTGATTGTGGAGAGTTTGGAAGGTTGCAGGTCCAGAGTCTAATTATCATTTATCTCAGGCTATCTTTAGGCCCTAAAGAGCCGTTGCCTTGCCCCATCTCTGTTTCTGACCTAACATCCCGTGACTAACAAATAAAAACCCTTTTTAAAGCTATTTATTAGCAGACAACCAAGAAGCTAAGAATGTCATCAGGTAGCATCTGAGACCTACGGTAGACATCCCCCTGCGTGGCTGTACCTAAATGTACCTACTAATACATTTGAAAGTGTCTTGATTTATGACTTTTCTTTGCTCTCTTACTATAAAAAAAAATCACAAAACTGCTTCTGTTCTGAAACATGGAATTTTGGGTAACCTGAATCTGTTCCGAGGCCATGGTGACTCATATTTTGCTCCAGAATAACTATCTCTTATTCCTGTGTTGAAATTTATACTTTTGCATCGAGGGCCCCAAATTTAGTAATTTAACATAACTATATTAACATTACAATTCTTGCATTCTTTTTTAATTTTTGAGATTTTCATACAATATAATTTGATGGTATTTAGATCCTCTCCCCTATTTTCATCTCCCTTTATTGCCCCCACCCAGTTTAATGTACTCTATTACACACACACACACACACACACACACACACACACACACATGAAGGCTTATAGGGTCTAATTTGTGTCCCCCAAATGTCCTTCATTGTGAGTTCATCCATGGGGCCTCGTTAACTTAACAACTGTCTCATCCTTGAAAGACACTGTCTCTTTTTCCCTCCCAGTAGCCATCAGTTACCAAGGGTTCCTTGGATTGGGTTGGGTTTCTTACCCACTTCCTCAAGTCTATGCTGGGATTTTGTCTGGGTTTTGAGTTGATACTAGATTTGTGTATGTTGTCACCATTTCTGTGACTTCATATGAGTATCTGTCCAGCTGTCTGGAAAACTCTGTTTCCTTGTGGTCACCCACCACCTCTTGCTTGTACAGTCTTCTACCCCCTCTTCTGCAGTGGTCCCTCAGCCTTGGGAGGCAGAAGTTAATAGAGGTATCCTGTTCAGGGATAAGCACTGTGCAGTCTCTTGTTCTCTGCACATTGGCCAGGTATGGGTTTCTGTGTTAATCATCATCTGCTGCCTAAGGAAGCTTCTCTGGTTTGAGTTGAGAGATGCATTCATCTATGGGTATGACAATAAGTCAGAGTCAGTTCAACACTATAACAGTTTAATAGAAAAATAAGCTTTCCTCTACACCATGTGACATGTATAGCCTTGAGTTCCTAGCTTGATATCAACATCAGGTATGGGCCCATCCTAGGAAGCAGACCTAAAATCCAATTTAAGAGTGGTTGGTTGCTCCTATAATATTTGTGCCACTGTTGTACGAGTGCACGTCTCTTGCCAGGCAAGTTATCATAGTCCACAGGATTCATAGCTGGGTAAGGTTGATAATTATTTTTTTCCTTCTGGTAGCATATATAATAGCATCTTCCAGCAGTATGAAAGCTAACAAGTAGAGATGAAGCTCTGAAGTCAGCACCAGCTTGGCTTCTCCTTGTTTGCTCATGTATGTAATATCTCCAGCAATAGGGTCTTACTATCCAGTTCTCATGGAGGGTCTATTGGACCCTGGTCAACAGCTCCTAGGGAAGGAGTCCATTCCTGGCATTGAGGTTTTATTTTGTTAGTCTATGACGTTTAAAAGGGGCAATTGTCCCCATGTTATAAGGTAACTCCTTTTAATCTTTTTGTTTTTTTTTAATTTTATTTACTTTTTATGTGTATGATGTACTGTCTGCAGTACATGCAGGTTTGTGCACCCATGCCGTGCAATGCCACGGATGTCAGAAGAGGGTGTCAGATTCCCCCAGAACTGGAGTTAAAGACAGTTCTCAGCCACCATGTGGGTATGGGGGATCAAACCCAGGTGCTCTGCAAGAGCAGTTGGCGCTCTTAACGGCTAGGCCATCTCTCCAGCCCCCATAATGTATTTGTATGTACTTTAAGAAGCTTCTATAGTGGGGCTGGAGAGATGGTCTAGCGGTTAAGAGCACTAACTGCTCTTGCAGAGGACCCAGGTTCGGTCCCCAGCACCCACATGGCAGCTGAAAACCGTCTTTAACTCCAGTTCCAGAGGAATCCAACACCCTCTTCTGACCTCCGCGGCATTGCACGACACGGGTACACAAACCTGCATGCACACAATACATTCATACACAGACGAAAGTAAATAAAATTAAAAATTAAAAAAAAGAAGCTTCTATAGTGATAGGCTCCCACTGGCTCTTTGTAAAAGCCTTTACCATTACCTGTCCCTCTTCTGTACTCCTTCCCCCCTGCCCTCCCGGTCCCCACACCATCTAGCCTCTCCTACTCTAATGTACCCTTTTCCACCACCATGGCCATTTATTAGCTTCCTTGCTTCTCTGGATTTTCAAATTGAAACATGCATGTTTAATATTTCAAAGCCAACATCCAGCTATGAGAGAGAAGATGTGGCGTTTGTCTTTCTGGGTCTGGGTTATCTAGTTCAGGAGGATTGTTTCCAGTTCCATCCATTTACATGCAAATGTTATAATTTCAATTTTTGGTTTTTGAGACAGGTCTCCTTTTTGTCCCAGCTGGCCTGGAGCTCACTATGTAAAACAGACTGGCCTTGAGCTCACAAAGATCCACCTGCCTCTGCCTCCCAAGTGCTGGAATTAAAGGTGTGTGCCACCACACCTGACTATAATTACATTTTTTTTTTTTTTGGTCTTTTCGAGACAGGGTCTCTCTGTAGCCCCAGCTGTCCTGGAACTCGCTCTGTAGACCAGGCTGGCCTTGAACTCACAAAGATCCACCTGCCTCTGCCTCCCAAGTGCTAGGATTAAAGGCGTGTGCCACCATACCCGGCTATAATTACATTTTTTAAGAACTGAATAATATTGATTATCCATTCATCAGCTGATGGACAGCTAAGTTATTTCTAATTTCTGGCTATTATGAAAAGGGCAGCAATGAACATGGATGAACAGATATTTCTGGAGCAGGGTATAGAATCTTTGGGGTATATTCCCAGGAGTGGTAGAGCTGTAGCATATAGTAGATCAGTTTCTAGATTTTGAGGAATTGCCACCCTGATTCCCATCATGGCTGCACCAGTTTGTGCTCACACCAGGAGTGGATAAGAATTCAGCTTTCTCCACGTCCTCAACAGCATTTGTCATTGTTTCTTTCTTGGATCTTAGCTACTTTGAGTGGGGTAAGATGAAATCTCAAAGTGGTTTTAGTTTGCATGACCCTGATGACCTAAGTATAAACATTTTAAAAGCATTTCTGTCATTTGCATTTCATTTTTAGAGAACTTCTTGTTTAACTATTTGCCCACCTTTTAATTGAGTTGTTTGTTTTTTCCATGTTAGATTTTTTAGTTCTTTGTATATTCAAGATACTAACTCTCCATGAGAAGAATAACTAGTAAAGATTTTTTTAATCATTACTTCTTGTTTAGCTATTTGCCCACCTTTTAATTGAGTTGTTTGTTTTTTCCATATTAGATTTTTTTAGTTCTTTGTATATTCAAGATACTAACTCTCCATGAGAATAACTAGTAAAGATTTTATTAATCATTTTAGATTAGACTTTCACTTGACTGATGGTGTCCTTGCTATGTAGACCAGGCTAGCCTTGATCCCACAGAGATCTGCCTGCCTCTATGTCCGCAGTGCTGGGATTAAGGACATGTGCCATCACACCTGGCTGAGATGACACTTTCTTTACCGAGTGATTGTACTAACTTATTAGGGTAGCATAAAAAAGTACCACAAGCTACAAAATAAAGGAGCAAACCACATAAGTATATTTTCTCATAGTTCTGAAGGCCAGACGCCCCACCTGAAAGCCCTGGGAGAGCTGATTTTGTCTGAGGACCCCCCCCCCCGCTTGTAGATGACCGAGCTTCCCCTGTCTCTGTATGCCCTTTATGTGATGACGAAATGGCTTCTTTTGAGGACACAAGTCATAAAGGATTAGGGTCCACCATGTGATCTCATTTTACCTTAGTCACCATTTAAAAGTCCTGCATGGAAATATGGCAGCATTCTGAGACACTTGGGTAAGGATTTTACATTAGCTACTTTTCTGTTGCTGTGATAAAACACCATGACCAAGGCAACTTACAGAAGGAGGAGTTTGCTTGGGTTATGTTTCCAGAATGGTAAACATCTAATGCAGAGGGAGGCATGGCAGAAGAAGTGGCTGGAGCAGAAAGCCAAGTGACCACAGGAAGCAGACACAGGAAGCAGAGAGCAACCGGAAATCTGGCAAGGCTTAAGAACGGTCAACGCCTGCCCCAGGGACCTGCTCCCTCCAGCAAGGCTACACCTCCTAAAATTTCCCAAAACAGTGTCACCAACTGGGACAAAATGCCCAAATGCTTGGGGCCTATGGGGACGCTTATTCAAACCACCACAGGTTTCAACATGCAAATTTGGGGATGAGGAGAAGATACTATTCATCTCATACCAATGTATTTTTTTTCACCTGTGACATTCCCCGGTGTCAGTGGGACCCCACAGGCAGATGGGATGCTGAGGAAGGATGATCTGCAATGGCTTCAATCACATTGGGCCTCAGAAGGTGTATTGGGTATGTTTTTTAATAACTGTGGTAAAATAACTAAAACAAGCAACTTAAGGACAGACAGATTTTCTTGGTTCATGGTTTGGGAAGGAAGCCTGGTGGCTGGAGCAGCTCGTGGCTGGAAGCAACTCATGGCTGGAGAAGCCGGGGTTGTGATACAGCTTCTTACATCTCAGTGAATCAGGAGACAAAAAGAAATTGGGCTTAACGCAGGGCCAGGCTATCACCTCTAACGCTTACCTCCCAGCCACCCGTTTCTTCCGACGAGACCCTACCTTCCATAAAGCCCCCTTTACCTCTATAACCTCTCAGAGTAGGACCGCTAGCTGGGAGCCCAGTGTTCAAACCCCAGGGGCTTATGGGAACATTTTACAAGAATATCAGATGCGTGGGAACGGCTGAGCTCAGCTACAGCTGTTGACCAAACCGCCTTTACCCATGGCTCTCGATCCTGGCTGGTCAGAGTGTTCAGATAGTTTACAGGTTGGCTGGTGTCCTAAAGAGAACTGGGTATGACTTTTTATGACCTAGCCTCAGAAGTTACATGGTACCATTTCTGCCATGCTTGAGTTCACTGTAATTACAAACCTGCCCAGACTCAGAGAGAGGGCCATGGACCACACCACACCTCCCAGTAAAAGGAATCTAAAAGAATCTGGATTCCTTTTACTGGGAGGTGTGGTGTGGTCCATGGCCCTCTCTCTGAGTCTGGGCAGGTTTGTAATTACAGTGAACTCAAGCATGGCAGAAATGGGAATCTAAAAGAATCTGGAGGGGCTGGAGAGATGGCCTAGCGGTTAAGAGCGCCCACCGCTCTTACAGAGGAACCGGGTTCGATCCCCAGCACCCACATGGCGGCCGAGAACCGTCCGAAACTCCAATTCCAGGAGAACTCCAGTTCCAGGGGAATCCGACGCCCTCTTCTGACCTCCGCGGCATTGCACGACACGGGTGCACAGACCTGCATGCAGACAGTACATTCATACACATACAGAAATAAATAAAATAAAAAATAAAAAAAAAAAAGAATCTGGAGCATTTCTTAATTGCCACAGCTGTTTACAGCTTAATAATCTCTCCACAAAGTTCCTGACCCACAGGCACACTGACCCAAGTGATGAGAACTCAGTGAAGCCGACAGTGAAAAACTCTAGGCTCCTCTCTTTTCATAAGGGCTGGTAGAGGTAGCTCAGGTCCATGACAACCAGTAGTCCCTTCCAGACCCATACCCTTTAGGTTCTTTCATAGTAGTCCACATTCCAGCCTTAGCACAGTGGGTGCTTCCTCATTGACTTGGCTATGAAGCCTGTGAAGTCATAGGAAGCCCTAACCTCACAGTCCCCCTCCCTATCCTAACTTTTCATCATGTTCTAGATCTTCAGTGATCTCTTTTGTTCTCTCTCGGTCTTTTTCCTCCCCGGGGTTAAATTCCTTTCTCCTGTACCTTGCATCCTGAAGGCCTCCTGCCCTTCTTTCATCATAGTCTCTTTTGTTGTGTTGAAGGAGGTCAGGAATTCGGTTACACCCAACACATGTAGGATAGGCCTATTGGGATCTATCTGCCAGAGTGACTAAAAAGCCTGGGGGGTGGGGGGGTGTCTTCCTAAGAGAAGCCAGTGTGAGGCCCTGTCAGGCTCTCTTAGGAACAAAGCCAGGATTCTCAGAATCTCTGTTCCATCCAGAATGGCTTGGATCCATCCAAAACCCAGGTTGTATGTGAGGTTTTAGATCCTGATGAGAGCCAGGACTTTAAGTAAAAACTACAGGCTTATTCCTCTCCTTGTTTCAAGCCTCTTAACAGCTGGTATATGACCCAAAAAGTGGTGGGGGAGGGGGCTCTTCACTTCTTCTCCATGAAAGTAGCCCGAGGGCACCAGCAATACTCAGCTGTGGCTTTCCCGTTCTCAGCATCATACAGAGTCCAAGGAAACCGCTCATCTTCCTGGTGGGGGCACCAAGGAATAGCGAGGGCAGATATTTCAGAAGCAGGAAGCGCACACCAACAGAGATGAATTACTAAATTAACATCTTCCGTTTTCATCTACAAAAAAGGCCTGGCCAGCATGGACTTTTGCTTCTTATTTTGCTGTCCTTTTCCACCCTAGAGAATAGGGTAGAATGGAGGATAAATGATTGGTGGACAAGGTCTCTTCCAACCTAGAGGACCTTTCCTTGAATATTACAGCAAGTTATTTCCATTAGACCCTGTCAGAGAATGTACAGGCTTGTTCAGACACTGCCACTTTCAAATATTGAAATCTCATACTAGAATTTTCAGAACTAAAATTCTTCATCTGTAATATGTGAGTTATACCATCTGTTCAATAACTTCAAAAGGCTGTTTTCAAAACCAAAATTTTTGATGAGTTAAAATTAATAGAATCATCATATAAATGTAAGTATACTAAGTAACTGCAACTTTGTGATCACAGGATATTTTTTATCATTTTTATTTTATATGTATGAGTGTATTACTTGCATGTATGTAAGTGTACCTGTGTCTCTGTGTCATGCAATGCCCAAGAAGATCAGGAGAGGGTGTCAGATCCCCAAAACTGGAGTTACAGTGGTTAATCACCATTTGGGTACTGGGATTTGAACCTGGGTCCTCTGCAAGAGCAGCCAGTGCTCTTAACTGGCTGAGCCATCTCTCCAGACCCAACCAACTTTCTGAATATGGAGAAACTGTCCTATCTTATCTTCCTACCATCCAGTATACCAACTCTACTGCCAGAACACTATTGGAGTCTGATAAATCATTAGTTATCAGTGTAGATTGTAAGCCTCCCCTACCTCTTCTTCCTCATCAGGAATCATCTTCTTTTTATAAGTTACTAGACAAAGTAGTAAGTTTATGGCACTTTCATAAAATAAGTCATTATACTTTGTTTGTATTCATTCCCCTCCCCAACACCCCACCTCCATTCCAAGTTTTCCTAGCACTGCTTGTTGAAGAGGCTGTTTTCTTTCAAATATGTTTTGACAACTTTGTCAAATAAAACCCCCCAATCCAAAAACTAGGTGTGGGTTTGTTTCTTCGTTTCCTGAATATTCCATCAGTATACATGTCTTTTTTGTGTGCCAGCAGAATAGTTTTTGTCACAATGGCTCTGCATGGCAATTTGAGTGAATATTGTGACACTTCCAGCACTTCCTTTCTACTTAGGAGTGTTCGGGCTCTCTGGGTCTTTTGTACTTCCATATGATTTCACTGATTATCTTTTCTAGTTCTATGAAGAATGTCATGGGAATTTTGATAGTGATTGTGATTGTTTTCAGTCATATAATGATTTCAGAATACTTCGTGTGCATATGTTTGTGCATGTGTGTGTGTGCTCATATCTGAGTGCTTGTGCTTATGTTTGTGCTTGTGTGTGCCCGTGACCATATGGAAGCCAGAAGACAACTTTGGTTGTCATTCCTCAGGTACCACCTATTTTTTTGTTTGTTTGTTTGAGAGATAGTCTCTCATTGGCCTGAAATTTACCAAGTTTACTATGATGGCCAGCCATCCAGCCCTTAGTTCCTGTGTCACCAGCACACACCACTCACTGCACACAGCTTTTTAATGTGGGTTCTAGGGAAAGAACTCAGGTCCCCATGGATTAAAACCAAGCACTTTACTGATTAAGCTGTCTCCCTAGCCCCAAAATATGAATTCTGCCTATCTAGAAACATACAATTTTTTCTTTCTTCAATTTCTTTCTTCAGTATTTTAGATTTTTCACTGTAGAGATCATTTGCCTTCTTAATTAAATTTATTCCTTTTTTTAAGCAACAAAGAACCAAACTAATTTCTTATATATTATTAAACCATTGTGGAATAATACTAGAAATCAATAACAAGAGAAACTGCAGAAACCTCACAAACACTGAGAGATTTAGGAGTACACTCTTACCGGACCAGTGAATCATGGAAGAAAATAGAGTAAAATTTAAAATTTTGAGAAAATGAAAGCAGAGTTAACCAGTACCTTGAAAATGAAGCTCAGGCAGTTCTATGAGGAAAGTTTTTAGTTATGAGCATTTATATTTAAGAAAATCAGAGAGAGCTCAAATAAATAGCTTAATGATGTGCCTCAGAAAAACAAGAACAAAACATACTCAAAACCACTAGGTAGCAAACAATAACAAAGACAAGGGCAAAACTTAATGAAATAGAGGCTAAAAGAATAATACACAGGGTGTGGGGGCACACTCCTTTAATCCTAGCACTTGGAAGGCAGAGGCAGGCAGATTTCTGTGAGTTCAAGGCCAGCCTGGTCTACGAAACAAGTTCCAGGCAAGCTGGGACTACAGAGAAACCCTGTCTCAAAAAAAAAAAAAAAAAAAAAAAAAAAAGAATACATAGACTCAATGAAGCAAGAAGTTGGTTCTATAAAAGGACTGATACCTTAGTCAAATTAACCAAAAGAAACAGGGAGAAGACTTCAATGAATAAAATCAGAGGGGAAAAAAATGGGAATGTTATAATAGGTTACAAAGAAATCCAGGGAATCATTAATGAACTTTGAAAGCTTGTATTCCAGAATGGATGAAATCTAGAAGGAATGGATAAATTCCTAGATGAATATAACCTACCAACATTAAATCAAGAAAAGATAAACAATAGCCGGGCATGGTGGTGCATGCCTTTAATCCTAGCACTTGGGAGGCAGAGGCAGGCAGATCTTTGTGAGTTCAAGGCCAGCCTGGTCTACAGAGTGAATCCCAGGACAGCTGGGGCTACAAGGAGACCCTGTCTTGAAAAGACCAAAAAACAAAACAAAACAAAACAAAAACATGAAACAAAACAAACAAAACCCCCTACAAAATCAAATTTTAAAAACCCCTGTATAACCTTAATCCCTCTCTCCTATCTAATCTATTCTCTGTTCTGGATAGCATGAGTTTAAAGCCTATTCCTCATCTCACCATTGTTTATGGCTTTCACCACTTGCTTGTCCCCATTCTGTCCTGTCACAGTTGTCTAAGCCACCTTTCTTTTTTTTTTTTTTTGAGTTTATATTCTTTTAATATCCTTAATATATTTTTATTTTTTCCTTTAAATAAACACTATTTCCCATAGAGTTCTTAAGATTTCACAGGACAAACAAAAGAAAATCAATGTTCATAAGAAATTTTCATATATAAAAATGTAAAATAAATTTGACAATAAATACATTATTAAGAAGCTCTCATTGGGCACTGAAANATATATATATATATATATATATATATACATCATGAACAAATTCATTTCATCTTATTATTCAAAGAGGATTCAAATTCACAAATCAATAAATACAACACATAAATGGACTTAATGATAGAAATCACTTGATTATCCCAGTACATAGAGAAAAGACCTTAAAGCTCAACCTCATAAAAATCCCTGAAGAATCTAATTATAGAAGAAACATAACAGTAAAAGCTATCTATGACAAACCTTATTCCAAATGGGAAAACTGAAAGTATTTCCTGAAACATTAGGAGCAAAAACTGTTTCTCACTATTACCCTCTTTTTTTTCAAAGCCAATTTTTTTATTGAAACTTTGTGCATGTTGTTACCCTCTTATTAAAAATAGTAGTTGAGGGGCTGGAGAGATGGCCTAGCAGTTAATTGCTCTTGCAGAGAACCTGGGTTTGATCCCCAGCACCCACATGATGGCTGAGAACTGTCTTTAACTTCAGTTCCAAAAAAAAAACTTCAGTTCCAGGGGAATCCAACACACTCTTCTGGCCTGTGCAACACTGCACAACACGGGTGCACAAACCTACATGCAGATGGTACATTCATACACATAAAAAATAAATAAAATTTATAAAAAAGAGTAGTTGACATGTTAGCTAGAGCAATAAGATGAGAAAAAGAAACCAAAGGGATATAAGTAGAAAAGGAAGAAGTCAAACTATCCACATTCCCAGACATGATCCTACAAGGAAAAGACCCTAAGGGTCCCACCAGAAAATTCTCAATCCTAATGAACACTTTCAGAAATATAAAAGGATATAAACTCCACATAAAAAAAATCTACTAATTTATATATATACCAATAGTGAACTTGATGAGAAAGTAACTCTATTCACAACAGGAAGCATCCTTCAAATTCAAAACCAACCACCTTCCTACCCTCTTTTTTTTTTTTTAATTAGTTTTTTATTGATGCTTTGTGCATTTCATACATTTTTTCCAATTCAGTTCAGGCTTATTTCCCTTTCCCTCCCCCCCACCCCCACCCCATCCCAGATCATGCATTCTGCCATAACTGTCCTGCATCTTTCTCTCAGTTTTTTTTTTCATTTTTAGCTATAAGTGATAATCCATGAGTACAAGCATCCTTCATGCAAAACCTATCTGCAGGCTGTTGTGCCCAAACACCTACAGCCCCACCATCCAGTGGGGGGTGACAGGTTGTTTGTTCAATCAAGTTGATCAAATGAGTGTCCAGACTACATTGCTGTAGTTTCACCATTCACCCCAATCGCAGCCCTTACATTCTACCACGCCCCCTCTTCCGCAGGTTGTTCCCTAGGCTTAGAAAAGGGGCACAGGTGGATGAGAGGTAAAACAGTCCACTCTCTCTGGAGCTGTTGACTTGGACTCTGGTCAATTCTGGCTGTTTCCTTTCATGGGCTGACAGTTTGTCCAGGAATAACCTTTCGATCCTACTAATGAAGAACAAGCAATTAGATATATAGGTATTTAAGCAGCACTAATAGTTATGGTAGGTTACTTTAGCATAGACACATGTTTGGATATGTTAATCCATGAATTACAATTTCCCCCCCTGTTAAATATGACAGGGTCTTACTGTGGCTTATAACATCTCCTAACCTGTAGAGGATGTAAGCTTGTGGCATCAGCCATGGGTTATTTCTCCAAGGGGAGAGCCAATAGCCAATTAGATTTGGGATATACAGGCACATGGCTGCCTCTGCTGCACAGTATTTCCAGGCAGGTGAGGTGTAGCTGGTGCTGACGGTGGAGTCTTGCTTGACTCAGGGAGACCCATATTTGCTTTATTGGTTTAGTGGCCTTTGGTAACACTCTCTGGCATTCCAGAGGCCATCTGTACACTTGCATGTGTGGTCTCAATACATCCCTTCCATGTTAACGTCAGGTCTACCCTCTTTTCTAAATTAAGACATAGGGACTCATGTCTACAGAACTATGGAGGTATTCTTCACTCAGCTTGAGCCTATCTTTTTCCAGGCACTGACTCTGTTTCCATGAGCTGAGTCAGAAATCATACTGTCTTGCTCCTGTGTTCAAGAGAGTTCCCACAAGTTTAGAAGCAGAGATCCTAGGTGGTTAATTGAAGGTCTTCAGATATGTCCACTGCAGAAGTGCACAGCAATTCAAACTCATTTAAGATTGTCTGGTAAGTGAACCAAGGTCCTCAGAGAAAGCAAGTTGTCAAGGCTGTCCCCAGCCATCCCCAGTAGTGACAGCAGTGGGTTTGCAAAGTGAGCATAGGCTGACTCCTACCAATCTTCTTGCATACACAACTCACTGTTTACACCTGTGGTATATTTTCCCAGGTCTCCCTCAAGATGCTTATAAGAGTAACTTCGACTCTTCTGAAATCAGATGGGTATTTGGGGGTGTGGTGGTTTGAATGAGTGTCCCCCATAGGTTGTAAGCATTCAGACATTTGTCTCCAGTTGATGGCACTGTTTTTGGGGGTCTTAGAAGGTGTGGCCGTGCTACAGGAAGTACGTTATTGAGGGCAGGCTTAGTGAGTTTAACAAGCCTCGTGGTCTCCAGTCACCCTTTCTCTGCTTCCTGTGCTCTTTGCGAGATGTGACCCTCAGCTTGCTGCTCCAGATCCAGCTGCCATGCCTCCCGCCACGATGGACTATAATTCCCTGGAACCATCAATCGTAAGCTCAAATAAACTCTTCCTTTTATAAGTTCCTTGGTCATGGTGCTTTATCACAGCAACAGAAAAATGACTAATACAGTTATTTGGTACCAGAGAGTGGGCTGTTGCCTGTGAAGAACTTGACCATGTGGATGTTTGGAGAAATGTGGAAGACTTTGGAACTATGGGCTAGAAAAGCTGCTGACTACTGTAAGCAGAGCTTAAGGGGCCATTTTAGTAGAAGCCTAGAAGAAAGCATGGCTACAAAAAATGTAGTTCCAGGGGAAAATAAAGACTTAGGCAGCAACTGGGATATTTTGATAAAGAGTCTGGCAGCAGTTTGCCCACAGCCCAAATGCTTGCCTGATGCTAAGTTAAAAAGCAATGGACTGATGTCTTTGGTGGAGGGTATTTCAAGACAGACTAATGTAGAAATGGTGGCATGGCTTTTAATGGTGAATATTATACAGATCTACGTGAAAAAGAGCAAATGGGGCAGAAAGAAATGCAGAATGTACAGTTTGGATCTGAAAAGTACACTAGGAAGATTAAAGGTGTGGCCAAGGCATGTGAAGGAGATGCTCCCTTTCATAAGGAGACTAAAGTGATTAAGAAGAGGCCTGGAGATTTACAAGTAAACAAAAGAATCGGTACCTTCAGGGCAAGACCACACCCAGCTAATCCTCCAACTTTTGAAAGGAAAATACTGAAAGCGTTTTCGGCTCCAAGTTCAGGGCAGAGAAAAGTTGCAAATGTGGTTGAAATAGGCCAGGGTCCATCCCAAACTTGCAGCCAAACTCAGCAGTTTCATTCACGTGGTGCTGGCTTTAGAGGCATGAAGTTTGCAAGAGTGAAGTGGTCATCAGTTCTTCTTCCATGGTTTCAGAGAGCTGCCAAAGTCAGGCAGAGTGCATCAGGGGTGTCCCTGCATAAAGAAGGCCCTGATAGGCCATTGCGTGAAGCTGTGAATGTGAAGCCTGGTTGGCAGCGGAGACCCCAAGAAGACATTCGAGATGCCAGACCTGTGAGATATTTGCCAAGGAGAGCTGTATACAGGGAGTGGTACTAGCCTAAGAAAGAGATGTATGTTGCAAGCAAAGCTGGAAGAGCTGAGCCGTCTAAGCCCTTTGGAAGTCAAGTCCCAGAAGTTGCATGTGGAGCTACTGGACTTGGAGTTTGCCCTGCTGGTTTTTGGTCTTGTTTTGGTCCAGTATTTCCTCACTATGCCTCTATTCCTCCCTTTTGGGATGGGAATGTGTATTTGGTTCCACTGTGTGTTGGGAGTATGTAATTTGTCTTTTGATTTTACAGGAGCTTACAGTTTAGGAGATTGGCCTGAGTCTCAGAAGAGACTTTGGACTGTAGACTTTTGAATGGCATTGAAACTGGTAAAGACTATGGGGACTTTTAAGGTTGGACTAAATGCATTTTGCATTTTATATGGTCAGGAGCCTATGGGGGCCAGGGAGTCGAATGTGGTGGTTTGAATGAGTGTCCCCCATAGGCTGTAAGCATTCAGACATTTGTCTCCAGTTGGTGGCACTGTTTTTGGAGGTCTTAGAAGGTGTGGCCATGCTAGAGGAAGTACGTTATTGGGGGCAGGCTTAGTGAGTTTAACAAGCCTTGTGGTCTCCAGTCACCCTCTCTCTGCTTCCTGTGCTCTTTGCGAGATATGACCCTTGGTTTGCTGCTCCAGATCCAGCCGCCATGCCTCCCGCCACAATGGACTCTAATTCCCTGGAACCGTCAATCGTAAGCTCAAATAAACTCTTCCTTTTATAAGTACCTTGGTCATGGTGCTTTATCACGGCAACAGAAAAGTGACTAATACAGGGGGTAAGTGGGTTTACTCCCATTTGGACAGTCTTTGAAATGGCTTACTTCAAATTAAGTTAAATTAGGTTCAAATTAAGATAGGAGTTCTTAAGAGTTTGAATTGACCTAATCAAATGTACTATCCAGGTACTGCCTGCTCAGGGTTTTTTAAAGTTCTAGACTATTTTTAAGGTGTGCAGCCATGGAAATAGAACAACTAAAGGGGACTGGAGAAGCTAAAGTTCTGCATGTTAGTGCGAAATTGTGGGCACATCATGATTATAAAGCCCAGAATCATTTGAGAATCATTTGCATAGGACTAGGAGCATTGAGTGGTCAGGGCATGTTCACTGTGGACCAAGCTGTCTAGATAGCTCACTTCAGATTTGTACAACAAATGGTATGGGATTAATCCTCTACCTGGATGACTCATAGGCTCATCAAACTCACTGTGTTCAAAGCTGAACTCAAAATTTGCATCCCTAGACTTCATTCCCCTGCGTTCACATCCTTAGCTGGTGGTATCCTATCTACCCAGACCTTCATTCTTGACACCTTGCTTGTCAGTCACCTCTCCCCAGCATCGAATTCCCAAGTCCTTACATTTCTGGAGTCTAGCACCCTCTTCATATCTCCAATGCCCAAGTAGAAGTTTCCACTTTCTCTTACTTTTTATTAATTAATATTTTTAATTGATGTTTTATGTATTTCATACATCATTTTTCATTTCTGTTCAGGCATATTCCCCTATCCCTTCCCCCCACCCCACCCCAATCCATCCCAGGTCATGTACTCTATCATAACTGTCCTGCATCTTTCTTTCGGTCTTTTTTTATGCTTAGGAATTCACATTTTCCTCCATTAGTCTCATGTTATTCTTTTTTTTCTTTGTTTTCACATAAATATATTTTTATTTTTTATCAAATCTAGACCCATGCCCCCCCATTCCCTCACCCCACCAGAGCTCATGCATTCTGCCAAACATGCTTTACATCTCTTTCTCAGTCTTTCTCAATATTCTCCATGAGGAAGTTGGCTGTTTTGAGCAGAAGTTCACTGCTTCAGTCAGTTCTTTGATGCAGTCCTTTCTGCTGTTGTTATTGTTGTTGTTGTTGTTGTTGTTGTTGCTGTTTCCAATATGCATCACTCCCTGCTTTGGATAAAAGTTCAAGGGGCTGTGCACAAGAAATACTTACAACTAGGTAATTGGCACTAGCATCCACAGATGAGGGATACCATTCGTCGTTTGTTTTCTGGGACTGTGTTACTTCACTCAGCATGATGTCCTCTAGCTCCAGCCATTTTCCTGCAAAGCTCATGTTGTCATCTTTCTTTACTGCTGCATAGAACTCCATTGTGTAGATGTACCACATTTTCTCTATCCACTCTTCAATTGAGGGGCATTTGGGTTGGTTCCAGCTCCTTGCTATTGTGAAGAGTTTCATGTTATTCTAACATAGGGATACATACTCTCCACCCATATACAGTAATTACAGAGTCTGAAAATAATTGGTGGGTGGACTCTAGAGCCTGTTGAGAGATTCACATTATGACAACATAGTTGCTTACAGATAAACCAGAAATATAACCATACTGTCATTCAGCTTGCCTTTCATCTGGGGGATTTGGTGTTAACATCCACAAATGAGGGAAACCATTCTCCATTTGTCTTTCCGGGACTGTGTTACCTCACTCAGCATGGCTTCAAGCTCCATTCATTTACCTGCAAAGTTCATAATGCCATCCTTCTTTACCCCTGAATAGTACTCCATTGTGTAAATGTACCACATTTTTGTCATCCACTCATCTGTTGAGGGGCATATGGTTGGGTCCAGCTCTTCGCTATTATGAAGAGAGCTGCAGTAAACATGGATGTGCATATATCTTTGCTGTAAGATGAGTCTTTGGGGTATATACCCAGGAGTGGTATGATTGGGTCAGATGGTAAGCTCATTCTGAGTCTTTTAAGAGTTCTCCACACTGCTTTCCATAGTGGTTGTACAAGTTTACATTCCCACCAGAAGTGAATGAGTGTTCCCCTTTCCCCACAACCCCTCTAGCATCTGTTGTCTTTTGTTTGCTTGATCTTAGCTAGTCATACTGGAGTGAGAGGATATCTGAGAGTAGTTTTAACTTGCATTTCCTTAATTATTAATGATGATGAACACTTTTTAAGATGTTTCTCATCCATCTTTAATTCTTCACTGGTGAAGACTCTGTTCAGTTCTTTACTCCATCTTTTGAGTAGGTTATTTGTTTTCTTATTTCTTTGCTTTTTGAGTAGTTTATATATTCTTGACGTTAATGTTCTGTCAGATGTGTCACTGGTAAGGATTTCTTCACACTTCATGGGTTTTCTCTTCAACTCTGTGATTGTTTCTTTCACTGTACAGAAGCTTTTGAGTTTTATGAGGTCCCACTTGTCAACTGTTGACCTTACTTCTTGTGCGGCCGCTGTCTGGTTTAGAAAGTCTGCTCCTACACCTATGTCTTGTAGGTTGTTGCCAACTTTTTCTTTTGTCACCTTCAGAGTTTTAGGCTTCATTTTGAGATCGTTGATCCACTTGGAGTTGATTTTTGTGCAGGGTGAGAGGTAAGGGTTTAATTTTGTTCTTCTACAAATGGTGATCCAGTTTTGCCAATAACATTTGCCGAAGATGCTATCTTTCCTCCATTGAGCTTTTTTCGCCCCTTTATCAAATATGAGGTGACTGAAGGTATATGAGCTCAAGTTTGGATCTTCAATTTTGTTCCATTGGTCAATGGTTCTGTTTTTTTGCCAGTACCTGGTTATCTTTATGACTATAGCCCTGTAATATAGCTTGACGTCTTGTAATGTAATCCCCCCAGTATTGCACTTTTTGCTCAGGGTTGCTTTAGCTATTCAGGGTCTTTTATTTTTCCATATGAATTTAAGGACTTTTTTTCTAAGTCTGTGAAAAAGCTCATGGTGATTTTGATCGGGATTGCTTTGAATCTGTATATTAATTTGGGTAGAATGGACATTTTTACTATATTAATTTTTCCAATCCATGAGCATGGGAGGTCTTTCCATCTTTTGATGTCATTTTCAATCTCCTTCTTCAGGGTTTTAAAATTTTTGTTGTAGAGGTCTTTGGTGTCTTTGGTTAGGTTCATTCCTAGGTTTTTTTTTTTTTTTTTGAGGCTATTGGGATTGGCCTACACATGATTA
>VZQC01001358.1:1168330-1187083 GCA_009823505.1 Rhizomys pruinosus
TATATATATATATATATATATATATAAATTTTTAAAAAGTAAAAGAAATTTTTTGTTATATTTTCTTTCTTTATTCTCATCTTGTCCCCATCTCTTTCCTGTTTGTGTTCTCTTCTTCTACCACATAGAACCTGGGAATTGAACTCAGGTCATCAGGTTTTGCAGCAGGCTCCTTAACCTGCTGAGCCATATCACTGACCTGTCATTTACTGGTGTACTTTATACATCTGTCACCACAAACTGGTCATTATTTTTCCTTTGATACTTCTAGGGAGGAAACCAGATCCTCTAGGAAAGGTTTTGGCATTTTGGAGCTTCTTTTGTCTGTCTACTTGGAAGTCCAAGCTGCAGACTTGTGTTGTACACAGTAGTTCAGGATATATTGGAAGTGAAGGAAAATTGTAAAATACAGCATTGTGTTAACCTCCCAGTTACACCTTTCTCTCCCATATTTCAGAGGCTTCCTGGGATTTCTGTGTTAATATGGGTTGGTTTGTTTGTTGTTAGATGCAAAAGGTAAGACTTGTAAGAAATGAAGCTATTCAATCTTAGCCAGAAACAGGGTCCATCAGTTAAGCTTTGATGAATAAATAAAAGAGGCTGTTTGAGAAATACTTAGGGAACAGATCAGTTGGGTATTTTGAAAGATGTATGTTCCTCTTTTATGGAGCATGTTAAAAGGGGGAAATCTCAGGGGAACCCTGCTTGAGGATGAAGAGTTATTCTCTAACAGCATCTTGGAAGAGCCTCAACCTGTGAAGCACAATAAAGATAAAACTGTGTGCTGTCTTATGAAGAGTCTTGCGGAGAGAATGAGCTAGAATAAATCAGCCTGTCATGTACAAGGTCAAGTCCAGAGATGAGCATCAAAGCCACCAGTCCTACCTTTATCCAAGCCCAAGTGTAGTAGGCCGTCCCCCAAATGAGCTCTATTTACTACTATTTCTGTGGAAGAACAGCCAAAACTCTCTAAACGGACTTCAACTGAAGTCCTAAAAAAAAAAACACAACACCATGCTAATAAGAGACTGTTCAAATGGACACTGTGGAACTTTTACACAGCTTTAGGGAACAACCGTTAATTGCACAAGGAAAGAAGCTGTGATCAAGGTCTAGGACAGCACAGAACAAGAAAGCGCTGGGAAGTTTCCTGCCTGGCTATTAGTATGAACTCTATTTAGAATCCTTTCCTCCACACTTAGCCCATGTCTGGTGGCTGGAGTGGTTTGTTGGAAAGGATAGAAATCACAGGAGTGAGTTAATGAGTTCTTAGCAATGGCATGATTATCCAAGATTGCCAAGGTGGGATCTGACTTTAGCAAGGGACCCAACAGTTTCAAGGTAGAGAATAGCAAGTTATATTAAAATGGAGTACAGTGGCCCACCTGATATTTGCCCTTAAATCCCAGATTGAAGTCATACATGGAACCATTTTTCTATGAATTCTGCTTTTATTTTTTCTCACTTTTTATTATTTTTTTCAAAGCCAATTTTTTATTGAAGCTCTGTGCATTTCATACAAAATTACAAATCAAATCTAGACCTGTGCCCCCCCACCCCACCAGAGCTCATGCATTCTGCCAAACATGTTTTTCATCTTTTTCTGTCTCTCTCAAAATTCTCAAATGCAGAAGTTTACTGTTTCAAGCAGAAGTTTGCTGTTTCAGTCAGTTCTTTGATGCAGTCTTTCTGTTGTTGTTGTTGTTGTTATTCCTTCCAATATGCATCACTCCAAAATATGCACATATGCATGCCAGATATATCATAGGTTTTAGCATATTCAGCTTATGAGTTTTTTTCTTTATTAGGCTGAAAGATGTCATGTTTGAAGGCTCCTCCTTGGCAAGCCCAAACCACCATCAGTTGTGCCCTTGTGCTCCACACTGGAGTTTTCCCTTCCCATGGTCACCAAATGAGGTCCAGTAATCACCACGTCATGTCTTGATCTACCTGAACTGGTCTCCATGATACAGCCTGGGTAGTCCAACAATGGCAGTCTATACTCTGAAGAGGCGGAAACCCCAGTAGTAGCTCAGTCCACAAGTTGGATGTCTCAGTAGTCCCCATCTGGCACTGAAGGTTTGGAGGATCCTTGGAGAGACATGAGTCTTTAGTCCATATTGGAAGGTTGAAAAGCTCTGTCTCACATCTTCGAAGGATGGCAAAAGCAGTGGCAGCCACAGGGTAGCTGCACTTGCCAGTAAGACAGGCAAAACAACTGTGCTCTTTTTTTTTTTGTTTAACTTTTTGTCTTTTTACTCAATTTTTATACCTGAAGTACAATTTCTCAGGACTTACTATTTGAATTCTGCTTTTAAACAGGTGCTCTCTTTAACATTTAACATCCCTACCCTGAGATTTGTTAGGCTGCACAGAACATTGTGGACCTGTGGGGCCACTGTGAAAGTGTAGCTCCACATCTGTCCACATGTGGTCCTCTTCTCCTCTCTGTAATTTATACAGTGTGGTAGGAAGAGGCTGCAAGAGAAGCTCTCTTTGCCAGAATATTTCTGAAGTATGAATATGAGAGAGTCTCTGGGCCTATCGACACAAGTGAGTTCATGAAGGCCACATAGTTCCAGACGGGAAAGATTTCTAAGAGCACCCGGAGATGATGGGGGCATCGCAGATGGAAGTGACCTGCTCCACATCTCTCAGTGACAGAACTGGAATCCTTCCTGGTTAAAACTGGATTCAAGGACCAGATCATAAAACTAAATAATGGGGGCTGGAGAGATGGCCTAGCGTCTCTCCAGACGCTTAAGAGCATCTACTGCTTTTGCAGAGGACCCGGGTTCAATCCCCAGCATCCACATGGCGGCTGAGAACTGTCTTTAACTCCAGTTCCAGGGGAATCCGACACCCTCTTCTGACCTCTGTGGCATTGCACGACAGGGGTGCACAAACCTACATGCAGGCAGTACAGTCATACAAAAACAAAATTTTTTTAACTAAATAATGGAAAATTTTTGTTTCCATTAACTTGAAATAAAATGTCTAGAATATAAAACCTATATTTTTATATAATAGATGGTAGAAATTTAACCTTATGTAAATGTCTTCTAAAAGAATAGAAGTAAGGGGCTGGAGAGATCACTTAGTGATTAAGAATACTGGCTGCTCTTGCAGAAGGACCTGGGTTCGAATCCCAGCACCCACATGGTGGCTAACAACCTTCCTTACTCTAGTTCCAGGGGATCCAATTCCCTCTTCACTCCCCAGGCATTGTGTGACATGGGTGCACTTACATACAGATACAGGCAGGCACAACATTCATAAAAATAAAATAAAAAAGCAAAGAATAGAAGTAAACGTACTGGTGAGAAGCAGCTATGGTTCTTAGAAAATTTTGGTGTGATCCCATGGGACTCAATCTGTATGGTATAGTGGTACAGTTGTTCTATAGATTCTAACTGGAGAAATGTCACCTCGCAAAGTGGATTTAAGAGCTGGGGAGATTGCTCAGTGGGTAAAGTGCTCACTCCATAAACATGAGGACTTGAGTTCAGATCCCCAGAACCCAAGTAAAAAGCCAAGTACTTGCTGATTACCTGAGCCCTGAGAGGCTGGGACAGGGGCATCCCGGGGTAGCCGGTCTAGTCAATTGTGAGCTCCAGCTTTTAGGTATCTTCACAGAACTATCCATCACCACAACCCAATTTCAGAATAGACCTAAAATCAAGCTCCAGGTATAAGCTCCTGCTGTGTGGAAGTCCTTCTGGGATCTTAGCTTTATACAAAGTCTGGTTAAACTGACCTAACACTAAAGAAAGGCTCTATGTTTATGTTCACACTACAGAGGAAAAGGGAGGCAGAGGAAAGGCAGTGGGCACTCTGTCCATGGGTGTATCTAAGGATCCAAAATTACAAGTGCTAGTTTTCACCTGCAGTGGCTACAGTAGTGTTGGCTGACACAGAAGCCCTTAGGAGAAGCTCCCAGAGAGCAGATTTTGGTTTATAGTTATTGATGTGATCTAATCTGTACTAACTTCCTGCTGAGATACTCAGAGTACTTTCAAACACTGCTATTGACAGTTCAAATGGCTGAAATTAATCATTTTAGAAGCTGCTATTTATCATTTTAAAACTATATTGAAATACAAATTCATTAAAGAAAGTAAGTAATTTCCTCTAAACCAAGCTAACTACTTTTGTAATTGCCTGAATTATCAAGGTTTTATATAGGTGTCCAGTAACCAGCCTTTCCTTAACTCTTACAAAATGAATATAACTGAGATCAGGGACATACTGTGAGAACCACTGTCAGACAGAACTTTGACATAATGTTATATAGTCTCCTGAGATGGGCACCTTTGCTGACTGAGAGAGTCCAGAGACCTTAAGACTAGCTCATGGCCCAGCCACCTATACATGACCATCCACTCATTTCCATTGGGGAGGGGTTCCTGCTTGACAATCACAGCTTAGTCCTCTGCCTTGAATCCTAACTGCTCTGATTTACTCCAAATTCTCTGGATGAGAAAACTTGGATTTTTTTATTTGGCCTCTCTGCCTAAGGTTTCATTTCTCAAACACTAATGTTTGCATATATTATGAAAGTGATCAAGCATGTGATACCAACAAAAAATTCCAAGACACACGTTCTCAATTATGAACCACAAAACAGTAGTATCTTGGACCAGAAAAATGAAAAGGTCATCAGCTGTCTGTTACCCCTTTGCTTCAGTGTTGGAGATGGAAGTTATCCAGTTCAGGAGAAAGAAAAATAAAATGAATGTAAGGGCTCACTGAGTGCCAATCTGCCAGCCTATTCTACTGGGATCCCTTCAATGCCAATTGGTCTTTTCTCTTCACATGGTCCGATTCTCAGAGAAGAACATTCCAAATAGTTTGCAGGAAGAGCAAACAGGGCGGAGAACCAGACCTTGATATATCAGTGACCACCAGTGCTTTTCCTTCCATCGTTCACAAGAGTTTTCAAGTCTGCCTCTTATTCCCTGTTTCCATGCTCCCCTCTTCTCTTGGCCAGGAGAGAGCACTGGATGAGGGTCCTCTTCAAACCTTATCCCCTTCCTCCACATGATGCTTCACCTCCTTACCAGCTCTAGAGACATTGCCATAGCAGAGCTCTTAACTTTTGAGGGCTCTGAAACATAAATTATGATGCTTCCTTGATTCCCCCCAGGACAGTGGACTCAAGCATTCCTGGGCTACTAAACAATGTATTCTGTTTTTTATTTTTTTTTATTGATGCTTTGTGTATTTCATACATCATTTTCCAATTCAGTTCAGGCATATATCCCTTTCCCTCCCCATGCCTTCCCATCCCAGATCATGCATTCTGCCGTAACTTTTCTGCATCTTTCTGTTTTTTTTTTGTTGTTGTTGTTTTGTTTTCATTTTTTTAACAATAAGTGATAATTTGTGAGTAGAAGCATCCTTCATGTAAAACCAATTTGCAAGCAGTTGTGCCCAAACCCACATAGCTCATGGGTCCCACCATCCGGGGGGGGGGGGCTTGTATGTTCAATCAAGTTGATCAAATGAGTGTCCAGTCTATATTGTTGTAGTTTCACCATTCACCACAATCGCAGCCCTTACATTCTACCATGCCCCCTCTTCCACAGATTGTTCCCTAGGCTTAGAAAAGGGGCACAGGTGGATGAGAAGCAAAACAGTCTACTTTCTCTGGAACTGTTATCTTGGTCTCTAGTCAATTCTGGCTGTTTTCTTTCATGGGCTGACAGCATGTCCAGGCATAACCTTTCGATCCTACTAATGAAGCACGTGCAATTAGATATATAGGTATTTAAACAGTATAATATATAGCCTTTTGATCCTACTAATAAAGCACACACAATTAGATATATAGGTATTTAAACAGTACTAATTGTTATGGTAGGTTACATTGGTGTAGACACAGATGTTTGGATGGTATGTTAATCCATGAATTACATTTTCTTCTGTTAAGTATAACAGGGTCTTCCTGTGGTTTATAACATCTCCTAACCATTAGAGGATGTAAGCTTGTGGCATCAGCCATGGGTTATTCCTCCAAGGAGAGGGCTAATAGCCAATTAGATTTGGGATATACAGACATATGGCTGCCACTGCCGCGCAGTATTTCCAGGCAGGTGAGGTGTAGCGGATGCTGATGGAGAGTCTCTGTTTGACTCAAGGAGACCTATATTTGCTTTATTGGTTTAGTGGCCTTGGTAACACTCTCTGGCATTCCAGAGACCATCTGTATACTTGCAAGTGCGGTCTCCATACATCTTTCCCATGTTTTATATCAGGTCTTCAACAGCAGGGCTTATTGCCTCTCTTCCTGCAGATATCCCAGTTTGAGGCAAGGAGCCTTACTTTTGTGGGGACTTGGATCCCTGGTCAACATCTCCTTGGAGAATAATCCATTGCTGTGTCAGAGCTCCTGTATTAATATATTTGCTTAAGTGCATAGCTTAAGGACTTTAGCATATATATTTGGTTTGATATAGATAATCACATCATGAACTTGCAGGTAAATTGGATGGTGCTGCTAGAAGACATCATGTTAATGATAGTTAACACAGTCCCAGAAAACAAAAGACAAATGGTATCTTCATATGTGGATGCTAGTACCAATAACCCAGTTATAAATATTTCTTGTGGAGAGGGATGCATATTAGACAACAACAACAGAAGATTGCATCAGAAAACTGACTGAAATGGTGACTCGGGAAGGGTGGGAGGGTGGGAGAGGGACATGGGTGTATATTTGATTGGTGCATATTTAATTGACGTGAGTTCAACAAGTGTCCAGTTTTGCCCAGACTCTGTCTACAGGAAACATGGCGTTTTAGGACTTAGTAAAAGTAAATTTGTGTATATTAAACAGCATTGGTTTGAAGGCTGATAAAAACGGTAATGCATCTGAGTTAATTGGTGATATAAATTGCTGTTGTCCACATTAGCTTTAATTAAAAACTGTGTAACAATTACTTTGGGATTGGCATAAACAAATGTTCTCTACAATTTTGCTGTCATATAGTATCACGTTGTAGCAATCTCTTTCACCTATAGGATGATTTAATTAAAAATTAAGTTTGTTTCCCACGTTAATCACATACAGTAACCCAAAACAGCATGGGTGAATTTGATGAAATCTGTGCCTTGATTCTACCCTATAGGTATGTATAATACAACTGCTTTTTTGAGACTCATGGATCAGAAACAAAAACCTAAAATAAAAAGGGGGATATAGATAGACATGAAAACTTTTTGTCAAAAATCCTTGCAATCCAAATCTTTTTTTTTTAATTTTTTTTATTTATTTTATTTATTTCTGTATGTGTATGAATGTACTGTCTGCATGCAAGTCTGTGCACCCGTGTCATGCAATGCCGCGGAGGTCAGAAGAGGGTCTCGGATTCCCCTGGAACTGGAGTTCTCCTGGAACTGGAGTTTCAGACAGCTCTCGGCCGCCATGTGAGTGCTGGGGATCAAACCCGGGTCCTCTGTAAGAGCGGTCGGCGCTCTTAACCGCTAGGCCATCTCTCCAGCCCCGCAATCCAAATCTTAAAACTAACTACGGGAAAGGATTTGTATGTTCCAACAGGCCAGAACATCACCAACTTAATGGCTGAGAAAGAAAATACAGCTTTGCAGTAAGTAGGATGTACCAGAAAGTACCAGCAGAAGAATTAACTCCTCTGGGCATTGAAGGGAAGAAAAGCCTCAGTTTGCTGCAGACATCAGGCCCCTCCATGGATCCTACTAGTAACAACTATTTTTAATGAGTCCTAACAAAGCTTACCTTCTAGGTGCCGCAAAGGTTTTAATACAAGAGACTTTCTTAACTCCCCCCCCATAGAATAAGGAGAAATATGATGATGATGAGGTCGTTCTCCGGGTGTATATTGGAGCCAGCTGTTATAGAGGTATTCTCTTGTAAAATTGGTAAAATGCCTTCTTTAATTGACTAATGGACATAGAAACTGTGAACAATGTATTCTGTAGAAAATCCATCTTCATTCCTTCTAGTACTCATAGGAAACCTTTGCTTTCAAAAAACCATTAGAAGTTGGGGCCAAATGTTTCAAAATATACTAATTTCAGAACCATCAGCGGCCTAAAAGCAATTCAGGATTTCCATGTCTTCACACTCAGTGTTTTAACTGGACTGACTTAAATATCTAGCCCTGTTATATACAGTTAGTTGTGAGTGACAAGACAAAATAAAGCCCTGAGTAGGATTCTTTCTCTCCCCATACCAGACATGATGAATTCCCTGAATGCATATTCAACACACATTTTTGAGTGTTAGGTTGAAGTTTCTTATTGACCACGTATGTGAACTTCCTTCCACAATACAGACAGGTAAATCCTCAGAAATTAAAAATGTGGAGCTCAGCCTCTGGGACTTGGAGTTCACAGTGGCTGTGCTGGTACCTGTACAGTGCAAGGCACTCTCTGAGCAGGTGCTTGTGGACTTTTCTCTGGCTCCATTGTAGCAGTTTTGGAGGCAGTGTATCGGACGTAACCACTACCTTCACCTGGAAGAACTAGGGACAGGATTCAGGGAGGAATTCTCTTCATTGAGGTGTACAGAGTAGGTCCACCAGCGGCTGAAGCACACTGGGCGAAGACAGGAAGAGAGGGCTTTGTCAGAGCACCTGTCCAGCTGACCAGCAAAACCCAGACAGGAAGAGAGGGCTTTGTCAGAGCACCTGTCCGGCTGACCAGCAAAACCCAGGATTAGCCAATCTTGTTCTCCAGTGTCTGAAGCTGGGGAAGGCTGACCCGGGAGCCGACAGGTCCTCTAGGGTGAAGTGATGCAGAAATCAGGACCGCAGTTAGAGCTGCAGGAAGGGCACTTGAGATCCCTTCGTACAGCTCCCACAAGGAGGCCCTCAGGAGGAGGATGAGTCCTAATGTCGCGGGTGTTTAAGGGTTTAGAAGAAAAGTCTCTTCCATAGGAACTGTCTGTGAGAGTGACTCATAGGCTCGAGGTAAAGACGCCTTGATTCATGCAGGGAAGAGCTTATATATCTAATTGCTTGTTCTTCATTAGTAGGATCGAAAGGTTATTCCTGGACAAACTGTCAGCCCATGAAAGGAAACAGCCAGAATTGACCAGAGTCCAAGTCAACAGCTCCAGAGAGAGTGGACTGTTTTACCTCTCATCCACCTGTGCCCCTTTTCTAAGCCTAGGGAACAACCTGCGGAAGAGGGGGCGTGGTAGAATGTAAGGGCTGCGATTGGGGTGAATGGTGAAACTACAGCAATGTAGTCTGGACACTCATTTGATCAACTTGATTGAACAAACAACCTGTCACCCCCCACTGGATGGTGGGGCTGTAGGTGTTTGGGCACAACAGCCTGCAGATAGGTTTTGCATGAAGGATGCTTGTACTCATGGATTATCACTTATAGCTAAAAATGAAAAAAAAAAAAAACTGAGAGAAAGATGCAGGACAGTTATGGCAGAATGCATGATCTGGGATGGGGTGGGGGGGTGGGGAGGGAAAAGGAAATAAGCCTGAACTGAATTGGAAAAAATGTATGAAATGCACAAAGCATCAATAAAAACTAATTTAAAAAAAAAAAAAAACAAGTGTAGGGACTGTAAGGAAAATGTTTAATGGGAATCAGCTCCTTGTTGGACCTCACCAGATTCACACTGGAGTCACCTCTGTGAGTGAATGTCAGGTGTATGGAAAAGCGTTTTGGGAAAAGACATACTTTGTTCCGCGCATGAGGGTTTTAAGGGAAGAAGTCCTGTGAGTCTGTCAGGTGGGAAGGTCTTCAGGCGCAGGTCCCGCCTCACATCATTCACTGAGCAATGGCTGCCACGAGGTACAAAGACCATCAGCTATCGCTCTGCTTTGTCCCAACATAGTGTGGCTAAACTAGAAATCCATGAGTGTGAGGAGCATTGGGGAGGTTTTTAAGCATAATCACTCCTTCACGATGCCAGGAGTCCCACAGAGAGACATCTTAGGTAAGCAGTGAACACACAAGCATCATTGTCGTCACTCCACTCTTGCCTGGCATAAATTTCCACCCTGGAGACAGAGGAGCTGTTGAGTGCAAATAACATGGGAAAGTCTAGTGGAGAGCCTTCCTTTCCTTTGACATGTAGGGACTCAGCTGAAGAGCAGGAAATTAGAATGTGAATGTAATGCCAAGTAAAATGGATTTCTAAGGAGATAAGGAGCCAGCCACACACAAATGAGCACATTGTCTTGCATTGTTTAAGATTATGTAAGGTTTTGGAGATCCGTCTTGAAGCATTGTTGAATCACTTGCAGTCTTCCTCTAAGGATGAAGAAAACCAGGTAACTTCAACAACTGAAAGAAGGGACATCAATCAAACACTGTATTCAGCTGTAAGATAAAGAGACTGTATCCACGAACTTCTAGCTTCTAACTACGACAAAATTCAAGGTCATGAACATTGAGTCACATGTGCACACTTCCTCTGAGGACTCGTCCATGTAGTCTTCAGAGATGCTGGGTGGGACTCCTCTGCAACTCCAGTGACAGTCCAGTAACTGAACATGTCTATCATGCTTTGTCCTTAAACTCTTTTAAAATTAGAACTTTTAATGGTTTCTGATATTTAAGATTTCACTTGGTATATTCCTAAATGTCAAATAATGCTAATTTTGGTTTGAATTAAGTTATAAATGATGTTATTTCCTTTAATCATGATTTTTGATATGATTATGTGCTGACCTAGAACCCCCCCTTACTCAGTTTTCATGTTTGTTTGTTTGGTCTTTTCGAGACAGGGTTTCCCTGTAGCCCCAGCTGTCCTGAAACTCACTCCGTAGACCAGCTGGCCTTGAACTCACAAAGATCTGCCTGCCTCTGCCTCCCAAGTGCTAAGATTAAAGTCGTGCACCACCACACCTGGCGTTTTCATGTTTAAAGATTCTTGTTTTCACTCTTTCTGTGTGTATTTATAATTATTCAATATAATTTGGATTTTAAAAGTCTAGTTTTCAAATTTGCATATATATGCATATATATGCATATATATATAATTTGACTAAAAGGCCCATGCTCCAATGTTTAACAAAGTAACTGCAATCTTATTTTCTCTAGAGCTACCCAAAGATTTGGATTTATTCTTCTTATCCAAATTATACAAAAAACATCAATGTCTAATAACAACAATATCTATGGTATTTTATACTTTAAGTAGTGATTGTGATGTCTAATCCTGGGTGTCTACTTGAGTGGATCTGGGGTTAACTAAAATGGGAGAGAGACATTCTGATTGGATCATTTGAAGCTGAACGACCAATGCTAAACGTGGATGATACCTTCCGATGGCAGCCAGGATAAAAGGCCATGACAGAAGGGAGCTCTTGCTTTTTTGCCTTTTGCCTTCTCTCTCACCGGTGGATTCATCTTGTGCTGTGACCAACTCCTTGGATTCCAGCATAGACTGAAGACTAGCACATCTCCTGGGATCCATCAGGCCTTCAGCATCAGAGAGGGACTACTGAGACATTCAGCCTCCCTCATGGACTGAGCAACTACCGGATTCTCAGCCTCCCCAGTGTGGTCAGCCATTGTTGGACTACTCTGACTCTCTCCTGTAGATAATCTAATTTATATATATTATAATATATATATATATATATATATATATATATATCATCCTACAGATTGTTTCTTTAGAGAACCTTGACTAAAACACTGATGTTCCTTAATTAACTGAGTACCTAAGGCATCCTATATAGTATATCTGGGATTAAAAATATAATCAATACTTATATAATACTTTAAAAGGAAGTGGGCAATACTACAATGATTCATAGAGTCCCATTTCTATTTCTAATCATTAAAATAAAAGAAATATTTTGGGGGGAGGCTGAAGAGATACCTCAATGGTTAAGAGCACTGGCTGTTCTTGCGGCAGACCCAAGTTCAATTCCCAGGCCCCACATGGTGGCTAACAACCTCCCAAAACTCCAATTCCAGGGGATCTGACACCCTCTTCTGAGCTCCTCAGGCATTGCACAACATGGGTGTGCTTACATATATGAAGGCAATACATTCATACACATAAAATAAAAAAAAAAGAACTTCTAAAAAAAGAAATATTTGGTTATTCCTACAAGGCCTATAAAATTCTGATTTCTAGCAGGTTTGATCTTTCTATCAGTGTTATTAATATTTAGTATATAAATGAAGATATTCTTCTTAAAAGAAAGTTTAAGGGGATGGAGAGATTGCTCAGTAGTCAAGAACACTGGTTGTTTTTGCAGAGGACTCAGGTTCTGATCCCAGCACCCATGTGGTAGCTAACAACCATCTGTAACTCCGTTCCAGGGGATCCAACACCATCTCTGACCTCCACAGTCATTGTACAACATAGGTGCACTTACATACATGCAGACTATATAATCAACCACACAAAATAAAAATAACAAATATAATTTTTAAAAAAGAAAATTTTAAAATGTAGAAATGTAATTTCTTCTATAATGTTTTTATTTACTTTTCCAAAGTAAATCTGTTATGATACTAATTAATAAAACAGATCAAGTAATTATCCACAAATAAGAGCTACCAGAGTCAGAGCTAGCCACTCCGCATAAGGTTTTAGGTCAAACTGGCTAAAAGAGAAATTGAATATTAAAAGATAATAGATTTGTTGAAATACTCCAAATATAAATAAAATAGTAGTATACAAATAACTATAAGTACAGGGGAATCATTTTTAAATGTATATTTCCTATATCTGTTACATTTACTCTGTTAAGCCAAGCAATGTTCTTGATTCTTTTAAGTACAATAATCCTATTATATGTCACAGTAAATGCGATGTCAGATACAGAGGACAAAAGTAAAGGTCAAATCCAGCCGTGACGTCTAATAGTTTTTATATGATTCGGGAGGTTCTTCCTTATTTATTGGCTTTACCAGCAATTCCTGTCTCCTGAGGACTGCTCTTCCTGCCTGTCACCCAGCCTCATATATATCACATCCTAGGAAGCATTTCTTGGTAATGTGGGAATAAAAACGTGATGCTGGGCCAACCGAGGGAACTGTGAATGAAAGTCCCCAGAAAAACTGCATCTTAAAGCTCAGTTCTCTGAAAAGGCTGATCAACTGATTAGAACTTCAGTGACGGTGGAGTTTGGAATGCTTCAGGAGCAGAGCCTAATTACAATTTACCTTGGGCCATCTTTAGCCCTTTAACTAGCCACTCCTTGCCTGCATCAGTTTTTGACTTAACATCCTGTGACTAACAGATGAAAACTTTGGGAACGTATTAGCTTAGCAGACCACCAGCTTCCACCAACCAAAAGGCTGAGTGTCATCAGAGAGCACCCAAGGCCTAGAGCTGAGCTTTCTCTTTTACTGTATCTACCTACTTAATGTTTCCACCTATGTGTTTGAAAAGTGTCGTGATTTACAGCTTTTCTTTGTTCTATTACTATAAAAACTTCATAAACTCGTTTCCACATTGGAGTAACTGGAATGTGTTCCCAGGCTATGCTCACTCATATTTAACTCCAGAATAATAAACTATCTTTTATCTCCTTAAAAAATATGTAAGGTTTAAATGTTAAAAAAAAACCACCTTCTTTCTTCTTTTCACACAGTTTTGAACACTCAGCACTCTCATTTTCACTGGACCGTGTACTTGTTCTTCTGATTCATTTTCTCGGTGACATAAGGATGCTGGCATCGCTAGCTGAGTGGCATCTTCATGTGAGCTCTGAGTCTTCCCTCCAAGGTTTCTCAGCTTCTTCAATCCTCTGTCAACAGCTCCTCCAAGACCAAGTCACTAATAGTCTAAAGTTTTAAACAGGCTTAATTTTTTTCTTTAACATTTTTATTTGTAAACTTTATTTATTTTTTATTTATTGATTGATGTTTTGTGTATTTCATACATCATTTTTCATTTCTGTTCAGGCACATTCCCCTTTCCCTTCCCCCCACCCCACCCCACCTCATCCCAGATCATGCATTCTGCCTAACTGTCCTGCATCTTTCTCTCAGTCCCTTTCTATGCTTAGGAATTCACATTTGCCTCCATCAATTTCATATTACTCTAAAATATGGATGCACACTCTCCACCCATACACAGTAATTACAGAGTCTGAAAATAATTGGTGGGTGGATTCTAGAGCCTGTTGAGAGATTCACATTATAACAACATAGTTTCTTTCAGATAAACAAAAATATAACCATAACGTCGTTCAGCTTGCCTTTCCTCTGGGGGATTTGGTGTTAGCATCCACAAATGAGGGAAAACATTCTCTGCTTGTCTCTCTGGGACTGTGTTACTTCACTCAGCATAATGGCTTCAAGCTCCATCCATTTACCTGCAAAGTTCATAATGCCATCTTTCTGTACCGCTGAATAGTACTCCATTGTGTAGATGTACCACATTTTTGTCATCCACTCATCTGTTGAGGGGCATTTGGGTTGGCAGCTCTTTGCTATTGTGAAGAGAGCTGCAATAAACATGGATGTGCATGTATCTTTGCAGTGTGTTGTAAACTCTTCTTTTAAGAGAAATTTTATTGATTTAAGGAAACTATTACAAAGTTCCACAATTGGTCAAACATAGAGAATTAGTATCTGTAAAAAACAATAAGCTAGTTCGATGTGTATTGCTTTTAAAACATCTCTAAAATACAGTGTCAGGCTAAAGAATAAATAAATCCACATTTGGAAGGATTTCCATGAAACTGTTAATAGTGGTTCTCCATGGACTAGGGTCATAGGGAGCTTCCATTTACATTATATGCTTCAATATTGTTTGCTATTTTAATAAATAGCATATATTATGTTTATAACAAATGTTTTAAATATTTTAATAAAGCTGGTAGTTTTAGGATAAAAGATAACTCCTCTATTTCTTTTTTGTCTTTTTTTGACTTCTCTATTTCTTATCAAACATTAATTTTAAAGGATATTGTTAAATGGTGACATTATTTCACCTTAAAATATAAGAGACTGCAGAGTACTTAGTGCTAAACAGGACATCTGTATCATAACTCTTCCTCCCAGGGCTCAGAGACAATCTCAGAAGAGGGGCTGGAAACATTGTAAGAGCCAGAGGCAGTGATGACCACCATGAAACTGTTTTCTGGACACAACAGAAGTTGCACATATGATCTCACAGCAGTGTGAGAGGATGCACAAGACCCGTGAAAGATCAATCCAGCCAAAATCTCAGAATAGAGGGGAGAGGTAATCATAAAGTTCCAGAGGAACTACTGGCAATTGATACCTATTGGGAAAGGGAGAGTAGTTTTCCATTAAGGGTGTAGCCCCTGATGGGTGACCATGCTCCCATGGATGGCCACATACCCCTGAGAATATGCATAGCTCAAATTGGACACACAGTTGGGTAGGTAGGGAGGTAGGGTCGGATCTGGAAGGAGATAGGAGACTGCATAAGGCATTAATGTGCTCAACATGTATTGCATAACCTTAAGATTTCATCTTGCCCAGTAAGACTAGCTATTATCCAGAAAACAAAGGATAGCAAATGATGGAGAGGTTGTAGGGAAAGGAGAACACTCATCCACTGCTGGTGGGAATGCACACTGTACAACCCCTATGGAAAGCAGTATGGAGAACTCTCAAGAAACTGAAAATGAGCTTACCACCTGACCCAGTCATACCACTCCTGGGTATATACCCACAAGACTCATCCTATCACAGAGATAAATGCACATCTATGTTTATTGCAGCTCTCTTCACAATAACAAAGAGCTGGAAGCAACCCAAGTGTCCCTCAACTGATGAGTGGATAGAGAAAATGTGATACATCTACACATGTTGTTCTATGTAGCAGTAAAGAAAGATGACATTAGCTGGATGTGGTGGCGCACGCCTTTAATCCTAGCACTTGGGAGGCAGAGGCAGGTGGATCTTTGTGAGTTCAAGGTCAGCCTGGTCTACAGACTGAGTTCCAGGACAGCTGAGGCTACAAGGAAACCATGTCTCAAAAAGACAAAAAAAAAAAAAAAAAAAGAAAGAAAGATGACATCATGAACTTTGCAGGTAAATAGATGGAACTTGAAGCCATTATGCTAAGTGAAGTAACGCAGCCCCAGAAAAACAAACAATGAATGGTATCCCTCATTTGTGGATGCTAGCATGAAATCCTTAATTGAAAGGCAAGCTGAGAAAAGTTAATGTTATATTTCTTTTTATCTGAAGGCAACTATGCTGATATAATGTGAATTCCTTAATGGGCTCTAGAATTAACTGACTACTTATTTTTAGACTTTGTAATTGTAGTATATGTATGGAGGGTATGTATTCATATATTAGAGTAATATAAAATTAAAGGGAAAATGATAACTCCTAAACATAAAAAAACTCACATTATTATTCTGAAATTTTAGCAAATTAAATTACCTCCTTCAAAAAAATTATCAAAGAATTAATGAAAAAAATTAATTGAGACCAAGGATCAGAGCTACTTGGTCACATTTAATAAAAGATAAAGTATTCTTAAAATGATAAGCCAAAATTTGTGAAGAATACTACATGTAAGAAATGAGAATTCAGCACAGGCAACTCTGTAAGGAGCATTCATTTCCTTTTAAATCCTAGCTTATGAATGACCTTTGCCAGTGGTTAGGACTTAGGTGTCAAGTTTCTGTCTTCTCCTTGGGCTCAGAGGGAAAGTACTCTGAGTTCTCTCTGTTAATGCTGCTAAAATTTGTGCTCATACACACACAGCCCTGGCGACATAGGATTTGTATATTTTTCTACTGAATGAATGTGGTCTCATACCAACTCTGCTTCCTTACTTTGTGATACATGCTAGCTTTCCAAATAAAGAAAAACAAAGATGCCTTTTCCAAATAACACTAATGCCAAGTCAAGCCAATATTAAGACTTATTTTACAATAAGGAAAACAAGTGTGATATCAAAAGATCAGGTTTTAGACTGGTCTGTGTTCTCCCTATAGATGATGAGAGTATTAACATCATTTTGTGGGAAATTATACACCATCAGAAATATTTTGCATATTTATAAATAAGTATGGAATTCTTTTCAACAAAGAAATAGATGACGCACGGGTAAATCTATTCAGGCAAGAGTTATAGTTAGTGTACCTAAATGAGTTACCCCATAAGAGATGTATCTGAAAGATTTATTTAGCAAAGGAAGTTGGCAGCTGGGTAATGATATGAATGTATTCTACCCGCTTAGAGTCATCAGCTGGCGGGGAGATCAGAGCTCCTCAGGAAGGTCTCCTTCCTGTAAGTCATTGATCATTGGACCCAAGTTGTGCAAGAGTCGACTAAGCAGGTTTCACTGCTCTGGGAAAGATGACTACAAGACCTTTGGTATTTCCTGTGGTTTTATGATCTGACTATAGTATTAAGAAGAAGGTAGCCACCCTGAAAAATGGAGATAGTAATTCTACATGTGAGGCTGTTGGGAGGCGATGGATGTGACCCACTGTTAGAAGCTCATGAATGTCACTCCCGAGAGTTATCATTTAGGAGGTCCAAGTCAGGGAGGATCTCACTGTGATTATGCAGTGATCTGGATTTTTCAGAGTGGCATTGGAGCAGAAAGATATCCATGGAATTTTTCAAGACAAAATTCACTGCATATGGCAGTGAAAAGTTAATTGTTCCACATGGTTTGAACTCACCAAACTGTGTTTCTCCCTAGTTCTAACCAAATGTTCTTAGACAATTCAGTTAAACATATGGGAACTGTCAGGAGAAGACAGTGCTTCATGATAATAAGGCACAAAGGACATATGGTCACTCATGTGGCCTACTAAAATATGGGGAAGCTGTGCATGGCAGTGCATAACTGCAATCCCAACATTCATGAAGCTGAGGCAGGAAGCACTCCCAAGTACAAGGCAAGCCTGAGATACATATATACTAATTCCTTATGTATCAAAACTGGGGTGTATCTATATTTAAATTCCCTTTTTGGGAGGCATTTTATTCAGGTTACAGGTGAAAGGTATTTTCTTAAGACTGAAAATATGGTCTGAGGAGATGGCTAGTAGGTAAAAGCATTCATCATGCCAGTCTGCCCTGAACACGATGCCTGGAACCCACAGGAAAAGCTGGAGGTGGTGGCGCACATCTGCAGTACCAGCACTTCCACAGTGAGAATGGGAGGCAGAGATCAAGAGTGGGCTGGAAGCTCTCAGCCAGCGAGGCTGGAATACATGGCCAGAGAGCCTCTTTCAAGGTGGAAAGTGAGAACCAGTTCCGGAAAGTTGTCCTCCGACCTCCACATTGTGCTGTGGATGTGTGTATGTGTTTGCTATGCCCAAACACACGCAAACACATACACACATACACACACACACACACACACACACACACACACACATACACATGCACACACACACACATGCACACACACAAATTTTTTAAAATAACAGTAAACTGAACTTTTTTACAAGGTTTTTTTTTAATTGTATTTATTTATTTTCTTTTTTTTTTTTTTGGGGGGTCTTTTTTCAAGACAGGGTCTCCCTGTAGCCCCAGCTGTCCTGGAACTCACTCTGTACACCAGGCTGGCCTTGAACTCACAAAGATCCACCTGCCTCTGCCTCCCAAGTGCTAGGATTAAAGGCATGCGCCACCACGCTTATTTATTTTCTATGTGTATGAATGTACTGTCTGCATGCAGTTCTGTGCACCCGTATTGTGCAATGCCGCAGAGGTCAGAAGAGGGTGTCGGATTCCCCTGGAACTGGAGATCTCCTGGAATTGGAGTTACAGACGGTTCTCAGCCGCCATGTAGGTGCTGAGGATCGAACCCGGGTCCTCTGC
>VZQC01001358.1:1188613-1214258 GCA_009823505.1 Rhizomys pruinosus
AAAAAAAAAAAAAAAAAAAAAAGCAAGCACCACCACATCCAGCGTGGTTTTTTTTTTCATTTTTCATTTTTCATTTCTATAAGCTATATTTTTCATTTCTATAAGCTCTTATTGGTTGTTTGAATCTGCTAGCTAATTTCTTATACCTTTTTTACTTTATGTTTTACATTCATCTTTTTAAAAAAAGAGTTTAATTTTTTTATTTATGTGTGCATGTGTGTGCACATATCTGAGGAAGCCAAAAGAGGGCAAAGATGTCCTAGAGCTGGAGTTACAGGTGGTTGTGAACTGCCTGACGTGGGTTCTGGGAGCCAAACTCAAGTCCTCTGGAAGAGAGGTAAGCACTATTAACCACTAGGCTTCTCTCCAGACTCTGTTCAGCAGTTCTAAACTCTAGACTTTTTATAATCTGATTCTATTTCTTGATAGTTCTTTTTGATTCTTCCTCATTTATTTTGTGGTTTTCATTTGGTGCTGTTAATTGGAATTACATCTTCAAAGTCCTTTGAGGCCTGGAATCAATGTACATGCCTTGGAGGAGAATCTGTGTCTGCTCTAACCAGGCACCTGAAGGTACCACTCAACCCAGAATACCTTAAATAGCTTAGGATTTCTGAGCTCATATTAGTCATGGGAACTCTGGCTTTAATTCTGCTGAGAGCAGCTCCCTCTCATGAATTCCTCAGGAGAAATCTATCCTTCACAACATCCCAAGGGCAAGGCAGACACTTATATTTACTGGGCTTTCTTTTGAGGGGCCCATTCCCCCTATTTCCTCTTTCCACCAATGATATCACTCTGGGAGCATCATCTTGAGGGAAGTCAATGACTTCCTGCCTTGCTCAGAGCTTGGGATTTGTCTCTTATCTTCCAAAAAGGCTTTCTCTGTGCTTTCTTGTCATTTTTGGACAGAACTTTTCTTTCTTGACAATAAAACTATACAGTTTTAATTGTTTTCTAATTCTACTTTATTCTTAATTGCTTTGCACCAGAAAGCTTTTTTAATATCTAGTATTTATGTTGTCAGAAACAGAACTTCCACTTTTATTTAGTTAGTTATATTACTTCTCTGTCTGAATTAAACCAAGCACACATTTTTTAACAAAAAAAAAAGATAAAAAGAATGAACTTCTAGTTTGTAAAATAGTAATTACCTTTAAAAAAGCAAAAATAAGAAAAAGGTCTGCTATAACAATCTAGGGAGACCTATTTTAACTCACTTTACATTTTGATGGGCTTGGTGACAACTTTGCCATAGACTCTCATTGGTCCATGGATTGGTGTTTGAAAACATCTAAACAATGGTCACATACCAAAGTCAGTCTAGGTGAAAGCTTACTCACAATAAAAGCATAACCAGAAATTCTCAGCTTCCAGCATCAAGCAACTGTGAACCAAAATAAGGAGCATGTGAATGTGTAAAGAAATAAAACACAGGGTGTGAGGTCTAAGTCTTGAATCTTACCTCCTCTTGAGAAAAGCATGGACTTTCTTAGCCTGTTTCTTCATGTGTAATAATAGTACATGACCCAGATGGACACCGTGAAAACTTATAGGAGTGCTCTTTGACGTTTCTAACTCCTCTAGTATTCCTTTCCCTGAGAAATACTCCACAAAGAAAATATCCACTTTGGGGCTGGAGAAGTGTTCAGTGGTTTAGAGCTCTTCTTGTTCTTCCAGAGAACTCGTTTGATTCCCAGCACCTACATCAGGCAGCTCACGACCACCTGAAACTCTAGCTCCAGGGGTTCTGACACCCTCTTCTGCCTCCACCCGCACTCATACTCACACAGACACACACACACACACACACACACACATACACACACACAAATAAAAACAAAATGGTTTTAAAAAGAAAGTATCCATATCCATATCTACATACTTTTCTGTTCTGCTCCAGAATGGGAACATATATAGCTGTTTCCTTTCTTTCCTATTATAGAGGATGAAGTCTGGGCCAGCTAAGAATTTCAGGAAAATGAACTTTTCTGGTCAAGACTTTATTCACAGTTTTTATCTCCAGTACCTAAGAGTGGTCAGAACACTGTTAATATTCAAAAAAATAAATTAGGAGTTGGAGATATGGTCTAGCGGTTAAAACACTTGCCACAAAAGTGTCAGGACTGGAGTTTGGGTCCTCAGAACCCACATAAATGCCAAGTGGGCATGGGAACCCACTTACAATATGGCCTCAAAGGGAAGGATAAGGGATTCCAGGAGCAAGGTGACAAGAGAGATGAGCCATATTGGCAAGCTGTGGGTTGGACTGAGAGACCGTGCCTCAACAAATAAGGCAAAGGAGTGACCAACGATGATCACCAACATCCAGCATTTCTAATCTCAGGACTTTTTATAATCTGACTCTGTTTCTTGATAGTTCTTTTGATTCTTCATCATTTATTTTGTGATTTTCATTTTGTGCTGTTAATTGGAATTATATCCTAAAAGTCCTTTGAGGCTTGGAATCAAGAGGATCCAAGTTACGTTCCTAGCATCTGTGTAGGGCAGTGCACAACTGCCTATAATTCTAGCTCCAAGGGTTTCGACACTTTCTTGTGGCCTCTGTGGGTATCTCTACACACACAGTACACACGTATACTCCACTTCCTGTTTACTTCCTATAACTCCCACTAAACTGTGTCTGTTATGGGGTTAGTGGCTGTATGACTTCCTAGCACCTGGTACTGTGCTTGGTATATAAGGGTACTCAGTGATTCTAGAATTTATTAAATACATAGATATATGATGTAAACATGTTTCCTGCTAAAACCCAGAGTTCCTCTGACCAAATCTTCAGCTAATCAGCAAAACATTGCTACAGGGAGAGCAAGCATTGCCCAAAGTCTACCACTTGGAAAAATAGACCATTAAGGAATTAATAAGTCACTTAAAATCACATGACCTCATGCTTCCTTCCCCTGAACATGTCAAAATTCTCTAAGGAGAAGTTATTGCATAACTTCTCCATGCACTTTCCTCGGTTATGATTTTTTCTTGAGCTCAGGATTTAATGTATCTCATTATTGTCTATTGAGGTATAATTACAGTGAGACTTCTGAAATCCTAAATGAAATTCTTTGGCCATATCAAAGTCCTCCTTGGCAGCTCCTTCTCTCGAAGATTGACATTCCCAGATCTCCCGTTGCACCCATGTTCCTACTCAAAGCAAGCAACACATAAATGAATAGCAAATGGCATCAGAAAAACAATCCTGAACACCTGTGTGTGCTTGTTGCCTCTGGCATTCCATTCAACTGCTAGTTATAAATTAATTATCCCAGTCAAAATTATTTTCCCCTTTTCTGTTGCCAGATAGTACTATATTCTGCAATTATAATACCTAGCACATTTTCCTATGCATTAAAAAAAAAAAAACAATGTCTGCTCAGAACTGTACAGTTTGAAAGCATTTACATGTATTTAAGTCACCTGAGTCTCACTCCAGCCCCGTGTCTTCACCGAAGCCAACATTAGTAAGAAATGAGAAAAAGAAAGCCAAAACTCAGAATGGTGAAACTGGGCCTAAGCAGATCTAGAGCTGGGGTCTCACTCGGGCCTCCAGCTCCAAAGCCCATGTATTTCCCACAACAACTTTGTGAAATGAGAAATTTCTATAATGGGCTCCTGATACAGATTCCTGTTTTTAGGCTCTGATAATCATCAACCAATCAACTAAGGTTTAGCTTTGTGTTTAACTTTTTTGTAATTCACATATCAACATCCTTCAGAATCAAGTCCCCCCATATGCTGGCCTAAGAATTGTTCTGCCACTTTTTGAAGATTGGTTAATTGATTAAAAAAATATATATCTGGGCTGGAGACGTGGCCTAGTGGTTAACAGCACCGACTGTTCTTGCAGAGGACCCGGGTTCGATCCCTAGCACCCACATGGCGGCCAAGAACTGTCTGAAACTCCAATTCCAGGAGAACTCCAATTCCAGGGGAATCTGGCACCCTCTTCTGACCTCCATGGCATTGCATGACATGGGTGCACAGACCTGCATGCAGACAGTACATTCATATACATAGAGAAAAATAAATAAAAAATTAAAAATATATATATATATATATCATTGAGGTGAGGTTCTGCGTGGCTAGTCAGGTTCATGCTGAGCTCAAAACTCTTGGATTCAAATTTATTCTATAAATTTATGCCACAGTGATTATGAACATTCACTGCATCTGGATGAGCTGTAGACCTACTACTTTATTACCCAAAGATTATATCTCTGATCACCTAAATCAGAGTCTCTGGGGCCATAATTAAATAATCCATGCAGATCCCACACCTCTAATGTAGAGCTACCAGATCAGAGGTCTCACATTTAACAGGGAACAAAACATGATATGTGGAACCCCGTCTTCTAGGCACCCCACTGTTTATCGAATCCTACGTTTGTACATCACAGATCTCTAATAAGCTGCTATTGCTGCTGATTCTGCTAGTAAAATGTTATGCCCTCCAAAGTTTGAGGACTTACTTATCCACTATATATGTTAAACTTCATTGAAGAAACTAAGTTGAAACCATTTGCTATTCATTTATGTGTTGCTTGCTTTGAGCAGAACATGTGTGTAACTGGACTCCAAATATCTTATAATGGGACTGGATTGCTCAAACTGCCTTGGAATTCAAAAGCACTGTACATAGGATAGCAGGAGTTGGCCTGAAGCAAAGAACCCCTATCTCAGCTGTCAGGTACCAGCATCGAGTCTTGCCCGAAAGCTTGGAGGACGGAAGCAGAGGGCGGAAGGGAGGGAAAGGGAGATTGGCAGGAGGCACTGGCTGTAGTAGCTGCAGCCAGACTGTGAGTCATTGTGAATGGTGTCAGTACGAGTCCATCTACACCTGAATTCTCTGAGCTGTGTGTGAGCTCCAGAGGTGAACTGGCATAGCACAGTCTCACCTAGCCAGAGGGACGGCAGTTGTCAGTTGTGGAGTCCATGATACTTGGTTGTTTTCCAGTGTGTGCTTGTCCTTCTATGGCTGACAGGTGACCACTTTCGGTTTCCTGGGGCCTCTTCTGTTACATTAAACAGTCAAGTCAGAGGCCTGAGCATGCTGAGATCTGAATTGGCCACTGTGACTTTCAACCACATCGAGTTGTTGGCCTGTAATTTACCTAAAAGGAATCATAAACGGACCGTGAGTCATTTTCAGCAACCACAGCTTCAGAGCCAAACAGTAAATTCTGAGAAACCAATTTCCACCGTGGGCAGAGCCCAGCTCCTAGTGTCTGATCATTTGGCAAGCATCAGAATAGAGGTCTGATGTAAACAGTGGCAGGTGCAGCCCAGTCACATTTGGTCGGAGGCCTGCAGACCCTGGGGAAAAGAATAGGGCTGCCTTGGGCCCTGCCTGCCGGTGCAGAGCCTTGAACACAGACCCTGAAAATACACTCCGCTCAGAAAAATCAATCAGGAGTGAGGGCTGCAGGAGGAAGGGAAAGATTGTTGGACCACAAGGAAGTTAGCAGGCACCAAAATAAAGGGCTATCCCTGACCATTGCTCTAGGTGGTCACTCTTGATCCATTGAAAAAGAAGAACATCCCAAATCTATCCTCATCTTCCCATTAGCTTGTTTCTGCCTCCCCTTGAGTGAGTCCTTTCCCTTTAGTCTCAGAGGAAGGCAGGAAAGCACAAACCTTGGCTCACTGTCTACCTGTACCAGTGCACTTGGTCTTTCCTTTCAATGCTAATGGCCAGCACTTCTAAGCCCTAGTCACACGCTTTATACCGAAGGTTTTACCTGACCACTGTTGCTCCCCCAGGAATGTCTCTGACTGCAAACTGGAAGCTGCAGCACCCAGAGGTGCGGTCATCTACCCCTCCCACTTTCTACCGCACAGTGTTGGAGCCAGCACTGACACTGCGCATTCTGGCTCCAGCACGTTCTGCCTGTGCTATTCTCCAAGCAGAAATGAAACTTGATCTTAAAGCAACACGGGTTCTTTATGTGAAATTAGGGAAAATGTAGGAAAGGCATAAAAAAGAAAATTAAATCCCCCACAATCCCATCATTCCTGCCTTTTGGGAATGGATATAAAGTAAAAAGTGAAAATCCCTTCTTATTTTAACCTCAGCTCTCAAAGGTATACTCTGCCCTTCCAGACACTTTCCCTTTTCCCCAGTGCTTACACAAGTAGGCATGGGTGTGTACCTGCCCACACAGTAGGTGTAGGTGTGTGCTGCCCACACACAGTAGGACAACACAGAGCAGAATTTGATTATTTTGTACTTTCCTTTTTCACTCAATATTCAAAACTTTTTTGGTGTTTGTGTGTTTGTTTTTGTTTTGTTTTGTTTTGTTTTGTTTTGAGACAGGGTCTCCCTTTAGTCTCAGATGGCCTGGAGCTCACTCTGTAGACCAGGCTTGCCTTGAACTTACAGAGATCCACCTGTCTCTGCCTCCCAAGTGCTGGGATTAAAGGTGTGCGCCACCATGCCCAGCTAATATTCAAAACTTTTTAAATATCCATGTAGCTCCAGCTAGCCTGGAACTTGCTGTAAGACCAGGCGGCCTTGAAATCATAGAGATCTGCCTGCTTCTGCCTCCCAAGTGCTGGGACTAAAGGCATGCACTACATGCCCAGCTCCGAGACTTGTGTATTTTTCATCAAGCTAATTGTCAAATTCCCTGGGGTCTCTTTATCTTTGTATAATGGTAATGAAAGGGCAGTGGGTTGATTATGCTGGAAACTACCAGTAGATTATGTAAGCATAATTGTTCCCCAGACTGAGCCAATGATGTCATCAGGGTTTATCATGTACACATCACATTGTTCCTCTCAACTGGAGTCAGACCTTCACCTGTCCTTCGAAGATGCAACTTTTTAACTGCACTTTGTGAATTCTCTAACATCTTCTGAGTGCTGGGTGCTACTCTTGTTTGTGCCAGTTCAAACGGAGGCTCTCTTTCTTGTATGTGGGAGTCTTTTACTATTTTCTGAGAATGTATAGTCTCAATACCTGCACTTGTCCAAAACTCGTCAAATACCAAACGTTTGTCAATTGCTTTCCTATGTCATGCTCCCTCCTCTGCAAACGCCCACCTGCTCACCTCGCCCTCCACCTCTGCTCTGTCTACCCTCTTCTCCATTTTTCCCAGGAAGAATGACTTCGAAATGAGCCAGTTAAAAACAGACACTTGGGGCTAGAGAGATGGCTTAGCAGTTAAGAGCACCAACTGCTCTTGCAGAGGATCCAGGTTTGATTCCCACACCCATATGGTGGCTAAGAACCATCTTTGACTCCAGTTCCAGGGGAATCCGATGCCCTCTTCTGACCTCCGCTGCATTGCATGACACGGGCGCACCAACCTACATGGAGGACACCCCTTTGCCAGCCCAGCTCTTCCCCTCAGTCAAATACCCGTCTCCTGGAGGGGTGGAGAGGCTCGTCTTCACCTGCTGCTGTCACAATACTCTTTGACCTTTACTTGAACAGTGGCTGTCATGTGTAATATACTTAATGCCTCAGGGGCAATATGACTAAATGCAGAGCATGGGGGGGCTTTTGAATCAGAAGCTTGCAGTTTGGCTTCTGATTCTTTCTGAGCTTAAACAGGAAGCCATTTGACCTCTTCTGCATCTCAATTTCCTCAACTATAAAGTAGGAACGATGAGAAAATGCATCTCAGGACTGTTGACAGCCCCTGGTGTGTAGTGTCAGGCACACAAAGACTTATAATAATATGTAACTGTTCTTAATGTCATTCCACAGCCCATGTCTCAGGTGAAGTGTTATTGGTAATGTCATATACAACTTTAGGGTTGTTTCAGTTTGAGAGTTCTATTTAGTTTCTTTCATATATGAATCTTGGGAGAGGCACTGAATCTTAAGCCTCATTAGCTATAGGATAAATCTCCACTGCTTGTGGGGGCATGTGCCAAACTGGAACACTTCAGCATGCTGGAGATGTTGTGGCTAATACAGCTATCTCAGAGAGGGTCATATCCCCAGGGAGGGGACAACCTGGATTTGAAAACTCCCTCTTCTCACTTGGCAGCTGGGTTAGAAGCAAATCAATACCATCTTATCTGTAGGCGTTGGATTCCTAACCTCTGCGTGGAACCCTAACGCCCCTGCATCTTGGGCCTCTCCAGGGGAATCTAGCCTCCTACCGCCGTGTTCCAATGATGCTTTCGATTCTCCTCCAAACTTCTTCCAATTCTAGGACTTTGAGTGGGTCCCAAAAGGAAGAGTCATCCAAAATAATAATTAATGGGCTTGCTTTATGCCCAGGTCTATGATGTGTTTTTAAAACTGTATTTAGGGGCTGGAGAGATGGCCTAGTGGTTAAGAGCACTGACTGTTCTTGCAGAGGACCTGGGTTCAATCCCCAGCACCCACATGGTGGCTGAGAACCGTCTTTAACTCCAGTTCCAGGGGAATCCCATGCCCTCTTCTGGCCTCCATGGCATTGCATGACACGGGTGCACATACAAGAATAAATTTTAAAAAATTTAGAAAAAAAATGTTTTTCAAAAAAAAACCTGCATTTAATTTTATTTATGTGTATGTGTATATGCCTGCTTGTCTGCATATGTATAACATGTGAGCACTGTCCAGAAGAGGCTGGCAGAACTTCTGGAACTGGAGTTACAGGTAGTTATGAGTTGCCTAGTATGATACTAGGAACTGAAGCTGGGTCCTCTGCAGGAATGTTTAAGTGCCCTTAGCCCCCCTAAACCATCTCTCCAGCTCCTTTACTAAGCATTTTACATTTGTCTTACTTAATATTGTGAAATTACTAAAAAAAAAAAAAAAAAAGCGACATCATTCATGCTAACCCAGACCCTGGGCCTTGGTGGGGAGTCTCAGACAGGGGTAAGGCCAAAGTTGTACCCAAATGTTCACAGAATTCCTCAGGTATCTCAGCAGCTAGAGGCAAAGCTGTCCCATTCATGAGCCTGCAGCCCACGGGAAGGCAGGGATTCATCCCTCATAGGTTGCCTGCCACGAGCAGAGATAAATCCAGGTATTGTCATTACAGTAAGGGCCTCTGTGACTAAGAGGAGCTAAATAGAAAGTCGGTGAATGTCAAATACCTTGAAAAATCTATTCACCATGAAGTCACCTTCTCAGGCATTCTTAAGAAACAATAACATCCATTTTCACTCCAGACACTACTCTTTCTGGTAAATAGTATCACTAGGTGACTCTACCCTGTGAGTCCCCTGAAATTGTTTCTAATTATTGTCAGAGGCACATCAATTACCAATAAAGCCTCCAGACAGCCCTCCTCATGGCTCTGATTAGAAACATGCCTTTCTTCCTATTCTTCTGTAAGGGCTTCCTACCTTCGACGTCGTTAATTGCTGTCTTGGCTGTAGGCCTGCTTTCCTTGCCCTCCTCCCTGAAATGGGCCTCTCATGGACAAGTCAGCATCTTTAGTGTTTGGCCCTGTGACTCGCCTTCCTTGTGAAACTCCTCAGCACCTGTCAAGAGCTTATCCATCCCTTCTGGTAACCTAGATAGCATACAACACCCCCCCCCCACCCACCCACACACACACACACAAACTCCCACTCTGGACAAGGTGTTATGATAAACACACTGCAGACATTATGTCACTGAAACCACAGAACAAAGTATAATTATTATCTTTATGTTTGGGGAAAAATGAGGCATACATGGGTTAAATAATTTTCCCAGAAAAGTATCTGTTATCTGTCACAGAAGTAGCAACGCTCATATCTCAGCTTCCACTCCCCCGGAGCCCCTGAGGGGTGAGCTGGTTTTCTTCCGTTCTTCACTTCCACACCATTTTTCTTCACTATTTCCTACTGCAGTCCACTCTTGACCTCTTCCTCCTTGCTGTTACCTAAAGATGTTGGCTTCGGCAGCCCCCTTTTAAGCTAGTTCTATTACAACTCTTGATAGCTTCAGTCAACATCTCTCTAACCTGGTTGGATTCCAGGGGCCACACCCAATTGTAACACAACAAGGGACACAGCTGCTAAAGTGCTTATACTAAGTCCCACCTAATCAGATCACCTCCTCCCCTGCTGATTTCGTTTCTACTCCTCCCCCACTGCATGCCAAGTTCAGGCCCTGCCTGATGCCACCACCTCCCTTCCAGACAACTGCCCCCCTTCTCTTGGCTCTCCTCAGTGTTCCAATTCCAACAACTCTTGGGCCACACCGGGACCCACAGACACTGTTTCGGGCATCCTTTCACTTATCTCCCCCATATCCCCTACATAGTTAGATTCCAGGGGCCATGGTTGGTTAATGCATGCACCTTCCACTGCCTCACCTTCCCTCCCTTCACCATTCTCAGCTGCCACAAGCCTGAGCCTCATTAAATCCAGCAGTCTAGTTCTCCACGCCTCCCCGTGAGCACCAAAGCAGGACAAAAGAATACAGCCCCACATGCTGGCCTCACTTAACGCCTTTGCCACAAGCATCAAGGCAGCCCTTGTTGCTCCCTGGAAGCCTTCTGCATCTCCCAGTTTTAGTCTTGTTCCCAGAACTAGTTCACACCTTCCTCCCTCTTCACATCTACATTACCTTCTTTTCCTCCTGACTCTGAGTGAATAATTCTGCTTGCCATTTCACTAAAAAATAAATGGAGCGATGAGAATTTCCTATTCAGCCATCACCTCTCCTCATCCTTACACCTTGCATTCATTCCCTCTTGTTGCTGGAGATGAGCTGTCCATTTCCTGTTGAAAGCTGACCCCCCACTTGAACTACATCCCATTCCCCCATGCATCTGAAGGACGCTACTCTAACCTTGTCCCTTTGCCTTCTTGAATCCATGTACAAACATGACAGTGTTTCTCCAACTAAGACCACAAACAACAACAGCAGAAGCTTCCTTGAATCCTACATGTAAATCAAATGATTCTATTTCTTTTCCATTTACAGCAAATTTCTTAATACTGTTGCCCTTGCTTTAATTTTCATCTCTAGTGCTATGGATTAAACCTGCCACCCAGACAAGCACTCTATCATTGAGTCCCACCCATCTCTAATTCTTGTCTTGTCTTGAACACATCCCACGTAGACTTCTAATCCCTTTGAAGCATTGATCTTGGTCTGGAATATTACATATTTATAATTACTTCCTTCTTTATATTTGTGTACCTTCTCCAGAATCTAAGGTCCATGCGCACTGATGCTAGTATTTCCTGGGAATCTACAGCAGTGCTGGGTGCCTGGTGGCCGCTCTTCTTAACTGTAACTGGAATAAATCAGTTCAGTATTTGGACCCTTGCACCAGGGCTCTGGGGGTATTAAGTCAATGTGAGAGAGAAAGGCCATTCTTCTCACCAGGGATCCCCAGGGCTGAAAATGTGAAGGGCTGAAGGTCTAGCAGTAAGACCACAGCCAGAAAACAAAAGATATTTATTATACCCTTTTTTCTTTTGGCACACATATCCCAGGGTGGAGGGAGGCACTAAGAAACTCAGGGTGCATGTCTGTTACTGTGGGAGGAAAAAAAAACACTTCTGTCCTTGACAGGATGCAATTTAACCTGCCATCTAACTGCATCACGGGTCACAGTGTGCTACTTATGAATCTTTTCTTCTTTGCCCGCTGAATTCTATCTCGACTGCTACATACATGTTCAGGCCACTCACTGTCCCTGCCCTAGCACATTTTCTCTTAGTCTGAGCACACTTGTTCCCGTCCCTGGGTCACAGGCAGGTCCATGCCCACGCGGAGTGCTGTGACACACCACTCAAAGAGCAAACACTTCCACAGCTCAGCCATCAGCACACGGCCATCAGAGCACAGCTGGACGGAGCACATGGCTCTTTGGTCTGTTCAAACAACACTATGCTTTTTCAGCCCTGCTTTCTCAAATTAAAACCAAAAACAAAACAAAAAGCGAACCTTACTTTTTTATCCACTGAGTCTACGGTGCTGCCAAGACTTCATGAGAAACACTTCTTTCTGATCCCTCAAAGTCATCAACTGATGCCTTGAAGCAGGACATGGGCTTGCCCTCATCTGGGCTGCCTGTTTTACAAATGGCAAAATGACTAGACTCCCTTTTAAATGACTAGACTCCCTTTTAAAAGCCAGCTGTGACCATTGACTCAGTGACCCCCAGGGGTGCTAAATTCAATATGAAAAGTAAGAACAATAAAATCACAAAGGCCATGGAAGCTGTTCGGCTTCAGCGTTCACTCTTTTAGAGGCTTCAGGAAATAAAGCAAGCCATCCAGATCTGAGAAGCTGGTGGAACATGATTCCCTCCTCCAGGACACATCCAGAAACTCGCCCCCCACCAGCAAGAGCACCCGACACACCGGCTGACCAGCAGCACCAAAACTTATGAGTGTGTCCTTCCTGACTCCAGCCTCACAGCCTGTCATCCCCAGTTGTCACCGGGCCCTTGTTCATTTGCTCCCTGCTCACACTAATCTAGAAGATGATCAAAGAAAAACTCTGCCGACTCACCCCTGCCTGGCCCAGCATAGGGACTGGTCAAGCATGTGCCTTAAATATTACTAGATTCTCATCTATTCTTTTCACCTGGCTTGCTGGCTCGCTCACTCGTGCTCTCTCTTCCTCTCTCTCATTTCTTTTTTCAAAAAATAAATAAATGAGTTCTGGGTTGGCTGAAGATTTCAGCAATGTGACTGCTGTGCAGATGGATCCTGCTGAAGCTGGTGCTGGCTCTCTAGAGAGTAGCATGAAATGCTGGTTTTCAAAACCTGAGCAGCGTGTAAATGGCAGCTAAAAAGGAAATGCAGATTGGAGCTGAGTGTTAATTGTCTCTTCCTCTCTTCTTCACACACTTCAGAGACCGTGTGGTGGCAGAAGATGGAAAAGCAGGCCTGCCCCTCGTGGGATGGGCTTTTTTCTTTCAAGCTGGACTGAGAGAATAACACCTAGAGCCCAAGTCAAAACATGGAATTTTTTTTTCTTTTTCTTTCTTTCTTTCTTTTTTTTTCCAAGTTCTCATCTGATGAAAGTCAGGGAGGTGGTACTGAGCTTGTAATGAAAGTAAGAGTCTGCTGAGAATGAGTCGATGAGATGTGACACGGAAAGGGGAAGCGGGATGTCTTTGTTTTGAAATGACAGGCGATAAGCTATGGGGTGCCTGGTGAGATTTTAGTCCATAACTAGGTAGCAACCTGTCAAATGCAAGCCCCTTAAATGCATCACAAGAATTCTCACTTGAGATTATTTCAATTCCAACACTGCCTCTGTGTGTGTGTGTGTGTGTGTGTGTACAGCAAAATACAACTGAATGCCTAAGAGCATGGCCATGTCCTATTAGGGGTATAACTGTAGACACACAGGTAGGAGAGCTTGAAGTCCTCTCAGCACCTTCCATGCTGAAGCAGGGACAGGGCCAGGCCTGTGAGCACAGCACAGCTTCAGAACCATTTATTTGCATCCCCAAAGAGTCTTGTTAGTTTTCTCCCAAGATGTTAATCAAGCGGAATCCTGATTGACTGTCATTTCTTTTTATGTTTTTTTTTTTTTTTTTTGTCTAGATGAAGTAGGGTTATTTGAATTTGTAGTTTTTCATAAGATGGGACAATAGAGAAGCTCCCAGGAAAACTGACTTAAAAAATCACTAATTCCCTGTGCCCGCCTGAGCTGTCACTGTACCCTGTGCCCACCTGAGCCGTCACTGTACCCTGTGCCCACCTGAGCCGTCACTGTACCTGCTGAAGTCTCGTTTCTTTTTCTCCACACATTTATGAAAAGGCCGTGGCTCTCTGCTGTTGTCGCCCGAGTGCCAACTCCTTTCTGTTTTGCCAGTTGGAGACAAAAGGTAAGCAATCACAAGTGAAAACACACACTCCCTGCATCTGAATTCTCCTAACGACTGGGGACGGGAGGGTGCGCTGGTCCTCTCCCCCCCTTTTTTTAGTTCACTGTAAGACCAGGAAAAATGGAGAGGATGATCTCCAAAGAATGGCTTCCTGCTGCTGTTGCCCCCACTTGGGTTCACCCATTTCCCCACGCAGCTTCTCAGTGCCTTTTCCTAACCTGCGCAGGGGGTGTGCTGCATAGCTTTACTGTCAACTTGACAAGCCTGGGTTGAGGGAGCCTCAATTGGGGAATTGCCTCCATTGGACTGGCCTGAGGCCATGTTTGTGGGGTGTTTTCTTGATTGTTGAGTGATGTGGCAGGGTCCAGCCCACTGTGGGCGGTGCCACTGCTGGGCAGGTTGTTGTGTGTTGTATATGAACGCAGGCTGAGCATGGTTCAGGGGAGCAAGCCAGTAAGAAGCATTCCTCCATGGCCTGTGCTTCAGAACCTGCCTCCAGGTTCCTGTGCTGAGCTCCTACTTTGGGCTCTCTCAGTAATGAACTGTGACCTAGGAGATAGAAGACAAATAAACCCTTTCCTCCCCAAGTTGGTTTTGGTCAGAATGTTTTGTCACAGCAATTAAAAAGAAAGTAAAACAGAGGGCATCTCAGCTTGAGACAGAAATGATTAGGCTGAACTTTTCAACATGTACTAAGTAGACTCAGTGGTGCTGTATATGAAGACACACGGCAGCTAGGGCAGGTAGTGAGTAGCACCAACCATCCCAGCTGGCCCCGTGGCTAAAAGCTTCTCTGACTAGAAAGGAGGCTCAGATTTGGGATAGAATAGAATCACCTACTGACTCAGTCCAGTCAGTTGTCTGGACACTGCCGGTGATGACTGCATTTGCCAAATCTATTCCTCCCTACAGCGAGGCAGCCCCCACCTGCAAGCCACTTTGACAGAGCCACCATGGAGTAGTGGTGACTAATCAGTGAAAGCAGCGGAGGTAACTGCTGAGGGGAATGATGATGTTGAGTAGGCTTTAGGGCATGACTGTCTTCCCAGCCTGCGGGCAGGGGCAATGCAGGGGGCGATCTGTTCCTCAAGGAAGAACCAGAGTAGAACTGGGCTTTGACCTAGTCTCCCCAGAGGTAGAATGGAATGAGGCTGCTGTCTTGTTTTGTGTCAACATTAACTTGGTTCCAGGGTAGCTGTGTGCGAGCCTCAGGCAAGGTCTCAGAACTGCTTAAATGTCACTGATAGCTGCTGAATACAGGAGGGAGCTGTTGTCACAAAGATACTGCCTCTGTTCGGTGACATCAGCTGGGTGACCCAGCCACAGGCCTCAGTGTAGTCTGGTTCCAGGCTGACCAGGGCAACTGTTACAATTTGGAACTGAAATGTTCCCTTAAAGATTTCTATGTTGAAGGTTTGGTCCTCAGTGGTGCTGTGGAGATGTGGAGGAACCCTAGGAGGTGGGGCCTCACTGGGGGAATCAGGTCACTAGGATCACGCCCTTAGGAGGCATATTAGGACCCTGGCCCCATGCTAGCTCTCACTGTCTGCTCTGTGGCCACCATGAATTCAGAACCTTTGTTTCTCCATGCTTCTCTGCCGTGATGCTCTGCCTCACCTCACACCCAAGAGCATTAGAGCCAGCTGGTCAGGTTGAAACTTCTGAAATCATGAACCAAAATAAATCTTTCTTCCTTTAATTGTTTTTCTGAAGTGTCTTGACACAGTAACAGAATTTTAACTAATACAGAAATGTTTGTTTGTTTTTGTTTTTTGTTTTTGTTTTTGTTTTTGTCTTTTCGAGACAAGGTCTCCCTGTAGCCCCAGCTGTCCTGGAACTCACTCTGTAGACCAGGCTGGCCTTGAACTCACAAAGATCCGCCAGCCTCTGCCTCCCAAGTGCTAGGATTAAAGGCATGTGCCACCATGCCTGGCAGTTTGGTATTTTTTTTTTAAATAGGCTGGAGAAATGGCCCACAGTTAAGAGCACTTGCTGCCCTTCCACAGGACCCAAGTTCAATTCCCAGCACACACATGAGGTGGCTCATACCTATAACTCTAGTCCCTCTTCAGGCTTATGCAAGCACTTGCATCATGTGGCCTACATGCACGCAGACACTCATATACATAAATAAAAATGGAAAATAATTTTTAAATGACACAGTAACCACTGCCCATATGACCCTTTCCCCAGGTGACCCAAACAGAAACACTAGAAACTAGTCCTACAAGACTAAGGGGTACAAGTCAGAACAGAAGTTCTACGGCAGAACAGGAGAGGAGAGGAAACTAGTTGAAAGGAGCCATGAAATGATGGAAATATTTCTAGAATGATGAGATGTTCTTGATCAAATGTGGGCTGTATGAATGTCTGCATCCTATTTATCATATACAAAGTCTTAAGGGGGCAATTTTGGAATTCCTCACTAGCTGGAAAAGGACAGCCCCAAAGTTCCATTTCTGGTTCCTACACCCACTGTGTGCGCTGTCAGATCACATCCAAATCTACATCAAAAACTGTGCTTACCGCTTACTAAACCCAGCCCTTCAGAAAGCTCCCTGACCAAAGCTCTGTTTCTTCATCTATGAAATGAGCTCTACACACCCTAAAAATTCACTGCAGGAAGCAAAAACTAATGTTTTTATAAACTAGGAAGAGCCACAGGAATATAGCTGTATACTGTCTCGAAAAGAACATAACTGCTTAGACACATGGCCAAGCTCCTTGGTAGAGTGTTAAAACTCTAATTGCAAAATCTACTATGAGAACCATAAACAAGATCTTACAAAATAACCATAAGCAGTGATATGAACTTTATTGTACACAGGTATAAAATAATAGCACATTTTAAAAAATTATATAATCTATTCTAACCCTTCCTGGTCTCAAAAGTCATGATCTCAAATCAATTTCTGTTTATTCTGATTAACTCCAAGTAAAACACTGCCACCTCATAACCTTATATTTATCATAGATTAATCATGTTCTATGGGACTAGAAAATAAAAATTCATTTTTCTCCCTCTCATCATCCCAATGACATGTATACATAAGGACAATGGTATATGTATGCATGTGTAGGCATGATGTAGTCATTGCTGCCATATAGGTAGAAGTATGAATAAATAAGTATCTGTATTAAACATATCTGTATATGTAGCTGTGGCTATATAAATATATGACTATGTGTGTTGGTCAGATTTTCCATGCTTATGAAAAATGCTAAGTGAAACATCTTAAGATGGGTTTTGCTTATGGTTTCAGTCCATCCTGGCGAGAAGGGCATAGTAAAGCCACTCCCCTCAGAGCAGCCAGGAAACAATGAGAATGCAAGCCCGAGATGTTTCTTTCCTTTCCTGTTTTAATTCTCTCTTAGCCCATTCTGTATGAGATGATGCCAGCCACACTGAGGATAAGTCTTCTCCCCTTACAGAATCCTCTATAGAAATGCCCTCACAAACACAGAGGTATACTTTACTAATTTCCAGGGTACTTATGAGTCTAATCAAGTGGAAACTCAAAAGTAATCAAGATCACCCATCCAGTATAATATACTTATTTTGTGTTAAATACAATGTATAAATGTAACTTTACTCATAGATTATAGTTCAATTGCTGAGAGAAAGTAGACTTAGTGGATACAACTCATTTCAAATATCTTAAGGGAGATGAGGTGCCTCGAGAACATGTGAACAACTCGTGTTGTCAATTTCTTTTATTTATTTTTATTTTATGTGTATGAGTGTTTTGTATGTATGTAAGTGCATGTATGTAAGTGCACCTATCTTGTGCAAAGCCCATGGGAGCCAGAAGAGGGTGTTGGATCCCCTGAAACTGGAGTTAGGATGGTCACTAGCTACCAGGTGAGTACTAAGAACTGAATCTGACTTCTCTAAAAGCAGCCAGTGCTCTTAACCACTGAGCCATCTCTTTCAGCCTGGTGAACAACTCTTGAAGTAGCTCGAGAACTCTCTTCAATCTTAGAAAAGGAGCCCATGTGAAGGAAGAAGAGCAACCCATTGTTCCAAAGAAAGAACCAAGTTCAGTGGACAGAAGTAGAAAAGAGAGAGAAAATAAAATTGCAGAAGATATTTCCAAAATGAAAAAAGAAGATGCTCCTGACCAAACTGCCCACTAGTAGAATGGGCTCTTCCAAGGATGGTAGAAGTTCTTTAGTTCTTGAGAGACCATGACAAAATAATGTAAATATTGAACTATGGGTCTTCTATAGTCGATGCTAATTGATCATCATTCTGACATTAAAGAAGATATTAGTCTTCTAGAATCTCTTCTTGGTATTATCAGGTATATAAAAAAATAAATTGTCCTGAGCAAGGAAAACAACGACAGAGGGGAGCCTCGCTGTGGGCCTGCAGAGTCAGACTCTAGTGAATGGACAAGTGATTTTTCCTTAGCACAGAATCTTAAGAAGCCATGATTTACCTAGGCCCAAGATGAGCTACTTTTAATATCCAAACATCCAAATAGCCAAAGGGTCCAATTAGTTGATCTGAAGACCAGGAATAGGAGACTCTAGGCCACGGAAAGTGTCCATTCCCTGTCTGAAATTCAAGACAGACACATAGTTATAAGCAAGAATAGAGAGACTAATAAGAAAGCAATTCAACAGTCCTTTACTATTTTAAATCACATTCTCCTTTAAAACTCTAAAAATTGTAGCCACTTTCTGCAGGAAAATGTACGTTTGCAGAAGCATATGCACTGTGCTTATACATTTTTTTTTTTTTTTTTTTTTTGGTCTTTTTGAGACGGGGTCTCTCTGAGGCCCAGCTGTCCTGGAACTCACTCTGTAGACCAGGCTGGCCTTGAACTCACAAAGATCCGCCTGCCTCTGCCTCTCCAGTGCTAGGATTAAAGGCATGCACCACCACGCCCGGCTTGTGCTTATACTTTTAAGGCTTTCTTTTGAGCCCCCATAATCCACTCAAGAACTATAGATTCAGAACAACAGGCATGGTCAACACTTGCTACTGATGTTGAAGATAATGTTGGCTTTCTTATATGAATTGTCTTCCTAAAGCCTGACCAATTTTGATAAACATTGTTGTTTCAATCCAGAAAATTCTAAAGTAACAGGAAGTAATAAACTATTATCGCTCATCTTGGTTCCTTTTTACCTAATGGAAGAACAAAACGAGGCCAGGAAGCCAGCAACTCTTGGGCCCCTAGGAGAGACTGTGATGCATGTTGAACTCAGTGACTTATTGCTGTATTCTGAAGTCAAGAATCATCGAAACAAACAAAAGAAAAAATATTTTCAGGGAACAATTCATAATCCTAGAGGGACTGATCACTCCCTTCTTTAAGCTGGCCTGTGACTGCTGTTCTTAGGCCCAGGAAAAGCACCTGGTCTATTATCTTCTCTCTCTTTTAATATGTTTTATTATGTTTATTTTATGTGTATGACCATTTTGTTGCATGTATGTAAGTGCATCATATGCATGCAATGCCCCCACAGGGTCCAGAAGAGGGTGTCAGATCCTCTGGAACTAGAGTTACGGATGGTTGTTAGCTGCCACGTGGGTGCTGGGAATTGAACCTGGGTCCACTGGAAAAGCATCAAGTGTTCCTAACCACTGAGCCATCTCTCCAGCCCCCATTATATTCTCTTAAAATGTCTTGGCCTTGCATCAAAACAAATTTAATGTTACTAAAAGAGCAGTAAACATGGAGTATTATTTACTCTTACATATCAACTCCCTCCCCAAAAAAATTTAGCAGATGAAATCAACTAACACTTATTACCTAAATTTTTCTGTGTGAAGAATCTGGCACAATGTTGTAGAATTACTTTGCTTTACATCCTTTCACAAAGCTACTCTCAAGGTGCTGGCCAGGGCTACGGTTTTACCTGAAGACTGAGTGAGCATCCATATCTAAGCTCTCCTTGGCAGAATTCAGTTCCCTGCAGCCTTCTGGGTGAAGCCTTCACTTGGCAGGCTGCTGGCCAGGGACCTTCTTCAGTCCCTTGCCACATGGGGTTTTCCATCATACAGAGTAGTAAATGGAATCTGCAACTCTGAGAGCAGATGCAAGAGAATGACAGCAAGCAAGACAGAAGCCCTAGCTCTTCCTAGCTCAATCTCTGGAGCAGCTCCTCTTCCTTGCATATTCTATTTATTATAACCAAGTCCCTTACACTCAGCTCACATTCACAGGGAGAGTTTGACACCAGATGGGGTACCATGTGAGCCATTCTGGAAACTACCTACTACACATTTAACTTTTTGTTCCTCAAAAAATTAAATATAGAATTACCTGAAAATCTAGAAATTCTACATTAAACATATATCCATAAAAACTAGAAACAGAGATTCAAGTGGATACCTATATGTCCATGTTCATAGTCAAATTAACCACAAAAGCCAGTGGTTAGGTGTTTCCATCAATAAACAGAGGAGTAAATGTATATATGCATACATATACAGTAGGATATTATTTAACAAAGAAGAATGCAATTACGATACATGCTGTAGTGTGGATTAACATTGAGATAGGCTAAGTAAAATAAACCAGATTGACACTGGGGTGCATAGAGGTTGGGGACTTCAGCCCTGCCATCTGGAGCACAGGCAGCCTGAAACTTCAGGGGCACATGCATAGAGGCCGGGCACTTCAGCCAGGCAGATTATTCACCTGGTATGCAGCTGTGCAGGCAGAGTTACCCAGCCAGCTGGAACACAGGTGGGCCTGAAGCTGCATGGGGACTTGGATGCATAGAGGTCGGAGGCTTCAACCAGGGCAGCCAGAGCATGGGGGTAGCCTTCCCACCACCTTCCCCAACCAACTGGAATTGTGGATCTAGTGTCCATGTGGGACTACAGTAGTAACTCCAGGGCACAAGGCAATAAAAGAAACAGTGAACCTGACACAACTCCAGTCCTGCAATACCAAGCCCCACAACCAACCTATAGGAACTGGTTGGCAGGAAGCAGAGTGAGCACAGTGCTTGGCAGTGACCAACCCAGTTGTTACCTACCCAGTTTTTAGAGAACCTTCAGAACAGAAAGGAAAGAGTGAGTTAGACCTTCCAATATATAACCAAAATTGAAAGCCTGAAACCTAGACAAGTCAACACTCCATAAACAAGGAGAAAACAATGAAGGCATCTGAAGGAAGCAAGCCTTCAACACAGTGAAGAAACATTTGAGATTTGTATCAGAATACAAACAAAAAGAAAACAAACCCACGTGCCAAAAACACAATGAAAGAACAACATGGGAAAAGTACAGAATAATTCCACAGCAAACCCTACCAGCCCTACAGAAGATTCTTATGATGAGATCTCCCAGGAGGTAAACCAGGACCCGGATCTTAGAAGAACAATCATAGGCATATTCAAAGAAATCAAAGACTATAAAGAACAAATCAAAGAACTAAGGGGAGAGAATGAAAAACTCAGAAAAGACCTAGAGGGAGAGAATGACAAACTCTGAAAAGAACTAGAGAGAGAGAATGACAAATTCTGGAAGGAAGTGGAAACACTGAAAAGATCCCATGCTGAAATGAAAAGGAAACTAACAAACAAACAAGGGACTACAAGAAGAGATTGAGATGCTCCAAAAGGAAGTGGAAATACTAAAGAAATCTCAGGATGAAATAGAAAAAGAAATCGAACACTCATGTAACCAACAGGAAAGGATGGGAAAACACCTCAGAAACAGAATGGAGGAAGCAGAAAAAAGAATATAAGACCTGAAGATAAAACAGAACAACTAGAATGCTCAAGTAAGGATTGTGAAAAATTTTTTAAAAACCACAAGAGTGGAACAACCAGGAAATGTGGGACACTACGAAAAGACCAAACCTCTACATCACAGGGATAGAGGAAGGAGAAGAATCCCAAGAGAATGGTATTGATAAGATCTTCAACAGAATAATAGATGAAAATTTCCCCAAACTAAAAAAAGACAAACTCATACAAATACAAGAAGCATATAGAACACCAAATAGACAAGATCAGAAAAGAAACTCCCCATGCCATATCATTGTTAAAACACTATATGCTCAAAACAAAGACAAAATACTGAAAGCCACAAGAGAAAAACAACAAGTTACATATAAGGAGAAACCCATCAGAATTACGGCTGACTTTTCAGTGCAAACAAGGAAAGCAAGAAGAACATGAACCAAAGTACTACCAGGGCTAAAAGACTATAGATGCCAACCAAGGTTACTATACCCAGCAAAAATATTGATTAAAGTTGAAGGAGAAAGAAAAATCTTCCACGACATAAATGATAGAATACATGTCCCAGAAAACCAACCCTTCAGAGAATACTTGAAAGCAATTCAAAGGACAGAGAGGAGCAACTGCCCCCAGGCACCTAGAAAGAGAAATTAACAAAAGCATAACTGCAGAAGTAGAAACCTAGAGCAAAAATGCAAATGGGATAATAAGGTGAAAGGAAGCAACACAAATCTCTCAATTATAATCTTAAATATTAATGTACTAAACTCCCCAATCAAAAGACATAGACTGGGAGAATGGATTATGAAACAGAACCTATCTATATGGTGTCTACAAGAAACCCATCTCACCATCAAGGATAGGCACCGACTTAAGGTGAAAAGATGGAAAAAAAATATTCCAAGCAAATGGTACCAAAAAGAAAGCAGGAGTTGCTATCCTAATATCAGACAAAACAGACTTCAAAGCAAATCTAATCAGAAGAGACAAAGAGGGCCATTACATCCTTATCAAAGGAACAATTAACCATGAACATTTCACAATCATGAATATATATGCACCAAATGCTGGTGTAGCAAACTTTATAAGCACAATTCTCCAGGACCTCAAGGCACAGGAAGAAATAACAAAAATCAGAGCAGAAATCAATGAAATAGAAACAAAGAAAACAATATAAAAAAAATCAATGAGTCCAAAAGCCGGTTCTTTGAAAGAGTAAACAAGATAGACAGAGCTTTAGCCCAGTTAACCAAAGAAAGAAAGAGCAACTCCAAATCAATAGAATTCATGATGAAAAGAGAAATATCACAATGGACAAGGAAAAGATCCAAACAATCATATAGGAATACTTGAAAAATCCATATTCTACTAAATTTGAAAACCTAAGAGAAATGGCTGAATATCTGAAATCCTGGGAATCACCAAACGTTAACCAAGAAGAGAGTGACAGCTTAAACAGACCCATAATACATGAAGAAATTGACAATGTAATAAGAAACCTCCCAACTGAATAAAGCCCAGGGCCAGATGGTTTTATGGCAGAATTCTAAAAACATTTAAAGAGGACTTACAACCATTATTACTCAAATTGTTCAGAAGGGTATAAGCAGAGGGAAACTCCCAAATTCCTTCCATGAAGCCAGCATCACTCTAATACCAAAACCAGACAAAGACACAACCAAAAAAAGAGAACTATAGACCCATCTCTTAATAAGCATAGATGCAAAAATTCTCAACAAAATACTTGCAAACAGCACAGACCCATATCAAAAGATCATCCATCATGACCATGTCAGATTCATACCAGAGATGCAGGGATGGTTCAACATATGAAAATCAATACATATCATAAAACATAAAAAAATAGACTGAAAGACAAAAAACACGTGATCATCTCAATTGATGCAGAAAAAGCTTTCAACAAAATCCAGCATCCCTTCATGCTTAAAGTCCTAGAGGGAATTGGACTGGAGGCATCATTCTTCAATGTAATCAAAGCCATATACAACAAACCCACAACCAACATCATCCTAAATGGAGAAAAGTTAGAAGCCTTTCCCTTAGTAATGCAGTAAGGCTGCCCCCTGTTCAATATAGGGCTTGAAACACTTGCTAGGGTAATAAGGCAACAAAAGGAAATTAAAGGAGTACTAATTGGAAAAGAGGAAGTCAAGTTATCCCTTTTTGTAGACAATATGATAGTTTACCTAAGGGATGCTAAAAACTCCACTAGAAAATTCCTAGATATGATTAAGTGTTTCGGTAAAGTGGCGGGATGCAAAATTAACCTAGATAAATCAGTAGTCTTTCTTTACATCACAACAAGCACCTAAAGAAGGAATACAAGGAGACTTTCCCACACCCAATAGCCTTAAAAACAATAAAATGCCTAGGAAAAAACCTAACCAAAGACAACAAAGATCTCTACAACAAAAATTTTAAACCCTTGAAGAAGGAGATTGAAGAAGATGGAAAGACCTCCCATGCTCATGGATTAGAAAAATTAATATAGTAAAAATGTCCATTTTACCCAAATTAATATAGAGATTCAATGCAATTTCTATTAAAATCCTCAAGAGTTTCTTCACAGGCTTGAAAAAAAAAATCCTTAGTTTCATATGGAAAAACAAAAGACCCCGACTAGCCAAATCAACCCTGAGCGAAAAGATCAATACAGGAGATCTCTATACCAGACTTCAAATTATAGTACAGGGCCATAGTCATAAAAACAGCTTGGTACTGGCAGAAAAACAGAGCTGTAGACCAATGGAAGAAAACTGAAGATCCAAACCTGAGCACATACAATTTCAGCTACCTCATATTTGACAAGGGGGGGCAAAAAGACACATTGGAGGAAAGACAGCATCTTCAGCAAGTGGTGTTGGCAAAACTGGATCACCACTTGTAGAAGAATAAAATTAAACCCCTACCTCTCACCCTATATAAAAATCAACTCCAAATGGATCAAAGACATGATACTCGAAACTCTGAAGGTGATACAAGAAAAAGTTGGCAGCAGCCTACAAGACATAGGCATAAGAAAAGACTTTCTAAATCAGACAGCAGCTGCACAAAAAATAATATCAACAATTGACAAGTGGGACCTCATTAAACTCAAAGGCTTCTTTATGGCAAAAGAAACAATCAGAGAAGTGAAGAGAAAATCCACAGAGTTGGAGGAAACCTTCACTGCTGATACATCTGACAGAGCATTAACTTCCAGAACATATAAACTACTCAAAAAACAAAAAAGAAAACAAATGATTCACTCAAAAAATGAAGTAAGCTGAACAGAGACTTCACAAGTGAGGAAATAGAGATGGCTTAGAAACATCTTAAAAAGTGTTCAACATTTTTAATAATTAAGGAAATGAAAATTAAAACTTTAAGATACCATCTCACTCATATAAGACTGGCTAGGATCAAGAAAACAAATGATATCAGGTGCTGGAGAGGTTGTGGGGAAAGGGGAACACTCATCCACTGCTGGTGGGAATGTAAACTCATACAACCACTATGGAAAGCAGTGTGGAGAACCCTTAAAAGTCTCAAAATGAGCCTACCACCTGACTCAGTCATACCACTCCTGGGTTTATACCCACAAGACTGACCCTACTGCAGAGATACATGCACAGCCATGTTTATTGCAGCTCTTTTCATAATAGCAAAGAGTTGGAACCAACCCAAGTGCCCCTCAACCCACAAGTGGATACAGAAAATGTGGTACATCTACACAACGGAGTTCTGCGCAGTGGTACAGAAAGATGACATAAAAAAAAGAAAGATGACATCATGAACTTTGCAGGTAAATGGATGGAACTAGAAGATATTATGTTAAGTGAAGTAACACAGTCCCAGAGAAAAAAATGATGAATGGCATCCCTCATCTGTGGATGTTAGCACCAAGTACCCAGTTGTAAGGCAAACTGAGCAACTGTGCTCTTATAATGTGAATCCTTTAACAGGTTCTAGAATTAACCTACCATTTATTTTCAGACTTTGTAATTGTGGTATATGGGTGGAGTATATGTATACATATTTTAGAGTAATATAAAATCAAAAGGGAAAAATGTGAATCCTGAAATATGTAGCCTTCATATATACCCACAAGTACATCTGTACAGTACACACACATACAGTTTGTTTTCAGATGACATAATTTTAGTATAGGTAAATAAATATAT
>VZQC01001358.1:1215084-1361024 GCA_009823505.1 Rhizomys pruinosus
AAAAAAAAAAAAAAAAAAGATAAGCTACACGGAGTCCGGCCCAGGTCGCCTACTTTGAGCTTGGGTGCTGGTAGCATCGGAACCTAGTGGAGCTGGTCAGGATGGACGCGCAGCTCGCCATCTTCAGCAGCATGCTGGGCGTGTCGCTTTTCTTGCTTGTGGTCTCTACTGCAGGAAAGAAAGTGGTGCTTCGTCAGCCCCAGGGTTCCAGGACACAGTCTAAGGCAAGATGGAGGGAGGAAGGGGCCTTCCACTTGATCCACCTCTCCTACCTCACGGCAGCATACAAAACAACTCCACCTGGAGTTTTCCAAACAGCTTTTATTTCCTCAAAGTCTTCCTTAACCTTATGGAATACGAAACTACCACCAATAGGGGCCGCTTTCTTTTCTATTCTCCCTATACAAAAATACAGATATCTATTTTTTCAAAAGGTAGGGGGCCGTCAAGGAAAACATTTGGCATCAACCGCTAGCCTTCATGTGTACCCACAAGTACGTGAACCCACAAGTACATCTGTACACACACATACATACGTTGGAAAGAATTATTGCTTAATTGTGTAGTTTCTGTCTGAGATGATGAAAGTATTTGGGAAATAATGAGTTACCCAACCTAGTGAATGTAATGAATACTACAGAATTGTGTGCTTAAAATTATTAAATGTCAAATTTTTTGTTTCACAATTTTCTGAAAGATAATGAATATAGATGCTAGATGATTAGCAGAAATGAATACTTGACCATCGGTGAAGACTCATGCAGGTGACAGTTGGTTTCCCTTGGACTATGGCCCTTCCAACCAGGATGGTAACAAAATTGTGGATGGGACGAGGGAGGTCACATTTGCCTCTACCAATAGCTCCTTACTTGGTTGCTATTTCCAGGCCACTACATTGTCTACAAATTCTTATTTTATTTTATTTTATTTTATTTTATTTTATTTTATTTTATTTTATTTTATTTTTGAGACAGGGTCTCCCTTTTAATCCCAGCTGGCCTGGAGCTCACTATGTAGACCAGGCTGGCCTTGAACTCATAGAGATCCATCTGCTTCTGCCTCCAGAGTGCTGGGATTACAGGCGTGGACCGCCATGCCTGGAAACAAATTCTTAATGCTAATACTCTGAAAAGGGCCTAGGGGAGAGATTACGACATTCCTGGGACAGTTTGGGAGAAATGTTTGGGATTCTAGGTAGACACACAAAAGCAGAATTTGCCTTTGTTAGAGTCCCTCCTCTTCCTCTCTCAGTTTACTCCAAGACTGGAAATGTTCTCACAAAGTTATTTGTAAATCAGGCATCTCTCCATCTATACTGGCTCGTTTCTTGGTGTGGTCTAGTTAAAGACTCAGATCTTTAAGCCAAAAACCCTGGGGTTGGATTTCAGCTCTCCAATGTCTTAAAAGAGTGATCATGAGCTGTCACCAACCTCTCTATGCTTCAGTTCTTTCTTGGTAAAATGAGGAAAACTATGCATGCATGCAGGATCTTTTAAGGCATAATAAAATAATGCATAGAAAGGATTTAGAAAGCAGTCTGGCACACACAGAAATGTGTAAAGTGGCAGTTAATATTATTTTAAAGCACTATCACTTTTCTGCCAAAGCTTATAAACGCTGTGTAGCTGTGTCTATGGAACTTTAAGGGAGGGGAGAAGTGTTTCCAGATATCTGATGAGGAAAATAAAGCATTCATTTCTCCATTCAAATGTTTAATGGACACTTCCTATGTGAATGCCATTATACCATTATAAACGTTTACTCTGCTCAGCTGATGAAGTAAGGACATGATGGGAAGGTATAACCTGAACAACAATAGTAACTGGAGCTAGATGATATTTCTAAAGCATCATAGTTTTCCATGTGGAAAACTAACATCAAGCTTACCTTACATTATGAGAGGTTTTAAAGGGCAATATAACTATGTCAACTCCTTTAAATATAGCAGACTGCTTCCTAGGTATGACTAATTGTGAAGACAAAGATTGTTCTAAACCTTCTTGGTAAGAAAAAGACTGATTTTTGTGCTGCTTATGACAATCATTTGATAATGAGGCAAGAAGACAAACCTGCTTGAATGGTCCAACTGTGTGATGCTCTAATGAAGTAAAAGAAGCAAACAATCACTTTCTGATCAGATATAACACTCTCTCCACAAGATGGAACTCCTGCCTGGTACCATTAACCAGATCAAAAACCCATGACGGCTAGACCATGGGCCTCAAGGAAGAACCTAATACCATTGTTCTGCTACATAGATGTATAGTATTCAACTGCCCCTTAAGTTTTTATCTTTATATCTATAGATAACTCTCATTAGAAAAGCTTCTTTTTGTAGTAGACAGTCATTAATATAGCAACTTATAACTGGTCAAAATGCAGAAAATAAGTGAATGTAGCGTGCTCACCCTTAAATTGGACACCTATATCACACCCCCTCCAAGGCTCAGGGATCATGGCAGAAGAAGAGGTAGAAAGATTATAAGAGCCAGCAGTAATGGTAGTGGACATCTGCAGGCAAACTATATTTGCCTGACCATGACACTATTGCACACATGAACTCACAAGACCTGCATATAATCAGGCCAACCAGAATCCCAGTATGCATAGGGGAGGCTCCTAAAGCCCCACCCCTAGTTGAGGAGCAATTGGTGACTGCTAGGGGAAGGAGAGCCGGTTTTTCTTCAGGGACACTGCCCCTAAGAGGCTTCTCGTGCTCCAGTAGATGGTCCTATACCTAGGCACACACAAGAGCACTGACCGGATTCAGCAGGTTGAAGTAGGAGCACATGAAGATGGGAGGGGAAGCAGTGGGAATAATGGAGAGGCGCTGGGGGAGGGATGGGGCGATTGATCAAGACACACACGCATCTGTGATATTCTCAGACAATCCTCTAAATATTCCGACACCTTATCCATGCTTCCTCTCACTAAAATCTTCTAATTTAAAGATATTTACTTTAACTGTTCAATTCCTATTCTTCAAAATGCAAAATATACACTTATATACTGCAGAGAAAACTGTTTTATACAATGAATTCAGTAATTCTTTGATTCGGTAACCTATAGTTACTATAACCTATAGTTATAGAGTACCTACCAGGAAGACATCAGTACTATAGCCTCCCATTACTCTTCATGGTAAGAGAAATAACACTAATAAAATATGGATGGTCACTACACTTCCACTTGAATGATCCTAGTGACAGATAACTCACCATCTGTGAGAGATTAAACTGAGCATTAGTAAGCTTTAATTAGTAGAAAGTTATTTCATATACTGAGTATGCTAGATAGCTTTAGTGTCAACGTGACACATCTGGATTGAGGGAACCTCAATTGGGGAATTTCCTCCATTGGACTGGCCTGTGGCCAATGTCTGTAGGACATTCTCTTGATTTTTGAGTGATGTGAGGGCTGGTGGTCCTGTATTGTATAAGAAAGCAGTTGGAGCATGGTCCAGAGGAATAAGCCAGTAAGAAGGATTCCTCCATGGCCTGTGTTTCAGCTCCTGCCTCCAGGTTCCTGTCCTGAGTTCCTACCTTGGGCTCCCTCAGTGACGAACTGTGACAGGGGAAATGAGAGCCAAATAAACCCTTTCTTCCCCAAGTTGGTTTTGGTCAGAGTGTCTTGTCACAGCAATTGAAAGGCAAACTTGAAGACTGAGCTAAGTATAGGTGCGGCTTAGTTCCAACATAACATCTGGCATAGGCTGTCCTGCCAGGCAAAAATCAGAGACATTGCCAAGGTAACCCCATTTCAAATACCAAAAAGAAACTCTTTGGCACAGAGACAAAATTCCCTGCAGATTTCACTCCTGTCTTCAGTTGCCTTTTCACTCCCTTGAGACTTCCAACTTACAATATAAATAAACTTTTCGATTTACACTTTGCATTTTGGACTGAAGGATTTAGAAATGAAGCATGTCAATCTTTTAAAGAACCCATTCCTCTTATTTCGCAGTAAACTATTGATTGCCAAGCATAGTTGACTTCCTAAGGAGAAGTAAGAAGAAAATTTACAAGAACCTTGTAAAAATTTAGTGGTAGCTGGGAATTGTGACACCCACACTCAGGAATAGGAGTATCAGGAATTCAAGGCAAGCTGTGGTTATATGGAAAGTTCCTGGCCAGCCTAGGTTACAATAACCACAAACAAAATCAATGGCAAAGTATGGCCCAACCAGACCGATACGACGACAGGGGACAGGTGCAAGCTTTGTACAAAGCATAAGCACTAAACTCCCTGAGGATCCTGGAGAATCAGACAAACAAGGTAGTGTTGAAGCTTAGAAGAAGGAATGAGCTCATGGGGAGTCTCTCCTGGAGGGAACTTACACTTCATAAGTGCTCAGTGCAGCTAAACCTCCAACAGAAATTCACAGCCCATCTGCAGAAAAAGAGGACAGTCTTGGAAACTGCAGCCACAAGAAATTGAGAAGTGAATCCAAAAGAAGAGCTGTAAACAGGGAACCCCAAATTATGTGGTTAAAGTCTGCCCAAATCTCTGGTTGACCCCTAAATCACAGCTATGAGGTACACTCCAATCAAAGACAATGTCAATGAACATGATTTTAACTTGCTACCTAAAAAAGTAAAATTAATATTATTTTTGTCTTTTTGAGACAGGGTCTCCCTTTAGTCCCAGCTGGCCTGGAGCTCCCTATGTACACCAGGCTGGCCTTGAACTCACAGACATCCACTTGCCTCTGCCTCCTGAGTGCTGGGATTAAAGATGTGCGCCACCATACCTGCCCCCATAAAATTAATATTTTTAATGTAACCAGGTCAACTGCCTAATAAAAAAAAAACTCCAGAAAAATAAATCTTCAAAAAAAAAATCCTAAAATCTTCACTAACCATTCACATGCCTGATTACTCAACAAAGAACTAGAAAATATGACTTATGCTCAAAAGGAAAAGAAATTAATGGACAATTACTACACTATTACCAAAAGTTGCAGAGTAACACCTGATAACTATGCTTGATATGATAAAGAAAAACATGCTTGCAATGAGTGAAACAATAGGAAATCAGCAAGAAAGTGAAAACTATGAATTCAATGACTGAAACAATTTAAGTATCTAAAAAATTCACTACACAGAATTAGTGGAATTGAGATGAAAAAGAATTCATCAATTCGAAGTTAAAAGAAACTAACCAAGCTGAAGAAACAAGAGAAAAAGAATTGAAAATACAATAGAGTTGCACTGGTCAGGGGGGAAATACAATGCTGGAAGCATATAAATATTTGCTTCAGTAATGGCCAAAACATTCCCAGGTGTTCGGGTTAGTTGGTTGGTTAGTTGGTGTTTTGTTTTATTTTTGCTTTGTTTTGTTTTGTTTTCACTATGTAGCCCTGACTGGCTTGAACTTGTTATGTAGACTAGGTTGATCTGAAACTCACAGAGATCCACTTTACCTCTGCCCTCTGAATACTGGGATTAAAGGCATACACCATCATGCCCAGTTTATAGTCCTATTTTTTTTAAGGGATTCTACAATATAATGACACATTTGTTTGCAGATAACATTGATGTTACTCAGTATGTCATACAATTAGGTAATTGGTGCATTTTGCAAGTATCTATGTCCAAATTTTGAACAACCCAAGGTTCCCATAGTCCAGTTGGAGAAGCTTGTATGCACAGGCATGTTGATCAATCAGGAGCCCAGACTATATTCCTGTAGTCCTCATGATTCAACCCTATCCCCACAGCCTTACAATCCTACCACGCCTCCCTTCCGCGTTTGTTTCCCCGGGTTTGGGAAAGGGGCACAAGTGGGGAGAAGAAAACAGTCTAATTTCTTTGGAGTTGTCATTTTGGACTCCAGCTGTTCAGGTTGTTCCCTTCATGGATTGACAGCTTTCCCAGTGATACCTTTTTAGTCATACAAACAAAGCACAAGCTATTGGTGGACAGGCTTTAAGCAGTACTAATTTTTTATGTCAAGCTAAGCTGTAGCATAACACAGATGCTTGGAGGGTATGCTAAATCCGCAACTGTGGTTCGCTATAAAAGGGTGACAAGTCTTATTTGTTATAACTCTCCTAACCACTAGAGGACATAAGCTTGGGGCATCCGCTGTGAGTTACCCCCCAAGGAGAGAGCAATAGCCAAATAGATTTGGGATATATTATAGACACTTGACTGCCACTGTTGGCACAGTACCCAGGCTGTGAGGTGTAGCTGATATTGACGGAGGAGCCTTGCGTTGGTCTCAGGGAGACCAATATTTTGCTGTACTTGCGTTAGTGGCCTTTGGTAACACTCTCTACATTTCAGAGGCAGTTGTATGCTAGCAAGTGAGTCTCATAACATTTTTCATGCTCACACCAGGTCTTCGACAACAGGGACTTACTGTCTTTCTCCTTGCATATATCTACTTATAGGCAAAAGGCCTTTATAATTTGGGGGGGCAGGTTTGAATCCCTAGCCAACATCTCCTAGGCAGAATAGATATTCATTGCTGATATCAGAGCTTCCTGTAGTAATATATTTTGCTTAATTACACAACTTATAAACACTTTAACTATCGAATTTGCTCTGAATAGAGAAATATCCTTTCACAGTTCCTATGCTATCAATCAATTAATACATTATGCCTGTTTTATAGGAAATTACCAACTGTAACAATTGGCTCTAGTTTACATTTAGGGATGGTTTCATTACCACATGTTTTTCTTTTTCCTATAAAGGGGAGAGGTAGGAAGTTTCTCAGCAGCTGGAGGGTAAACTTCATTAGGGCCCATTTTAAACAGTTAACCCCAATATTTATTCAGAGAGATGCTCCAGTGTCCTTGACTCAGGCATTCTGAGCTTTTCTTCCTTATGTTCAGATGGGTCCAACCCTCTCTGCTGGAATTTCCCCAGTCCATCCTGCACACCAATAAGTTGTAAGTTTTCAGGCATTTAGGATTTGTTGTGATTTTTTAACCTGTGGGACATAAAATTCTCCTCCCATTGTATTTCAAAAGATCAGAAAATTGAAAATTATCAATAGATTGGAACAGAAGAGTTTTTCCATTTGTATCCTAGAAAGGATATTAACCCTCCTCCCACCTCCCTCTTTTATTTTAAGGTTTTGTTATGTTTTTGACCTATAGATGCCTAATTGTAGTTACACATCAACCCATAAACAGGAGCCAAGGCATAAGCTTCATTAAATATTACCCAAACTTTATCATTGAATGTATGCTAGTTATTTGGGAAGGAAATTTTAGGCTTAGTTCCTTTAAATTGTCTCAAGTAAAGAAAGTGTTAGTAATGTGATGTTGTAGTAATTCAGAAAAAATATAAGGCCATTTGATACCTTAACCCAATATAAATTAGAAATAAAACAATTAACTTTTAATATTATTTCATATTTTTATTATTTAAAAATGACACCAAATTTCACTTTTTATTCTAACAATTCACTAAGCCTTAAAAATATGCCTATACTGTGGTGGATAAAAGCTTGGGCAGAGTTGAGGTACGTGCTAAATAAATTTAACCCATGAAACACTTTGCTCTTATAGTCCTATTTTTTATGAAAAAACATGAGCTACAAACAGACTCAACCTTAGACTATTAAACTACAGATGAATAAGTATAAATCCATGCCTAGCTGTATCATAGTCAAACAATTAACTGCCAGAGACACGGAGAGAATTGATTAAAAAACCTAGAAGAAAAAAAAAAAAAACATGTAAAATAAACAAAACAGGCGCTGAATGATTGGCTTAGTGGGTAAAGGTGCTTGTCGTGCAAGAGTGACAATCTGAGTTCCATCCCTAGTGCACATGCCCCCCCAAACACACACACATCATACATACATACATACATACATACATATATTCATACAGTAATAATAAAATATGCTTTAGAAAAGAAAGGCAGGGGCTGGTGATGTAACTCAGTGGTAGAGCACTTGCCTAGAATGGGTTCAGTCCCTAACACAGAAAACAAAAACATTACTGAAGATTGGGCACTGTGGCCTGTGTATGTAGTCACAATACTTCTTGGGCTGAGGTGGGAGGAGTCTTTGAGTCCAAGAGTATAAAACCAGCCAGGAAACATAAAGAACCTATTTTTTTTTTTAATTTTTTTTTTTTATTTAATTTCTGTGTGTGTATCAATGTACTGTCTGCATGCAGGTCTGTGCACCCGTGTCGTGCAACGCCGCGGAGGTCAGAAGACCTATTTTATCAAAGGAGGGAGAGGACTGACAAGATGGGTTAGCAGGCAAAAGCACGTGTGTTATGCAAACCTGACAGCCTTAGTTCAATCCCAGGATTCTCGCAGGGAAGGAGAGAACCAACTCCTGAATTGTCACAATGTTCCCCATACATGGTCATGGACACAATATCACATCACACGCACACACAACACGACAACACGCCACGACAAAAACGCACACACACACAACACCCCATAAATGAAATGCATTATTTTATCTTTTTTTTTGATTTTGTTTCCTTTTGAGACAGGCTCCCTGAGTCCCCCTGCTGTCTGGAACTCACTCTGTAGATCAGGCTGGCCTTGGAACTACAAAGATCCGCCTGCCTCTGTTTCACCATGCTGGGATCAAGGGGCATATGCCCAGCTAAAAAAAAATGAATTTTAGGCCGGGCATAGCGGCGCAATGCCTTTAAGCCTACACTTGGAGGCCAGAGGCAGTGGATCTTTGTGAGTTCAGGACCCCGTGGTCTCCTACAATAGTGGAGTTCCAGAGACAGCCGGAACTACAGGGAAGACCCTGTCACTCAAAAAACCAAAAAAAAAAAAAAAAAAAAAAAAAAAAAGAATTTTTAAAATAGAATAATCTCAAGTTATCAATCTTTAGTAAAGAAAAGATTTCTTTTTTTTTTTTCAGAAAATTTTTTATCGCCATTTTTTATTTCTTTCTCTATTTTCTAAGGAAAACTTGTAATTATGAAAGTAAAACCAATACTTTTAACAAAGCAATATAAAAGGAGGAAAGACTTCACAGAGACTTAAAATAAGCAAATGGAAGTGCTGAGAATTAGAAACAGCCACAAAATAAATAACAGAAAATAAGTGAGTTCTTCAGAAAACCAAAGGACAAAGAGGAAAACAATGTAGCCAGAGAAGTGTGAGGGGAGCCAGGCAGCAAGAAGGGGTGGAGGAATCCTTCTGGGAAAGACAGAGGATAGGGGGCTGGAGGGATGGCTCAGCGGTTAAGAGTACTGGCTGCTCGCTGGGCGAAAGGTGGCGCACGGCTTTAATCCTAGCAGTTATGGGAGGCCAGAGGCAGGAGGAATCTTTGTGAGTTCAAGAGCCGGCCTGGTCTAACAGATGAGTTCCCAGGACAGCTGGGCTACAGGGAGACCCTGGTCTCAAAAAAAAAAAAAAAAAAACAACCAAAAAAATAAAGAGTACTGGCTGCTCTTGCAGAGGACCAGGTTCAATTCCCCTGGCACTCACATGGCAGCTAACAACTGTAACTCCAGCCCCAGGGGGAAACAAATGACCTCTTCTGATGTCTGCACAGATTGCATGACAGCAATACACTTACATACATGCAGGCAATACACTGGTATGCATAAAATGGAAATAATAATATTTTTTAAAGTAAAAATGTACCCACTCTTCAAAAAAAAAGTGTCATTTTAGCCAGAAAGAGGATAATCATAGCACTAATAACAAAATAATCTGTACACAAAATATGATTTTCTTCATGAAATTTAGGTCTCAGGAGAGGAGAAAGGAAGTAAATAATAGAGTTCTTACCCAGCACAAAGAGCATCAATAAGATATTTATTTATCCTTGTCCTTTCAAATAAAGCTATGTCAGGTATTTGAACCTGGTAGAAAAAACAAATGGAAAAGAAATCATATGAATCACTGAACTAAAGAAAATTATTTGTTTGCAACAAGAACTGTTCCATTCCAATTTTTTTCTTTGAAGCCAGAAAGATTTGAGAAAATGTTAAGAGGTTTAAGTGATTATGTGAGAGATTTTTCCCATGTGCTTTTAATGAGTGAACATTTACGTTTTCAAGAAGCAATGCTTCATCAACTTTCTTTAACCGCTTGAAATTACCAGTAGGAGTAAGCAACAACAACTTTTTTTAATTTATAAGAAAATATGAAGTTTGAAACTTTGGAGGAAATACATAGGGATGAGTGGCTCTGAAAATGAAAATGTTTATTTTTTGGAATTTTATTATTATTTATTAAATTTCATTGACTTTGTTTGACAATAGGATGAGTTTTCCAGAAATAATTCAAGAATTATGGTCCTTTTTCTAGAAATCAAATTGAATACATACATACACACCCATATGCACATATGTTACTACTACTACTACTACTACCACTACTACAAATTACAGAACTCTGTAGTATATGAATTTTTTCCCAATTATTTAAGAAAAATTTATTTTATTTTATTTTATTGTATTTTTTTAATTTTATTTATTTTTTATGCGTATGAATGTACTACCTGCATGTAGGTTGGTGCACCTGTGTCGTGCAATGCCGCAGAGGTCAGAAGAGAGTGTCAGATTCCCCTGGAACTGGAGTAAAAGACAGTTCTCAGCTGCCATGTGGGTGCTAGGGATTGAACCAGGGTCCTCTGCAAGAGTAGTCGGTGCTCTTAACCACTAGGCCATCTCTCCAGCCCCAGAAAAATTAATTTTAAATGAGGTGTTTAATTCAATACTTGTCTCTCTGAGATATGAATTTGGTTAGAGTAAAATACCACACACATATATTGGTTAGTCCCAATCTGTGCTCTGCACACAGAAGACTGTCAATAAATGTTTGTAATTATATATTATATATGATACAAAAATTGGTGTTACACTTCCCTTCTTTGTAACCACTCCCTCTATTAAAATTATTGAACATTATGAAATTAAATTACTGTGACATCATCAGTTAATGTAAACAAGGAGAAAACATGCTCCCCTCTGCCAGTCAGCTCCACGAGACCTTTAAGCACTCTCCAGGTAGTTGTTTTTTCTTTTTAATATAGTACTTTTGTTGATGTTTTCTGTATTTCAGACATCATTTTTCAGTTCAATTTAGACATATTCCCCTCTCGCTTCCCCCTACCCTACCCCAGCTCATGCATTCTGCCATACATGTCCTGCATCTTTCTCTCTGTCTTTTTAAAGTTTTTCTCAGCAGAGGTTTATTGTTTTGGGCAGAATTTAACTGTATCAGTCCATTCTTTGACCCAGTCCTTATGTTATTGTTGTTCCCTCCCACTTGCATTGCTCCAAAATATGCCAATATAAATATCATATATGTACCAGAATTATGTCCTTCAGGAATAAACTGTATGTTAATACTACAATATGTTTAGGAATTCACATTTTCCCCTTTAATTTTATATTACTCTAAAATATGAATATATACCTTCCATCCATATATGTTAATTACCATGTCTGAAAATAAGTGGTAAATTAATTCTAGGTCCCATTAAGAGTTTCACATTATAACAGGACAGTTGCTTCCAGATAGAAAGAAATATAACAATAATGTTTCCTTCAGATAGAAAGAAAGATAACAATAACGTTGCTCAGCTGGCCTTTCAATTGGGGGATTTGGTACTAGCATTCACAAATGAGGGAAACCATTCCCCATTTGTTTATTTGGGACTGTGTAATAATTTCACACAGCTAAATAATTGGACTTAAGGCCCACTCAGTAGAAGAGAACTCATGTTTGGTACTATAAACATAGCCATGAACATATGACTGTAGAGGTCATAGACCCTAAAGAAGAACATACTTCTGCCATTTTCCTATACCAAAGTAATTATTTATTTATTTATTTATTTATTTATTTATTTATTTATTATGTGTATGAGTGTACTGTCTGCATGTAGGTTTGTGCACCCATGTCGTGCAATGCCGCGGAGGTCAGAAGAGGGTGTCAGATTCCCCTGGAACTGGAGGTCTCCTGGAATTGGAGTTACAGACGGTTCTCAGCCACCATGTGGGCGCTGGGGATCAAACCTGGGTCCTCTGCAAGAGTGGTCGGTGCTCTTAACCGCTAGGCCATCCCTTCAGCCCCAACCAAAGTAATTTCTTACTATATTCTAAATATCTATCTTCACACCATTCCAAAGAAGCTTCTTTTTGCACAGACGGAGGCTATTACAAAATCCCAGAACTGGTCAATTGCAGAGANCGCTTATGGAGTTAATGCTAATTTCACTGTGTCTCAAGTAGAGCGACTAGCCAGTATTGCTATGACACCTGCGGACTGGCAGTATGTAGCAAAGGCTTCCCTCCTCACTATGGGCCAATATCTAGAATGGAAGGCGCTATGGCACAATGCCTGCCAGGCACAAGCCCGCTCTAACGCTACAGCTGGAGGCGAGGCAGCCCGATGGACTTTCTTTTTTTTTTAATTTTTTAATTAATTTTATTTATTTCTGTATGTGTATGAATGTACTGTCTGCATGCAAGTCTGTGCACCCGTGTCGTGCAATGCCGCGGAGGTCAGAAGAGGGTCTCGGATTCCCCCGGAGCTGGAGTTCTCCCGGAATTGGAGTTTCAGACGGCTCTCGGCCGCCATGTGGGTGCTGGGGATCGAACCCGGGTCCTCTGCAAGAGCAGTCGGTGCTCTTAACCGCTAGGCCATCTCTCCAGCCCGAAACTCTTTATTTTATACAATTAAAACATATTAATAAAAATGAATAGAGAAAAGAAATGAACTACTGATATAAACCACACAAATGAATATAAAGTGTAAGGGCTGGTGCGCGTCTGTAATTCTACCAGTTGGGAGGTGAAGATAGGACCAGAAGTTCAAGGCCAGCCCTAGCTACGCAGTAAGTTTGAGCTCAGTCCAGGCTACATGAATCTGTGTCTCAAAAACAAACCAACAAAAATAATAATAGCTAAGATGAGTAAAACCCCAAAATAACACAATTTATTATTCCATTTCAATAAAAGTCTTAAGAGTGCAAGCTAATTTGTACTGGCAGAAAGCAGGTAAGTGGTTGCCTGGATACAGAAAGGGGAAGCTTGGAGGGATTGTCAATGAGTAGAAGGAGACTTCGGGGATGATCCATGCGCTTGCCATCCTGACTACAGTGGTATTTCTAACTGAGTCATGCTTAGATCAAAAGTTATCAAATTGAATACTTTAAACATGTGTTCATTGTGTGATTTACATCAATTTAAAAAAGTCTAGGAGATAGCATGAGGCAGTCAGCACAATAGTCACTGCCTTCGTCCTCTGTATGATTTCCTACTCATCCAGGGGAGCTCTTCTGCTCAAAATGGGCTTTCATACAAGAGTTTAAAGTTGCCAAGTTACCAGAACCCCCTGCAGTTTAAGGGGAGCATCCACTATCTTGTTCACTTCTGTTTTAGGCTTTGAAGCTATGTGGATGCATTACTTTAATCACACTGCTAAATCTTTAAGCTTAAGATCTAATCCCCTATTCCCTCCAAAATCATATTCCCATAAGTATTCTTAAGCAAAATTTCCCCAATTTCTACTTCTGTGACTTGGTGTTTTATATGTGAAAAATACATCTTATAATTTTAACTCTTTTATAGTATTGTAAGTGCAAATGCTTTAGATTGAATCCTAATTGCACCACTCAGTATTGCAGTGTACTAGTTATCCCTCCCCACTTTGAATCAATTTCAGACCTGAAAATAAAACAGTCTGCACTTTCACCCACAACACCAATAACTTTTAAAAGTCAATTTGTGTCTGTCTCTGTCACTGCGTGAATAATAAAGGCGGCTGCAGCATTTAGTCGCTTTGCTTAACTCAATTGGGAATAGTTGGACTATTGTCAAAATCGTATACATTTTATTGTCTATGTGATTACAAACATTTAACATTCTCTCATTTTGACATGCACACGTTTGCTAAGGTGTGTCAGCATCCTTGGATGTGGTAGCACATCAACACGACATATCCTGGGGATTCCTTAGAGCAGAGATGAACATACAGAGCCTTCATTTTATGGAGATTTCTGAGCCTATCTCCCAATTACTGCAAATAAGACAAAAATAAATCAGGAATAACTTTCAGGAAATAAGACCCTGCCGTTGGAATTTGGGCACTTTATCTGGAGAAAAGGCTTCATTTGTGTTTAGTAGCAGATTTATAAGCTCTTCCACACCCCCCTGGCCTACCCACCTCTGTTCCATTCCTGCCTGTTCCCCACACAGCCCTCACGCTCTTGACAAGCCTCTGGCTCAGCCTCAAGTGGTTTCTTTTGAAAGAAAATCACTGATGAGTAGATTAGAGCTGATTAGAGATACCTGCCTGCGGGAATTTCCCAAGAACTGAGCAGACGAGCTTCCTGCATCTTGAGAAAGTTGTTCTGCTTCCTTGTGGATGGTGAGAGGGAAAAGAATCGGCTGGGAACATGAGTGATGGGAAAAGACACTTTGTTTTACTTACATGATTAAAAAAAAAAAAAACTTTGCAAGATGCTCCAAGACTGTATCTGCCATTCCTACAGCAGGAAGCGATGGTGGGAAATGATGTTGCTGAGTGACGAGAGCAGCGCTGCCTTCAAAGGAGAAGAGCAAGGCAGGTACTAAGCCCAAGTTCATCAGGTGGAAAACATGACAGACAGAATGTAGCATGGGTTTTGTAAGATCAGAAAAGCTTGCATTCCAACACATCTTTAGAGATGCAAAAGATTGAAAGGATAATGGGTTTGGATGCAGAGGTCCTGCTTGGAAGTGCCTTTTCAAACAGCTAGACTAGAAAAGTGCCAGGTAGGCAGAAGCAGAAGGAGAAAACTCATTTGGAAATACTGACTTGACGATTGAAAAAAAGAAAACAGCCTTCCTTCTTCATCCAGTCAGCACTGCTCCTGCACCAGGTGAACACAGCACTCACCGAGCTGTTCCTCTTCTCATTTCAGTGGTTCTGTCATAGAGTGACCACTGATAGAAGCCTAGCACAATACTTTCCGAACTAGGTAAGATTGTTGTTGTTGTTGTTGTTGTTGTTGTTTTAAAAACATGGGAAGAAAGAGGGTATATGTCTGAAATTTAAATACTAACTTCAAGAGCTATAAAATTAGTTTATCAAGTTCTCCTCAATGTTTGTGAATGCTTACTTTCAATTTCTATATTTATCTTGTCCCAGATGAGTAACAAAGTTTGCTTATCTGCACTGATTGGTAAACCATACTTTGAACCCTGGTGTGGTAGGGAGAACAGGGCGAAGAGAGGGAGGCATCACATGAAAGAAGCCAAGGACAGAGACAGAGAGTAGAAATCCCTCCCCACCAGGCTGCATGTAAGAGACAGAGAACAGCCTGTGAGCTCCACATGCAGGAGAACCTGGTGCTCCATGACCCAAAAAAAGGGCACAACTTGCATGGCCCGGAGCCATTTCAACTTCTAACTTTTCTTTTTGGAAGAGGAGATAAGTTCCTGGGGTTAAAATCTAGAGGTCAATACCTCTGCCCAGGCTCCCCACTGACACCTCTTTTAATTAAAAATTTTTAAATATTTATTTGTGTGTCTGTCAGGGGCAGGGGGTCCCTGTAGTACCCAAGGAGGCCATTAGAGATTTCCAGATCTTCTGGTGCTAGAGTACCACATTAGCTGCCCAAGAATTCTGGGTACCAAATTCTGGTCCTCTGGAAGACCAGTAAGCTCTCTTTAACTGGTGAGCCATTTCCTTAGCCCCAAGCGTCTAAACTTTTCCTACTTTTCCAGCTTGCTTCCATTCTCTGAACTGCCTTTCCCTCCCTCCCTCCCTCCCTCCCTCCCTCCCTCCCTTCCTTCCTTCCTTCCTTCCTTCCTTCCTTCCTTCCTTCCTTCCTTCCTTCCTTCCTTCCTTCCTGTTTTGTTTTTAACGCAGTGTCTTATGTAGCCCAGGCGAGCCTCAAACTCATTTCAGATCCTCCTGCTTTTGCCTCCCAATTGCTGAAATTACAGACTGCACTTCCATGCTCAATTTATGTAGTGTTGGGATCAAACTCGGGGGTCTTGTACATGCTAGGCAAGCACTTTCCCAGCTCAGCCACATCCCCAGCCTGCCTTTCTCTTTCTTAATAAACAGTCTCCATTTCTATCACTATCCAGATGCTCTGGTCCAATTCTTTTTTCTGGGACACAAGAATCTAGAAATTCCAGCAGATGCCCTTTGGATGCCAATCTATGGCTATCACACCAGAAAATGTTGTTTTGACAACTGGAATAGGTGGGCATAAAAAATGTCATTAGGAAGCCCCAATCTTAGGATTGGAAGCCCAATTAATGCCTGTCATAAAAACACTCATTTGAGAGAAGAAAAGCTAATGAGCCATTGAAGGAAAGCTTAATCACCAGCAGAAAATGAGGTTGGAGCAGAGATAAAGACAGGGGAACTAACAGGTAATGGGAAAAGAAAGAATTTGCAGGAGCTTAGAGAAGGTAATAGAAAGAAATCAAAAACTAGCATCATCAAGACATGAAGAGATTGAATACACAAAGGGATAATGTATAAAAATAGAACTTTGACCCACAACCTTCAAGAACCTTCTCAGGCACCAGTCAGCCCAGGGCACCAACTCCTTATTTCTAATAAAGAACCCAGAAGTCAGCCTGCTATAGCTCAGACTTTTAGGGAGCTAGACAGAAATCTCTATAGCAACCCAGGGAGCTAAACAATAATATGTAGCATCAGCTCCAAATGGCCAGGCCATTAATGACAGCATCCGTAAATGTTGTTCCCACATCTCTTATAACCAAGCAAAGAAAGCAAAATATGCATCTGTCAATGAAAAACACAGCTCTCAGCTCCAAAGTCATAAGACAAGTTTATTCTCAAGCCAAATGAGTGACTATGTCCTGGAAACAAAGATTTGCATTGCCCCCAAATTACACGTTTCAAATTGGAAATGATTTTATAAAGTCTTTGTAGTTACATAACAAAAGAAAATCCCAAGTCAAGGCATTCCACATTGGTGGAAACATCAGGCAGGTGGTTACAGCACAGCAGGGGATCTCTACTGTAAGTTTCAGGTGTTACCTGATGATATTCGAAGCTTCCCAGTTGGTAGAAACTGATGGTCTATTAATACTTCCCAGTCACTTTTACCTGACAGTCACAAGGATGTTAGGTGAAACCCAGAAGTGGGTGAAGGGTGGCTATCAAATAGGAGCCAAGGACAGATGGAGATAATGTGGCTCTGGATCTAGAACATGCCAACTCGCAGTCAGCCTTGTAGAAGCTGGAACACAGGTGTGGACTGTTTTTAGGGATTTCAATTTATACACACTTAAACAATTCCACAGGATACTCTGCCTGTGCTTAGCCCTCCTATAGCTCTCGGATCTACCAGTCTCCAATCAAGTCACCCCTGACACCTTCACTGTTCCCACCATGAAGATTCCCCTCCCATGTGCCTTTGAGTTTCTCCAAAGCACAGGTGACTGTGACTTCCCTGTCCTCAAAAGCTCAGAAGAAATAACCCTTACTTCTCTCGTCTGTTGGGTTTCCACATCATTCTTACTTCTATTTACAAACTCAGTGTGTTCATAGAGCTTCCTTGAGTATTTCAGAGAAGCCAGCACACTCTTGATAACTGAATCTGATTCTGTCACTGATCTGACAACTCTCTTTCCCTCCTGCCCACAGCTAGTCCAATGGCAAATCGTGTCAACTCTGTGTCCGACACATAACCAAAATGTGTTCTACCCCATCATCAGTAAGATCACTGGAGTCCAAGGAGGTGCCTCCTTCCGAATCACCAGAATCGCCTCTTCCACCCCAGCTTCCTTCCTTTCTTGCTGCTGCTGCTGCTGCTGCAACACATTCTCTGATGGCAGAGGGATCAGCATATCAAACATATCAACTCTTCAAAGGGCTTCCAACTCCCTTAGAAAATTCAAACTCCTGTGCCATCTGGCATCTTCCCCCTCCCACCACTCTTGTTCCCCCTTTCTGTCATCTACTGCACAGGACGGCACTAGTCTTCAAATGTGTCACTGCTCTTCCTTCCTCAGAGTCTCAGTGCCAGCTGTTCCCTCCTCTGGGAATGCTCGGACCCCTGACTTCTGCATGGCTGGGTGCTTCTTGATGTTCCAGTCTCATCTTAGCTCTCAAAAAGCAACGAAAGCACTACGTTTACCATAGTCACCCAAATACTGTCCCATCCATCCATCACCAGGTCCTCCTACCTTTCTACATAGTGCTTACCATTAGCTTAGTAATGTCGTCTTCCTGGACAAATGCAGGGACCAATTTGTAGGTCATGTTTATGCACTATGTTCCCCATGCTTAAAACACATCTGGCAGAGAATCAATTCTCAAAAAGTATTTTTTGAATGAATGAGTGAAAGAACCAGCTAACTGCCTGATATTGGAGGGTGAAACTATTCTTCTTTCCCTTACTCTATCTTGAAATAAATCCCCATGCACTGGGAGGCCTAAATCAATTTCCAACTTCTCTACCAACTCTTCCTTTCCCACTCATACAGCATGCCTTCCCTACAGCACACACAACTCTAAGGATGTGAAGGGTCATTGGAGTTGATGGCATCTATCTTTGAGACCTCCCATACATTGGGTTGTTTTTGGTGTTGTTGTTTTTTTTTTTTTTTTTTTTTTTGAGACAGGGTCTCCTATAGCCCCAGCTGGCCTGGAACTCGCTCTGTAGAACAGGCTTGCCTTGAACTCAAGAGAGATCTGCTTGCCTCTGCCTCCTGAGTGGCTAGGATTAAAGGCGTGCACCACCACACTTGGCTCAAAGACAGTTCTTAGCCACCATGTGGGTGCTGGGAATCAAACTGGGTCCTCTGCAAGAGCAGCCAGTGCTCTTAACCCCAAGACCTCCCATACACTATTTAAATAGTCCTGTTCAATTCTTCCCTTGTTTGGTACATGTTCTGTCCATCCAAACACATTTCTTTATACCATCCATAAAACAATGCAATAAACACAGTAGAAACCCAATCATAGTTTTGAAATAAATTTTAAATGTGTGTCAGGGAAAACTGTGATGACATGTTGCTAAGTTGTGTAGGACAGAGCCAGCAGCAAAAGAAGCTTAAACAGGAAAGCTCAGAAAACTTCCTTAGGTCCCCATGGATTGCCTGCTGGTGTAAACAGCCCAGAGTCCCCCACGGCCCATGCACTATATAAAGTCTTTCAGTTCTCTGGTCCTCTCTAGGATTCATCCTGTGCTCCAGAGGCAATAACTCTGCAAGTGGAGACATTCACTGAGGGTAGGCTCAGATGCCCCGTGGGCAGCCAGCCAGCTACTGCAGCTTCAATGGCATTTTTACACTTGGCAGAGAAAGAGTTGCTGCACCACCCCAGTGCTCAAACCCCAGTGTACCCAGTTGGTGAAGGCTTCTTGCTATTTTATTGAAATTATAGTACTGCAAACTCTTAGACTGCTTGCTCCCCTAGTGTTTGGTTTGGGATAATGGCTACTTCTAAAGTATGTAAAAGAGCTAAAATTATGTTTTTATAAGTGAATTTTCAGAAAGGCTCAGCAATTCCACAGGTTACTCCCGGCTTTTTCCCCATCTGCTGTGACAGCAGGTGTGATTTCACAAGCCCACTCCCATCAATCATCCTCTCCAACCTGTCTCTGGTGCCTGACAAGGTGTTTATGTGCATTACATGGAAACCATCACTAGATCTTGTGAACAAACAAGGCTGCCTTTCGACAGTGCTCTGAAGAAAAGCTTCCATGGAAACCCAGGAGCCAGGTTCAGGTGGGTGAGTGCTTTAATCTCCACAGCCTCGCCTTCTTCCAGGAGCTGCAAGGTGCAAGCTCTTCCGCAGGGGGCAAGTCAGGTACTATAAATATAGGGAGTCTCCTGGTAGAAAATAGTAAAAGGTAGACAGTGTGGCTATGATAGATAGGGCAGGCCCTGTCTCAAAACCACGAACCTTTGCTCTCCATAAAAATGTACCTGCTGAACACGGGTTTCCTACAGGCATACTGTGGCCAGTTTCTAATCTTTACGTGGTTATTAGGTCAATATCTGAGTCTCTGGCCCAAGCACTAACTCTTACCAAAAGTTCTTAGGAATAATAAAATTGGGGGTAATTGGCCTGGAAATGAACACAAATTTTACTTTCTCTGACTTCATCTTTTTCAAGTAGGGAAACTGAGGGCCAGAAGATTGATAAACTAAAGCATGTTCAGCACGGACACAGCAGGGGAACAGAGCGTGCAGCCCTTATCTACTGGGGAGGACTTTCCAGCATGTTCAGCACAGACACGGCAGGGGAACAGAGCATGCAGCCCTTATCTACTGGGGAGGACTTTCCAGCTATCTGCCCTGGCTTCTGTTAATGTGACTGGAACTCAACCTCGCTTGGTGTGGTTTTATGCAGATATCCTCCATCAAGGCTCATGGCAATGATACCAGTAATAGTAAAGGTCCAAATGGCAAGAGGTGGATCAAAATATGGCAGCAACTTAAGCAAGAATTGAGTCATTAATGATGCCATCAGTGACATGAGATGTGTGCATACTATTCACAATTATTTTACGTGTAAAGAGTGACTACACAATAAAGGTTTCACCTGTGTAAAAGTATGTATACAAGGACAAATGTCAAGATGGAATCTGCATGTACCGTCAGCATTGCTGTGAAGTGCACATGAGCGAGTTCTCAGAAGCCCGGACAGCTGTTGCCTGGTGGCCATCCACCACTCCTGGCTCTTAACATCTTTCCTCCCCCTCCTCTACAATGGTCTCTGAGCCCTGGGTGGATGAGGTTTAATATAGGAATCCTATCTGGGGACATGTACTCCAATTTTTTACTTTTTATTTTTTTAAGTAATGTTTTCAGAGGTTATCCATGTTGTAATGCTAATTTGATTTTTTAATTTTTTAATTTTTTTTTAATTTTTTATGTGTTTGAGTGTACTGTCTGCATGTAGGTTGGTACACGCATGTGGTGCAATGCCACGGAGGTCAGAAGAGGGTGTCAGATTCCCCTGGAACTGGAGTTAAAGATGGTTCTTAGCCACCATGTGGGTGCTGGGAATTGAACCCAGGTTCTCTGCAAGAGCAGTCAGTGCTCTTAACTGCTGAGCCATCTCTCCAGCCCCATTTTTTATTTCTTACAGCATGCAGAAGACCCATGCAAACCCAAACCAGATAAAAACACAACACAGAACTGGAGAAATGGGCCAGAAGCCCCAACCTTAGCCAGGGGACTATTGGCAGCTGATCACTGCTGGATGAGGGAGAGTGGGTCTTCTTTAAGGGAGCAACCACAGGGGCATCTGGGGACATAGGGACATCTGGGGACAAAAACTTGACTGGATAGGCCTATGACAGACTGCATGGAATCTGGTGGCAGGGACATATGGGGGTGCAGATGGGGGTCTAAAGATGTTTAAAATGCACAAAAATTCAATAAAAATATATATTGAAGAAAAGATGAAATCTGTAAAATAAAATTGTGCTGGTATTTGTTATTGTTCTAGAATCATTTGAATACTGCTACGTTCTTTTTAAAAGTATTTCAAGTCATTTTAACCACATTGCTATGGTAGGCTTTGCTCTCAAGGCAGCTATTTGTCACTCCCTACCCTTTTCTTTGGGGAAAAAAAAAATCCCTGCATTTTGTTCTGGTATCTGCTCTTTTTCTGTGTGAGTGAGAAGGATGCTCTGTGCTGTTTGTCAGCAGCAGTGTTCTGCTTCACTTTGTTGGCAATTGGTTCAGGCATGTACATATAGTATAAATCAGGAAGATGAAAGAAACATAAAGGAGATTAGCTGAGGGACTTATGGGAAAGGGCTTCCGCAGTCTTGAAAACGAGCCTCTTCTTTCTCTGGATGGTGCTGTGGGAATATGAGACCTAGAGCTGCTGCAGCCATTTGTGACCATGGGGCAAGTCAGGCTGAAGAGAAGCCCATAGGCTGATTTTCACAGAGCAGAAAACTAAAAACACTCCCAAGCAAATTCATGTGACCTCTCACTAATGGACTTCTAGTGTGAGATGCCTGGATCATTGGCTCCTTGTCATTTAATTCAGTGAAGAAGGGGTTTTCTGCTTGTTTGCACAAGTCCCAGACGAACTCATGAACTGTTGTCCTCCTATGGTGTGGAAAGCCTTCCTGCAGAGGGAAGATGAACATACGCATGTGTCTGTCGCTCCTGTCTTCTCCCTAAAGTCTAGGCAGCATGGTCATGAGCAGTTCTCCAGTATCTTGTCTCATCACTTTAGTTCTATCTTAACTAAAGTGCCAGATAGAAGACACATCTGAGTCGAATGCCCTACAAAGACAGATTGGCACTTTAACAGTTGGGACCAGTGAGATTGCTCAGCCGCTCGAGGCCCACATGGTGGAAGGAGAGAGCAGACTCCCACAGGCTGTCCTCTGACCTCCACAGAGGCCCCCACTCATGCTGAATAAAGTCAACGACTGTGAAGAGGGTAGAACATTACAGAGCCTGATTGCAAGTCACCTTGCAATTTTTTACCTTCCCCAAGAGTTCTGTCCTTCATAGGACAGTCCCATTTATCTTTTTCAAGTCAACTACTTTGTAACACCCTAGTGGTACTTTAGAAGTGGCCATATTTCCAGGCAGTGGGATATCAGAACATCAGTGACAAGATTGCAGAAGGGCTATGGATGAGGAAAAATCTATATCGAATTCAAGATTATTGTCATTAACTACAATGCTCTATGCTCCCTGTCAACTGGGGGGAACTGAACTTTTGAGGGTTAGAAAACGTAACCCTGGAGAATGAGTTACAGATATACTTTACACATGCTGAGTATCTTTAAAAAAAAAACAGATAAGATCAAACAGCTCCTTAAGCTCTAGGGCAGGGATCCAATCATTATGAAAGCACTTACCCAAGAGAGGCCTGGTGTGTGAATACGCAAATCCTAACTATAGCAAAAATAATAATAGTCAATTTCCAATCTTAGAGAACATTTCTTCCCAGGAAAGCCTAAAGTGCTTTAAAACTATTTACTTGCAAAATAAACATATATCTCCACATATATTTAGCCTTTTGAAAAAAAAAAAACACAAAAAGCCCACACGCACATAATACCACCTATTTGATGATAGAATGCTGTCAGCTATGAAAATATTAAAGTGGACTATGTCTCAGTAGTAGAGTACTTTCCTAGCACACATGAGACCAAAGTACTATTTCCAGCACCATAAAAGAAGGAAGGAAAGAAGGAAGGAAGGAAGGAAGGAAGGAAGGAAGGAAGGAAGGAAGGAAGGAAGGAAGGAAGGAAGGAAGGGAGGGAAGGGGGGAGGGAGGGAAGAAAGGAAGAGAAGAAAAATGTTTTACTACCCCTGTTCTTATTCCCTACAGTGCTCACCTATGATGGTTAATTTTGATTGTCAACCTGATTGGATTGAGAAATGCAGTGCTAGGGCATTAGTAAGGCACACCTCTACTTGTATTTTCCAGGACATTTCCAGAGAGGATTAACAAAGTACAGAAGACCTGTCATAGATGTGGTTGGCATCTTCACATGAGCCCTGGACTGATACCAGGGGAAAAGGAGAGAGCCAACCAACGCCACCGATTTCTCACCAAGATGAAGTGTATTCTCTTAACTGTGAGCCCAGATAAGCCTCCTCCCTTAGGTTGCTCATTTCAGATAGCCTGTCACAGCAAGAAAAGCAGCTACTGTACCCGAGCCCCCTCTACCTTCCTAGAGTGAAAACCACTAAAACATACCTCCCCCAGTCTAGAGTCTTCAGACAACATCTAGGCCCCCAGCATTGCTTTCTCAACTATTAGGACTTCTGTTAGAATATCCCCGACTTTTGCCATAGCTTTTTGACGTTCAGAGAGCAATGAAAGGCAATGGAAAAAGGGGAGAAGATGGGCATAGCTTCCAGGAGTTAAAGTGCCTTGTCCTCCAAGCAGCTGACATTGGTATTCTAATCACTGATCTCTCCAACGTGTCTCCAATGTGCGGGGGAGGCACACAGCCAGCCCTGTGCTGGTGGCTCGTGCCTGTGAAGCCAATGCTTAGGAGACGGGCAGGAGAACCACAAGGTTGAGGTCAGCACGGGTTACCTACCTGCCCACCACCACCCAGGCCTAAGTGACTTCCCCCAGGGAATTGAAAAGGCCAGTGCCTTTTTTTAACAATCTCCCTTTATATTTTTCTTTTGCTCCCTTTGAGAGCCAGGCATTAGAGACGACGGTATTCAGAAGCAATTGCGTATGTGGTATGTGGTATGTGGTAAAATTAGAAAGTGGCTGAGCATATCTGTCCCAACTAGCATTAACTGTTCTCCTGCCGCAGCCTGGAGTCATCTGAGAAGGAAGTCTTACTTGACACGCTTCCCACATCAGGGTGGCCTGTGGACAGGTCTGTGGTTAAGTCCTTGATTGTTAGTTGAGGCAGGAAGGCCTGGCCGACTGTGGTAGTGCGAGTCCCTGGGCAGGTGGTTCTGGGCTGTATGAAGAAGTTGGCTGAACATGAGCTTTGAGCAAGCAGCGTCTTCCATGGCTTTTGCTTTAAGTTCCTGACTGAGTTCCTCCGGATTTCCCTCAGTGATGGATTGCAACCAGTAGGATGAAATAAACCCGTTCTTCCCCTAAATTGCTTTTGATCAGAGTATTTTATCACAGCAACAGTGACAAAACTAGAAAAATGCCCATGGACAGCCTCAAGTTAAAAACTTATGAACCTAAATTTTGTACCTCAGGCTAGTGCTGACACAGTGAGCATTCAACGATCGAACTTTTTAAGTAATAACACTCACTTATAAGCCCCTGCCCAATTTTCTGAGTTACTTGGAAAAGCAGTTTTTCCTTTTCCTCCCAGATACTGGGCAAAGACTGAACATGATCCCTGCACACTCCGGGCTTTCTCACTTTTTCTCAAGCTCTTCAGCCAGGCTGACCTTCCTGCTTGCTTTCTTAAAGGCACGGCCCTCTCTCCTCTTCTTCATCTCCCTCCTCTGGTAACTGCCAAGACTTTTAGTTTGCCTGCTCTCTTGTTTTCCTTCAAATGATCATAAAATTTAGGGTTTTTTTTTCCAGTTTCTCCAGTTTTTTTTTTTTATTGATACTTTGTGTATTTCATACATCATTTTCCAATTCAGTTCAGGCATATTTCCCTTTCCCTTCCCCCCCACCCCACCCCACCCCATCCCACATCATGCATTCTGCCATAACTGTCCTGCATCATTCTCTCAGTTTTTTTCATTTTTTAACAATAAGTGCTAATTTATGAGTACAAGCATCCTTCATGTAAAACCAATTTGCAAGCAGTTGTGCCCAAACCCACACAGCCCATGGGTCCCACCATCCAGCAGGGGGGGCTTGTATGTTCAATCAAGTTGGTCAAATGAGTGTCCAGAGTATATTGCTGTAGTTTCACCATTCACCCCAATCACAGCCCTTACATTCTACCACGCCCCCTCTTCTGCAGATTGTTCCCTAGGCTTAGAAAAGGGACACAGGTGGATGAGAAGCAAAACAGTCTACTTTCTCTGGAGCTGTTGTCTTGGACTCTGGCCAATTCTGGCTGTTTCCTTTCATGGGCTGTCAGTCTCATAAAACTGAGTTTTAAAAAATCATTTGAGGGGCTGGAGAAATAACTTAGTGGTTAAGAGTGCCAACTGCTCTTGCAGAGGACCCGGGTTCGATCCCCAGCACCCGCATAGTGGCTGAGAACCGTCTGTAACTCCAATTCCAGGAGAACTCCAGTTCCAGGGGAATCCGACGCCCTCTTCTGACCTCTGCGGCATTGCATGACATGGATGCACAGACCTACATGCAGACAGTACATTCATACACATTAAAAAAAATCATTTGAGTTTTAAAAAGTATTTTTACATAATAGTAATGAGCAAAAACACTACTAAAAACAGCTAACATGGGGAAGGAGGAAATTCTGATTTCCAGACTTATCACTGTTAAATTTAAATCTCCAAATTTGAATTCAATGGAAAATTTGAATATAAGTTCAATGAACTTCAAGTAAGAAGGACACAGAGATGAAATTACACTATGATCCACTTGGTTTTTGAATGTTTTTTTTTTCTGTCCTCTTGACACAATAAGTTTTAATATTTATCTGTTTGTTTGTAGTCCTGGCTGACCTAGAGCTTACTATGTAGACCAGGTTGGCCTTGAACTCATGGGTGATCCTCCTGCCTTTTGAGTTCTGGGATTATAGACATGCAGAACTATACCTGGCCCAATATTTATCTTTCCTTAAACTAAACATTCATTATTTTTTTTCCTTTTCATTGGACACAAAATTATAACATTTACAGGATACAGTGTGAAGATCTGTTACACTATCATTAACATTTCCATTGCCCTATACATTTAATATTTCTTACTGTTTGGAACCTTTAGGCTCCTCTGTTTTAGTTCTTTCTTTCTTTCTTTCTTTTTTCTTTCTTTCTTTCTTTCTTTCTTTCTTTATTTATTTATTTATTTATTTATTTATTTGGTCTTTTTGATACGGGGTCTCCCTGTAGCTCTGGCTGTCCTGGAACTCTCTCTGTAGACCAGGCTGGCCTTGAACTCACAGAGATCTGCCTGCCTCTGCCTCCCAAGTGCTAGGATTAAAGGTTGCACCACCACGCCCGGCCTTGTTTTAGTTCTTTATAAAACTCAGTGATGGAGCTGGAGAGATGGCTCAGCAGTTAGGAGCACTGGTTCCTTTTGCAGAAGACCTGGGTTCAAATTCCAGCACCCACATGAAAGCTAACAACTGTAACTCTAGTACCAGGGAATCTGACCCCCTCTTTGTCCCCTGAGGACATCACACAACACGGGTGCATTCACACACATGCAAGCATAACATTCATGCACATAAAATAAATAAATGAATAATAAATAAATAACCTAAGTAATGTAAGCTATAGATATCTTGCTGTGCTGTGGAACACTAGAACCTATTCTCTTCGGGGTATCTTTCTGTAATTTGGTACCCGTTATCCAACCTCCATCCGTCTACTCTCCTTCATACTTCTAGTAATCACTTCTCTAGTCTTATCATGGAGATCAACTTTAAAATCTCACCATATGCAGAGTTTGTTCTTCTGTGCCTGGTTTAGCTGCTTAACATAAGGTCCTCCATCCAGCCACATCCACTCTGCCACAAGTGATGGGATCTTGTGCATTTTTATTACTAAACAATATTTCATTTTGTAAACATACTACATTTTCTGTTCACTTATTTGACAATAGACCCCTTGGTTGATTTCACATCTTGACCATTGTGGCCAAGGCTGCAATACATAGGAGTGCAGGTATTTCTTTGATAAGCTGATTTCATTTCCTTAGGGTATACAGTTGTAATGATACAGCTGGATGATGGGATAGTTCAGAGTTCAGCTTATTCAGCAATATCCTTCTCATTCTCCATAATGGCCACACTAAATTACATCCCTACCAAAAGCTCACAGGTATTCCTGGTTCCCCACATCTCTGTCACCATTTTTTTTCCTTTTATGATCATATCAATCTGACAAGTCTGAGACTATATCCCCATGTAGATTTGATCAATATTTCCTTGATGGCTAATGACACAAAGCTCTCATACACTTGGCCATTGGTGCATCTTTTGAAAAGCATTATTCAGATCATTTGCTTGTTTATAATTGCATTATTAGATTTTTCCTTTCATTCTTTGAGTCCTTTATGTATTCTAGATATTAACACCTCAAATATTTAATATACAAATATTTTTTTCATATTTTATATCACTTCTTTAAATTTTTTTTATTTATTTTTGTATGCGTATAAATGTACTGTCTGCATGCAAGTTTGTGCACCTGTGTCGTGCAACGCCGTGGAGGTCAGAAGAGGGTGTCAGATTCCCCTGGAACTGGAGTTCTCCTGAAATTGGAGTTTCAGACGGTTCTCGGCCGCCATGTGGGTGCTGGGGATTGAACCCAGGTCCTCTGTAAGAGCGGTCGGCACTCTTAACCACTAGGCTATCTCTCCAGCCCCTTATATCACTTCTTTAGTCTATTGATTGTCATCTTCACTATGCAGAATTGTCTCAGTTTTGACATGCTCCCTTTTGTCTGTTTTTCTTTTGTTACCTGCACTTCTGGGGTCTTACCACCCTACCCAAAAAAAAAAAAAAAAAAAAAAAAAAAAAAAAAAAAAACATTGGCTATGCCAATGTTTTTAAGTGCTTCCTCTCAGTTTTCTTTGAGTCATTTTTGTTTTGTTTTGTTGTATTCCATAAGTATGAATGTATTGTGTTTTCCATTCCTTAAGACTTCACTTTTTATTTCATTTATCTGCTGTTTATTCAAGAACATATTATCTACCTTCTATGTACTTGCACAATTCCTAAAGTTCCTTTTGTTGATCTCTAGTTTCTAATCATTGTGCTTGGAGAAAACCCATGATATGATTGCAACTTTTCTAATGGGCTGAGACTCGTTTTATGCTCTAGCATAGGGTCCCCTTGGAAAATGTTGCATGATGAGCAGCTTTGGTTGTCCACTTGACACAGTCCAGAATCACCTGGGGAAGAGAGTCTTCATGAGGGACTGTCTAGATCAAGTTGACCCATGAACATGTCTGTGGGGGTCTGGGAGGGGGTCCCCTTTTTCTTCCTAGGGGCCTCAGGTAGGCAAAATCATTCAAGGAGAGCTGCCTGGCTCACTCTATTGCTGTGTCACCCTGCCAGTTCACATAGTTGAATGTACCTGCCTTCCTGCATACCCTTTCTCTGCTATGCAAAATCCTTCTTGCCTCAGTGTTGATACCACCTGGAAAAATGGGAGAGTATATACTTCACACTCAGCATCCTTCTTCATATGGTCATCATGCATCTCTAGAACTAGAGACCTCTAGTTCTCTGCCGTCTCTCCAGTGATACTCCAGCACTGAGCCCCAAACACTCCAGGAAACAGTAGCTTGGGTTTGGTTTTGTTTCTGTTTTGGTCCTCTTTCTGTGGAAGGAAGTACACCAGGCACTTCTGGTCATTTCTAATCAGCCATCTACAATCAACCTTTTGAAAGATAAAAATAACAAATGACTCAACATATATAAGGTACTCTAAAAGATTATCAGCAAGTTTTTCACCAGAAACTTTGGAGGCCACCAGAAAATGTGCCAATATATTTACAATATCAAAAGAAAATCTATCAGCCAAGAATCTTAAGACTGCCAAAATTATCCCTGAAAAGTAAGGGAGAAACAAGGCAGTGCAAGATGAACTAAAGCTGAGGGGTTTATTGTCACTAGACCTGCCATGCAAGAAATGCTCAGTAGTGGTCTGAGGTAAAGTGAAATCACTCCAGACAATAACCTGAAGCCATACATAGAAACAGTTATGAAAGCTGATATTAGTGTAACAAGTTTATTATAACACTTCTTGTTGTCTATATGACTTAAACTATTTTTTTCAGCAATCATTATCCTAACAAGTTACATTACTGTGACTTTGATGGTAACTTCACATTTTATTTTGTACACAATTTAAGATATTAATCCTAAAAGAATAATTAGCTTATGTTTTGCGACACATATTTGTAAAGATGTAATTTAATAATGTCAATAACTGATAGGGACAGCATTAGAGCTGTAAAGGAGCACTGTTTTTATGTTACTGAAGTTAGACTGCTACACATTAAAATTAGAGTTGCATGACTTCAGAGTAGTAAATGTAATCTCCACAGTAACTCTCAATAAGAGTTGAAGCTTTACACAAAAGGAAATGAGCGTTTAAATTTCACTACACAAATCAACCAAACACCTAAGAAGATAGTAATATAGAAACAAAGATTAGCCAGGTATGGTGGTGCATGCCTTTAATCCTAGCACTTGGGAGGCAGAGACAGGCGGATCTTTGTGAGTTCAAGGCCAGCCTGGTCTACAGAGTGACTTCCAGGACAGCTGGGGCTACAGGGAGACCCTGTCTCGAAAAGACCAAAAAGAAAAAAGAAAAAAATAAATAAATAAAGATTAAAATGCCATGGCTTTTAAATATAGAAAACATAACAAAATGACAAAGTCTTTACTTATCAATAATTACTTTAAGTGCAAATGGAGTAAACCATCCACAAGATTAACAGAATGGTTTAAGAAAAAATAATCTCAGCCAGCAGCATTAGGCCAGCTCGCTCATCAGCAGGAAAGGGGATTGGATGCCAAGCCTGAGAAGCTGAGTTACATACCCAGGACCCACCTGGTGGAAGGAGAAAGTAATGAAATAAATAAGTAAATAAAGGTCATTTAAAAATAACCAACTATATTCCATCTATAAGAGACTCATTTTAGATCCAAAGACACAAACGGGTTGAAAGTAAAAAGATGGAAATAAGATTTCATGTAAATAGCAACCAAAAGAAAGCAAAGGTGGCCATTTAAGGCTTATCAGACAAGATAAACCTTAAATCAAAAAATGTTTATAGCAGGGCATGGTGGCGCACGCCTTTAATCCTAGCACTTGGGAGGCAGAGGCAGGCAGATCTTTGTGAGTTCAGGCCAGCCTGGTCTACAGAGCGAGTTCCAGGGCAGCTGGGGCTACAGGGAGACCCTGTCTCAAAAAGACCAAAAAAAAAAAAACTTGTTTATAAAAAGCAGAGGGCATTATACATTAATACAATAAAATATATAACAATTATATACACTTATAAAGCTAATAGGCTCTGTTATAATCTTTTGACCATCAAATTATATGAATAAAAACTGGAAGATTTAAAAAAAAAGAAATAAACCAGGCGTGGTGGTGCATGCCTTTAATCTTAGCACTCAGGAGGCAGAGGCAGGCATATCTTTGTGAGTTCAAAGCCAGCTTGGTCTACAGAGAGAGTTCCAGGACAGCTGGAGCTACAGGGAGACCCTGTCTCAAAAAGACCAAAAAATAAAATAAAATAAAAAAATAAATAGACAGCTATATATTATAGTTGAAGACTTCAACACCCTCCCTCAACAATAGATAGAACAACCAAAGAGAAGACAGGAAAGAAAAAGAGAATAATAAAGCAGCTAGATATAGCAGACCAACACAATATTTCCTCTGTATGTCATTAATAGAATGAGACTGGAAAATTCATAAATTTATAAAAATTAAGCATCATACTCCAAAAATGGTTGAAGAAATCACAAGGGAAATTAGAAAATATCTGAAGACCAATGTAAAAAAGCGAAAACAGGGACTGGAGGGATGTGAATAAGAGCACTGACTGTTCTTACAGAGGGCTCAGGTTCAATTCCCAGCACCCAGCATGGCAGCTAGCAACCATCTGTAACTCCAGTTCCAGGGAATCTGATGCCTTCTTCTAACTTCCATGAACTTTGCAAAAAATGGGTGCACTTACACACATGTAGGCAATATATTCATGCATGTAAAATAATAATAATAATAATAATAATAATTTACAAAAAGAAAAAGAACATATCACACCTATGGGGAACATTGAGAACCATGCTAAGAGAGCAAGTTATAGGTATAAATACTTTCATGGAAAAATAAGGAATCCTACAAATCAATAAACTAATTTTACAACATAAGTAATTTTAAAAAGAACAAATGAAACTGAAGACCAGCAGTAGAAAGGACAGGAGAAATATTAAATTATATAAACACAGGCCAGGTGTGGTGGCTCATGCCTTTAATCCCAACACTTGGGAGGCAGAGGCAGGCGGATCACTGTGAGTTCAAGACCAGCCTGGTCTACATAGTGAGTTCCAGGACAGCTGGGACTACAGGGAGACCCTATCTCAAAAAGACTGAAGAAAAAAAGTACAGAATAAATAAACCCTTGAAAAAAATCCAACATTTTGTTGAAAAGATCAATTTAGGAGAAGAGATACAAAACAGTGGTAAAATTTGCATGTATAGATTTATTTAATGCCACTAAACTATCTATTTTTAATGATTAATATATTTTATGCTATATTTGTCTTAGTACAATAAAAAATGTTTTTTCAATGGGGGCTGGAGAGATGGCTCAGCAGTTAAGAACATTGGCTGCTCTTACCAATGACCTGAGTTAGGGTCCTAGCTCCTACAGGGCAGCTAACAACTGCCCATAACTCTAGTTTCAGGAGATCTGATGCCCTCTTCTGGCTTCCACAGGCATTGCATGATACACTTAGATGCAGGCAAAACACTCACATGCCTAAAATATAAATAATAAATATGTTAAAATAGTTTAATAAAAGAAAATGGAAATATAATTATTTTCCAGTGCCTATTGATGGATCCATGTTACAAATTTATTCTTCATGCCATTATTCCTCAGGTTTAACAAATACTAAGGCATTTTTGTTAGGATTTAAATTCTGTACCTGAGATTTGGAGTAGAGATCAATATTGTGTTTCTAACAACTTCTGAGTGAAGCTGATTTTGTTGGTTCTGGTTTATGGCCCAGATTTTGAATAACAAGGTTTTTAAATTTCTACAAAGGTCACACAAGATCTGAGATTCAAACTAAACATCCCAAATAAGTCAATGATAGTTGTCCCAAATGAGATACAATGCAGTTGAATTTTAGATGTGTCCTTCCTGAATACTAAATTGGACAACTGTATTAAGATTGAGTTTGGGGTTATCTGTTATTTACTCTTACATACAAAATTATTTGCTTAAAGCAACATCAAGCATTCATTTCGCACAGGAATCTGAAGTTTTGGCAAAATTTTGCAGAGATTTTTTTTTTTTTGCCTCTGTTCCTTTTAGCACCAGTTGGCACAGTTCAACAGGGGATCAGAAGAATCATTTTTAACAATTCTTCATTCTGATTTCTGGTTTTAACTGTGTGCTCAGCCAGGACTATAGGACAATGACTTGGTTCCTCCCTGAACCACCTTTCATGGCTGCTTGAGCTTCCTTGTGACATAGTGACTGGGTTAGAAGACCAAATATCTCAAGAAAACAAAGAACACATGACATTTTTTGACCTGGCCTTGGAAACCACATAGCATGTCTCATGTCATATTCTATAAGTTGATAGGATTGTAACACATATGACCTTCAGGGAAAAAACGGTCTGGCTTTTCCTGTTAATGATGGGATGGCAAATCTCCAAAGGCATATGATGAGTGAGACATGTAGTTGAGGTTATCTTTGGAAACTACAACCTGCCATACCTTTCAGCCCCAAATCAATTAAGATACAAAATTGAAGGCTAAAGAGATGACTCAGCAGTCAAGAGCCTGTATTGCTCTTGAGATGACCTAGGTTTGGCTCCTAGCACCTACGTCAGACACCTGTAACTCTAGCTCTGGGGATCAGATGCCTCTGACCCCTGAGGGCACCTGCGCTCACAGGTGCATATTCTCACATAGATGTACATACAAGTACATATAATTAATTAAAAAATATTTTTGGAGGCTATGGAAGGGTGCTGAGGGAAAGGGAATATAAAAATGATTAAGGTGTTGTGTATGAAAAAAATATACAAAAACTAAATTAAGGGGTTGGAGAGATGGCTCAGCAGTTAAGAGTGCTGACTGCTCTTGCAGAGGACCTGGGTTTGATTCTCAGCACCCACATGGCGGCTAACAACCATCCATAACTCCATTTCCAGGAGAGCTGATGTCCTTTTCTGACCTTTCTGGGCATTATGTGACACAGGTGCACCTACCTACAGTAGACAATATACTCATACACATAAAATAAAAATAATAAAATTAAAAAAAAAGAAGTTAAGGAAAAGCCAGAAGAGCAATAAAATATCAAATGGGAGCCAAGAAAAAAAACTGGGCTGAGAGATGATGACAGAGGCAGGAAAGGGAGGTGAAACACAAGCATGTAGGACGCAGGCGTTGCTATGAAAGCAAATGTCGTCCATTCATTTCCTACTAAATCCACTATCCGCTACCTACAAGAGTGGAGAGGACATGAAGCAGGCTGACAACTCTCCTGTGATCTGCTGCCATTTTCTGTTAAAAAGGAAAAGAAGTGAGACTCAGCATTGAACAACAATAAAGGTGTTGAGCTTTTTTTCCTTTCAAGAACTAGATTATAGTAACAGAATGTAAAACACTGAGTTCTCTTAGACAGTCTCATCCATCACAAGGCCTCATCAGAGAGGAACAGGGTAGGGATAGGGGCTAAACCTGGGCAGAAGTCATCGTACTGTCTGCTTCACTAACTACTTTGGCCAACTTATTATTGTTTTCTTAAAACGTGTGAAGCCGGGCCTGTAGCATATGCCTGTATAATCCCTGGACTTGGGAGACCGAGGCAGGAGGAGAAGGGATACTCAGCACAAGCTCGAGGCCAGTCTGGATGTGATAGCAAGTCTCTGTCTCAAAACAAAACAAAACAAAACAAAACAAACAAACAAAAAAACAACCCAAATCAGATTCTATAGTCCGTAATATATATATCATTAAATTAGGCAGGGCCAGTGGGGGAGATATACATAGGGGAGGAGATCTAAATACCATCAAACTATATCATATGAAAATCACAAAAATTCAATTGAACTTTTTTTTTTTTTTTTTGGTCTTTTCGAGACAGGGTCTCCCTGTAGCCCCAGCTGTCCTGGAACTCACCTTGTAGACCAGGCTGGCCTTGAACTCACAAAGATCCGCCTGTCTCTGCCTCCCAAGTGCTAGGATTAAAGCCGTGTGCCACCACGCCTGGCTTGAACTTTTTTAAAAAATAAAGGGGAAAAGACAAAATCCTTGAGGTGATTTCAGTGAAAAATAGAGAGGTTGTTCTTCAGATTAAATCAGTATCCTAGCAACTTAAAGTTATTGTGATAATCAAATCTGGTCCACAGAGAGATGCCAGTTATTTTTTTTTTTTTTTTTTTGTGTATGAGTGTATCTGTTGCTGCAGGCGTGCCCCCGTGGCCGATGCAATGCCGCGGAGGTCAGAAGAGGGTCTCGATTCCCTGGAACTGGAGTTCTCCTGGATTCGCCGAGTTTCAGATGGTTCTTGGCCGCATGTGGGTGCTGGGGATTCGAACCCGGTCTCTGTATGAGCGGTGGGGCGCTCTTAACCGCTAGGCCATCTCTCCAGCCCGAGAGATGCCGGTTATAATGAGGTGTGGGTACTGAATGCCCCCATGTTCACGTAGGAGTCTCAAAATGGCTCCTGACTCTGCTTCTTTCGAAAGTCTTCGTGTAGCCTCTTATGAGCTCTGTGAAGGTTGAAATGCTATGGGAAAGTCATGTTGGATTCAATGGTTGGTGTTCAAAGCAACGTTTGCTGAACTGTGAAGTTGGAGCAGTATTTTAAAGACCCAAAGGGTGTTTCTACCCAAGACTTCCCCTGGTCCTTCCCAACGCCACCACTGCACATGCCGATTTACCAGAAGCACCTCACTGTATCTTTGAACCTCCACTTCAGGTTCCAAAGTTAGAGACTTCCTAGACAATGTACCCATTAGCTGGTACATGAGAAGGTTCCAGTCATGCTACTGAGATAGGATTGTGGAAGAAACTTAAGAGAAGCCAGGCGTGGTGGCCCACTCCTTTAATCCTAGCACTTGGGAGGCAGAGGCAGGCAGATCTTTGTGAGTTCAAGGCCAACCTGGTCTACAGAGTGAGTTCCAGGACAGCTGGGGCTAAAGGGAGACAAGAGAGAGAGAGAGAGAGAGAGAGAGAGAGAGAGAGAGAGAGAGAGAGAGAAAACAGCTTCATCTTTCTCAGTTTTCTTGATATATGCCCAGACATATCTGTTCTGTAGGCGTTTTGGAGTTCTTCCCAGAAGGAAGATCTCAAAATCTTCAATGCCAGTCATGAATAAGTTTCATTTATGGAAAGAATGAAGAAACCTGTTCAATGCACTGGTTATGAATGAAAGTACCAGGTTGGTTAAAATAGCCAATTGTTGATCTTCACCTCACTGATAACTGAGAAAGAGCCCACCTCACTTAGTCCCCTCCCTTGAGGTTCCTATAGCAAACTCTCCCAATCCCCCATAGAATCAGAGTCTCTACTGAGAGGACAGCAGAGTTGAGACTGAGCCAGCTGCCTAGAAGTAAGAACTGAAGCACCAGTTAATGTCCTTGCCTGGTGCCCCTAGATAGAAATAGAATAAGATTATTTACCCCTCTTTATCTTCCTTTAACCCTGGCCAAAGAAAATCTCCATGAGAAGGCTGAGGAAATGCCTTCCTTGTGAGAGTGTACTATGCTCTCAGCACAGGTCTAGAAATTAGACTTTCCCTTCTACACTCATACATCACCAGGAAAGCACTCTCACTCAGCAAAATATGTGCGAATATTAAAGAAAATGGGTGACTTAGTTACCTTTAGGGAGGGGCCATCAGACAGGGTGCTTGTAGCCTAGGCTGGCCTAGAACTCATGCCCATCCTCCTGCCTCAGCTTTACAAGGGATGATATTATAGAGGAGAGCCACTACATCCATTTTAGTTTTCTTATTGCTGTGATCAGATACCTGAAAGAAATAAGAAGGAAGTATTAATTTCGACTCATGGTTCAAAGTCCCCAGTTCATGATACTGAGGAAAGCATGGTGGTGAAAGTCACCTGTGGCTGGAGCATCAAGAATGTGAAGCGACTGGCTAGATCCTGTCAGCAGTCAGGAAGCATAGAGAACAATAGGCCATCCTACTTCTTCCAACAAGGCCCACCTCCTCAAAGTCTCATAGCCTCCAAAACCAGTGCCACCAGCATGGGACTAGTGTGAAATGCATGGGCCCTTGGTGGTAGTTCACATACACATGATAGTAACAGGCTACTGGAAGGCAAATCCATAATGGTGAAATAAGACCCTGCAGTTCTCTGAGCTTACATTCTATATTCTACCTTGTAGTTAGTTACTCCCTGTCTTCATAGATCAGACAAGCCTAGCTTTGGCAGTACATGGGCTCTTTATCCCCTAAGTTAAGGGAGGAAGGGGCTGAGAGTTGCAGTCTCAGGGTATGTTCAACATAGGCATGTTACTTTAATAATATGTTTATACACAATAAACCACTAGCCGCCGTGTCCATAGCACCTAACTCTCTAAGCTTCTTACTTGTTTGCTAGGGGCACTTTAACAAAAGTCCCAGACTGGATGGCTTAACAAGAGAAATTTGCTTTAAGTCCAAAATGATGTACTGGCAGGTTTGCTTCTTCCCAAGGATCTTTCCCTCGGCCCACAGACAGCCATCATATCTGTGTCTCATGCAGCCTTTCTTCTGTCTTCTAGCATCTCCTCCTCTTCTTGTAAGAACACCAGTCCCACTGGAATAGGTCTTACACTAAAAGCCTCATTTAGCTTAGTGAATACTTTAAAGACCTTATTTTGCCAGGCATTGTGGCACACACCTTTAGTCCCAGCAGTTGGGACTAAAGAAGCAGGCAGATCTTTGTGAGACTGGAGGCAGCCTGGTGAACATAGCAAGTTCCAGGTCATAAATATCAAAAAAACCTTATTTTCAAATGTAGCCACACTAAAAAGTGAGGATTTCAATTCATGAATTGGAAGGGCACACAAATCAACCTATACTAGCATCTGTAAAAATAAGCATCATGTAGATTTATGCAGACCAATACAAGATTTAGAAAGTGCTTTCCAAATAAGTCACCATACAAATATCATATTGCCAATATCATTACTGTTGTCATTATAATTGCTATTTCCCTGAAATATTGTCATTCGCCTGAGAAAACTAAATTTTTTTATCTGTGGGAGAATTATACCATAGTAGTTAAGAAAATTAGGATATCTAGAACCAATTCTTAGCTCCACTTTTAGCTCAGAGAACTTCAGGAACTATACTAATTTTTATATGCCTCCATTTCTCAGTTTTTAGTAAGGAGAGGAAATGATATCTACTATATAACATTGCTGAAAGTATTAAAAGAAGCAGTGTATTAAAATGACTAGCTAATAGTACATGCTCAATAAATGATGTTTATTATTATTAACGGTATTTAGACCATGTTGCTGCTGCTGCCTCACACTCAGCCAGCAGAGGTCTCCGTCATATCCAATGAGGGGACTCGGTTCTGTGTAAGAGTGGGCATTGCAGCTGCCAAGCTCAGCCATGAATGGCAGAGAAACCAGGTTTAGAATTCTCACCTTGTCTGAGAGTAGAAGAAACTAGAAACAGGGGAATAGGTAGTAGTTAGGCTCCCATAGCAAAGTGTGGCAAGAGCAGGTGAGTGTGACTTGAGATGGCCTAAAGTCTAATGCTGATGTCCATTGACACTACCCTTAGTTGTAACTCATGTTAGCCTATAAAACCAGGTTTAAAAAAAAAATAAAAATGGTAAGAAAATAGAAAGAAAAATAATATATTATGGACAAACAGAAAGAAGGAATTGACGAGAGTTTGTAAACTTGTGTGAAAACAAGAAAGACTGCTAAATAGACATTTAATGTTGCTTGTAATATTAACCTGCTTCATCTTTGTCACTAGTTCTACTCCAGTCCTTAGGAGTAGATATATTGCTTCCACTGCAATATATTTCCTTTAACCTTCTGTTCCCAGACAGGCATACACCTCCAAGTTTAATTATTCTCTCAATTGTGTCTAAAATCGTACTGATTTCCATTAACTACTTGTGGTATCCATTTGTTGATCTGTTCCTTCTAAACCAATCATTCTTACACCCACCAAAAGCTGGAAAGGCAATTATACTGAGGATGGTGAGAGTTATTCAAGAGAAATCAAAGCATAAAAGTAAAGGGAGTGGAAATACTGGGATTAAAAGAGCACTGGGGGGGGGGGGGGAAATACACATGTACTAAAAAGCACAGTTCCGAAGCAAATAGAGAGACAGGAGGGAGAGACACGGAGTGAAGTAGGAAACAGATCGTGCTTGAGCCTCCTGCATCTTTCTTTCAGCACCAAGGCCAGAGCCTCTGAAAGGCTAACCCAAACACCGATCAGTGGAGTCCCTCCAAATCCCCTGGGGAAGACGGAGCCTTGCTTGGAAAAGCAGCCATGAAGCCTGCAGTGAGGGCTAATGGAGAAGCTGGAAGAGTAGCTCACACGTAATTCCAGCCCAGAGGCAAAAATAGGTGATTTTCTTTCTGGATGGGAAGGATTCCATAGTTCTGTGTCCTGGGAAAGACAAAGTTCGCCTTGCTTGGGTGTATCTGCTGTCAGTAAATGGCTGTGAGAGCCGGGGTGCTCAACTCCAGTCTCCAGAAACCAGAAAAAATACTCAGGGTAAGTAAAATTTCCTTTTCATTCCTAATCTACTACCTATTCTTTTTCCTGGAAGATTGTTTGATTAACTTGGAATTCTCTGGTTCTCTAAGACTGTGCATAAAACCTTCAAGCTACTCATGATTTAAAAGTCTGAAACCCTGAGTAATCTGTTTTTGTTAAGTAGTTGGACAGTAGAAACTTATTCTCTTTTTTTATCATTCTCTCTCCCCCTCACCCTCCAAAACCCCTGTGTCTTTATGGGCTCTAGAAGCTATATCAAGACATGAATAAAAGATAATAAATAAAAGATAATAAAAACTTGTATTTATTCCTGGGAGTTGAAGGGAAGTGGACTGTATTCCTGTAAAGGTTTTTACTTAATGTTAAGGACCTATTAGTTTAAACTTCCTATTCCAGCACCCTGGCATCCCAGGGCCAAGGGTTTAGAGACACACTGTTTTCTATGGTCTATTTAACATCAGGCTGCTTCCAAGTCAGAATCCAGTTATCCCATACTGATATACATAGTGTTTGAGAGGATGATTGCATATTTTCTCCAATAATGGTATATAATTTTAAAGGTATTGTTATTTAATTGTGTGATTTCCATTGCTATAGCTTATTGGGTCAGTGGCGTTCATGCAATTGGGCATTTACTCATTTGTGCAGTTAGTTTAATCTAATGCCACCAAAATGCATATATGAACAATGCCAAGTGAAACAGATTCTAAACTCATGTCTACTCTGCATGTCTATATGTACTTTACAGGAGAAGCCCTTTTGCTTACTGATACTACAAGGTCAATAAGCCGTCTGCCCTTGAGTAAGAGTGAAAGACAGCTGCTTACCATGACCTTGGGATCCCTTAGAGCCATAGAAAAGGAGAGGCAATGTGACATTCCTACTCAGATACTTACTTATTGTTGAATATTTTCAAGGGTCTGCCTGGCTTGCAGTGACCCAGAGTGTTGAGCAAGGAACATACTGATACCATTCTAAACAGAAGACTGCTTATAAAGGGATATGCAATAAATCAAATATCAAGTAGAGTCTACCCAATACTAAATTCAGTTTCTAACACCTGGAAGTTTCTCTCAATTACTATTCGCTTATCCATTACTTGATCTATTGCATTTCCTTGTTTTCTTTCTGTTTAGAAAGACAGAAGGTTTTATCAAGATTGTCAAAGAAGTAAGCATGCTTTACTAGTCAAGTTCAATGAGAAAAACCTGTATCGTTAGCCACTGGAGCTCAGTAACCATTTCTGATTTTTCTTTGTATATTTACCAACAATGTAAATACATCCAAATCTATAAATATGCTATGTATTTCAGTGCACTTGTGAATCTTCATTATGAAATAAATTAGAGAGCAATTTGCAAGAATAAAGTCCCATAGAAATTCTAAAGACTACCTCTAATAATAATGACAATATAACTCCCACCAGCTGTATGAGCACTGAGCACCGCACCTGCATTAACTTTAACAAGCTTGGTAAAGTGATGTGCGCAAGATATTCTGAACAAGAAAGATCTTAAAATTATTCCCCATTTCAGATCTGTCTGCTTCACCTTGATAGCAGAGGAGTTCAGAACAGTAGCTCTGGACTCAGATCTTTGTTTGAATCAACTCCATCATTTACTGGTTTATGGCTTCAGCAAGAAGCTTAATCTCTCTATGACTCACTCTCTTCATCTGCTAAAATAGGGGATAATAATAGCATCTACCTTGTTCATCAGGTTGTTATGAAACTTAAATATGATAAAGCTTATAAATGTTAGCTATTACAATTTTTAATTTCACCAGACAATTAGAAAGTCTGAATTGAAGCAGAGACTAGGAGAACTCTGGAGACCAGTGGTCAGAATGGGACTTAGTAAAAAGATGGTGGCAGTCGAGGACCTTAGATGTGGTGGGAGGAGTATTATGGAATCTGATACCTACTTATTTCATTCTGTGTTGAAGAAAATTCTCTCATCCTAGGACTGACTCTCAGCATCAATTTCTACCAACATGGGAACATTAAATAAGTTGTAAGTTTTCATCTTAAGGAGCCCTGACCAAAGGTTAATTCACATCATATATTGTGTATTCTTTTGTGTGTGGGGAGGGGATGTAAACTACAAAGATTCATTTCTTCCGGCTCTGAGGGGATGTTCCTCTCTCCTATGTGTGCTCGTATGGCCTTTACTTATGCATAGGTCTCAAAGATTTTAGTCCATAGTCACTAACCCCATGTCTGTGGGCCTGAACTACGTAGAGCATCATGGCAGAGAGGACAAGATAAAGTGACTTGCACATTTCATGGTGACTGGGAAACAGGGCCACTGTGTGGTCTTGAGAAAGTTACTAAAACTGGGTCTGTGCTTTTTTACCCATAAAAGGATATCAACCTCCCCCTTTAGAGCTGTTATAAAATATTAAAGGATATTACAAGTGAAGCATTAGTGCCTAACTAAGCACAAGAATAACCCAGACGTGGTTCTCCTAAAGGTCAAGGCTTTGATGCATTTCGGTTTTACATAATTGAATACCTTTAAGGACAGGAAACAAATAGTTAAAATACTATGAATCTTAATGAGTTTTCAGATGGCACGAAGGTGTTTCTGGCTAACTTTCACTCAGCACAGAGGAAGTGAACATTAGCAAAGCAGGACGCATGCCACAGACGATGAAGGCTTGTCCACTCTGCCTCTCTGCCTTTTAAAAAATATATTATGAGTCATTCTAAAAAAACCTAGCACACATTAAAAAGACTAAGATAACTCAATACTTTGCAAGAAATTCAGTCTCCTTGAAATTTGTAAGCAATGTTATATGTAATGAGCCTTAAGAGATCAAGGCTCACAGTAATTTTCTAGTCCTTGCCTTCTCCTCTTCCTTCCTTCCTTCCTTCCTTCTTCAGTGTATAGCATATTGGCTCATGTGTGTATACAGGTGCAGAAGCCAAAGTAAAATGTCAGGTGCTCTGTCACAGTCTTCCCAATTTTAACCATTGAGACACTTATTGACTGTAGATCTAAGCTGACAGACAGCAAGCTGCAGTAATTCTCCTGTCTCAGCCCCCCACAGCACTAGGGTTACAGGCATTCTTACAGCCATGTTGGGTGGCTTTATCTGCACGCCAGGGATTCAAGCCCAAAGAGTCCACAGAGGGCATCAGATCCCCAGAGCTGGACTTCGAGGCAGTTGTGAGCTGCTTGGTATGAGTGCTGGGAACCAAACTTAGGTCCTCTGCAGGAGAAGCACGTGCTCTTAACCACCGAACCATCTCTTCAGGTCCTTCTATATACTCTCTTAAAAATTTATTGATTGACTGATTTGTATCTGTTTTGCCTGCATGCATGTAAGTGCACCCATATCATGCAGTTCCCACAGAAGCCAGAAGAGGGTGTCAGGTCCCCTGGAACTGTAGTAAGGGACAGTTGTGAACCTCTGTGTGGGTAAGGAACCAAACCCTGGTTCTCTGGAAGAGCAGTCAGTGCTCTGAACTGCTGAGCCATTTCTCCAGCCCATCCCACCCCCTAATATTCTTTGCTGAGGTCACCAGTAACCTGCTAACTTCCAAGTCCCATCAGATAGTTGCAACTGTAGCTTATTTGACCCCTTTGCCTTCTTGCGTTCTATTAACAATTGCATCTACATGCCAGATCTTACACTGGAGGAGTGATTCTCAATTGGAAGAATGTTTTTGCTCCCTCATTTGACATTGGGCACTGTCTGAAGATATTTTTGGTAATCACAGTTAGTGGATAGGCACCAGGGATGCTGCTTGGCATCAACAATCCACAAGACAGCCCCTCAAAGCGGAGTATTATCAGCCCAAAGTGTCCATAGTAGCAAGGCTTTAAGCATATAATTGCATTGGATCTTCACCATAACCCTATGAAGTGCGGGTGGTGTATCCTCATCTGCTGATGAAACAACTGATCCATCATTATGGATTAGTTTGAGAGTGATTATTTTAAGTTAGTAAATTCTTTGGGCTCTCAGCTTCTTTCTGAGACTAGTTCACTAGTTAGCACATCTATCAGAAGGATAAAGAAAGAAAAAAAATCCCAGCCCAATTCAGAGTTATATAAGAAAGCTTCATTTAAAAAGAAAAAATCCAAAGAGGAAAAAAGTGGAAATAATTAGCTCAGAGGCAGGGAGCTGCTAGCATCTCACTCATCTCCGCTTTCATCTCTCACACCCACAACTCCTGGACAACTATGGTTCACCCACCTGCTGCTAGGAAAGACCTAGACCCAAACAGTACAATGTAAAAGAATAAATCAGAAATCCATGCAATTGTGATTCCAACAACAGGTCCAGAATTGATTTTCAGAGTTGAGAATGTCCCTTCTCATAATTAGCCGTTGACGTTTCATGTACTGTTTTTAACTAGCTGTCAACCGTCTGGGCAGAGTACAAAGCCCAGCAATAAAAATCCCAAGATCATATCCTTTCCTTCTTACTTAACAGGTGAGAAGGGGCTAAGATTTCAGTAGTCAGCTGCAGACTCCAGCAAAGAGAGATGCTGGCCCTGCCTTGAAGGTGGCCCAGCTGTGAGAGGGAAGGTGATCTGGCCCTGAGCCTGACTCAGAGGGGGAATATCCTTGAACAATTGGAAAGCACTGTGTTTTTCCCAAAGCACTTGGCAGCCACAATGCTATCTCCAGGCTAGCAGCTGCCCCTCTCCTAATAATGAGAAAATTATAATTATTACCAAGAATTATTATTATGTGTTAAAATATATTGACTGCAAACAATGTGCTGTGATAAAGAACATTTTTAAGTAGTTCTCTGAATTCATTCCAAGTTGGTCACCATTTTCTTAGCCATTTGTTCATTTTAACACTTGTTCCAGGCTAAAATGTTTCAAATGGAGGTGTAAAATGATAGCCATGATTAAGCCAATCCCCTAAATCACGGAGAGCTGGAGATAACAAGATTGAGAGCAAACTCTAGCCAGCAAGCCAGCTTCTACTTTCATTAAGATCTGAAGAAAGAATTTTCATGAGGACCCACATATATTATGTCTAAACATGACATCACCATGACCAAAGTCAATGTTCCATAAATTTTTTAATCCTCTGCCTTGAAAATATATATTGTAGGGGCTGAATAGATGGCTCAGGGGTTAAGAGCCCTACTCTACCTAAAATGGTGTATCCCTCCATCCTGTTTAGGGACTCTACATAAAATGGGGTATCCCTGCATCCTATTTAGGGACTCTACATAAAATGTGGGTATCCCTCCATCCTGTTTAGGGACTCTAAATATAATGGGGTGTCCCTGCATCCTGTTTAGGGACTCTACATAAAATGTGGGTATCCTTGCATCCTGTTTAGGGACTCTACATAAAATGGGGTAGCCCTGCATCCTGTTTAGGGACTCTACATAAAATGGGGTAGCCCTGCATCCTGTTTAGGGACTCTACATAAAATGTGGGTATCCCTGAACCCTGTTTAGGGACTCTACATAAAATAGGGTGTCCCTCCATCCTGTTTAGGGACTCTACATAAAATGTGGGTATCCTTGCATCCTGTTTAGGGACTCTATATAAAATGTGGGTGTCCCTGAATCCTGTTTAGGGACTCTACATAAAATGCGGGTATCCTTCCATCCTGTTTAGGGACTCTACATAAAATGGAGTATCCCTGCATCCTGTTTAGGGACTCTACATAAAATGTGGGTATCCCTCCATCTGTTCAGGGACTCTACATAAAATGTGGGTATCCCTGCATCTTGGTTAGGGACTCTACATAAAATGTGGGTATGCTTCCATCCTGTTTAGGGACTCTACATAAAATGGGGTATCCCTCCATCCTGTTTAGGGACTCTACATAAAGTGTGGGTATCCCTCCATCCTGTTTAGGGACTCTACATAAAATGGGGTATCCCTGCATCCTGTTTAGGGACTCTGCCCTTTTTTCTCCCCTTCCATCAAATAGTCAGCAGATGGGCCCAAGACCATCCATGATAGTCCACCTTCAGGCTTCCTGATCCAGAATGAAGGCCCCAACACTCTGTATGGAGAATTCTAGGATCTTGGCTCTCCAACTCTACCTAGACAGGGGAAGGGACTCTTAGTGGATCTGCACCTGGGCTCAAGAGGATTTCGTCAGAGAAGGATATCTTTTTAAAATATTTTTATTGATATTTTGTGTATTTCATACACTTCTCAGTCCAATTTAGACTCATTTCCCTTTCCATGTCTCCCACCCCACCCCAGTTCATGCAGTCTGCCATGCATACCTTGTATCTTTGTCTGAGTCTTTTTAAAGTTTTTCCTTTTTTTAATTTTTTAAAAATTATCATTTAAAAAATTGTGTGTATGTGTCCTAGTTTGTCTTCCATTGCTGTGACAAAACACTCAGACCAACACCAACTTGGGGAGGAAAGGGTTTATTCAGCTTACATCTCCTGGGTCACAGTTCTCAGGGAGCCCAAGGTAGGAACTCAGGGCAGGAACTTGGAGGCAGGAGCTGAAGCACAGGCCATGGAGGAACGCTGCTTACTGGCTTGCTCCCCTGGCTCATGCCCAGCCTGCCCTCTTATACGGTACACAACCAGGGTGGCACTACTCATTGTGGGCTGGGCCCTCCCACACTGCTCGACCATCCACAGATGTGGCCACAGGCCAATCCAATGGAGCCAGTTCCCCAACTGAGGCTCCCTCAACCCAGGTGTGTCAAGTTGACACTAAAGCTATCCATCACAGTATGAGTTTACTGTCTGCATGTAGGTTGGTGCACCCCATATTGTGCAATGTGGCTGAGGTCAGAAGAGGGCATCAGATTCCCCTGGAACCAGAGTTCTTAACCACCATGTGGGTGCTGGGAATTGAACCCGGGTCCTCTGCAAGAGCAGTTGGTGCTCTTAACCACTGAGCCATCTCTCCAGCCCCTTAAAGTTTTTCTATGAAGAGGATTATTGTTTGGGGGAGAAGTTTACTGTTTCAGTCAGTTCTTTGTCCCAGTTCTTTTGTTGTTGTTGTTCCCCCAATTTGTATTGCATATATATATGCCACATATATACTAAAATTATATCATCTGAAAATAGACTGCATGTTAATTCCAAATCATATTTTGAAATTCACATTTTCCCTTTTAATTTTATATTATTCTGAAATATGCATACATACCCTCCACCCATCTACCAAAACTACAAAGTCTGAAAATAAGTGGTAGGTTAATTCCAGAACCCATTGAGGGAGTCACATTATAAGAGCACAGTTGTTTTCAGATAAAAAGAAATATTAACATTGCTCAGTTTGCCTTACAACTAGGTATTTGGTGCTAGCATCCACGAATGAGAGATACCATTTGTCATTTGTTTTTCTGGGACTGTGTCACTTCACTTAGCATAATGGCTTCAAGTTCCATCCATTTACCTGTGAAGTTCATGATGTCATCTTTTTTTACCATTGAATAGTCTTACATTATGTAGATGTACCACATTTTTGTCATCTACTTGTCTGTGGAGGGGCATTTGGGTTGGTTCCAGCTCTTCACTTATGTGGAGAGAGCTCAATAAACATGGATGTGCATGTATCTTTGTGGTAGGAGGAGTCTTGTGGGTATATAGACAGGAGTGATATAACTGGGTCAGGTGGCAAGCTCATTCTGAGTCTTCCAAGGGTTCTCCACACTGCTTTGCATAGTGGCTGTACAAGTTTACATTCCCACTAGCAGTGGATGAGTGTTCCCTTTTCTCCACAACCTCTCCAGCATTTAATATCATTTGTTTTCTTGATCCTAGCCAGTCTAATCAGAGTGAGATGATATCTTAAAGTGGTTTTAATTTGCATTTCCTTAATTATTAGGGACGTTGAACACATTTGAAGATGTTTCTCAGCCATCCCTAATTCCGCACTTTGAAGTCTCTGTTCAGCTCTTTGCTCCAACTTTTGAGTAGGTCATTTGTTTTCTTTCTTCTTTGTTTTTTGAGTGGTTTATATATTCTAGTAATCAATGCTTTGTCAGATGTATCTGTGGTAAAAGTTTCCTCCCACTCTGTGGGTTTTCTCTTCACTTCCTTTCCTTGTTTCTTTTGCTGTTCAGAAGCTTTTGAGTTTAATGAGGTCCCATTGGTCAATTGCCGACCTAAATTCTTGCACAGCTGCTGTCTGATTTAGGAAGTCTTTTCCTATGTCTATGTCCTGTAGGCTACTGCCAACTTTTTCTTCTATTGCCTTCAGAGTTTTGGGTTTCATGTTGAGGTCTTTGATCTTTCTGGAGTTGACTTTTGTACAGGGCAAGAGGTAGGGGTTTAACTTTATTCTTCCACAAGTGGTGATCCAGTTTTGCCAACACCACTTGCTGAATATGCTGTCTTTCCTCCATTGTGTCTTCTTGGCCCCCTTGTCAAATCTGAGGTGGCTGAAATTGTATGTGCTCAGGTTTGGATCTTCATTTTTATTCCATTGGTCAACAGGTCTGTTTTTGTGCCAGTACCAAGCTGTTTTTATGATTATAGTCCCGTAGTATAGTTTGAGGTCTGGTATAGAGATCCCCCTGTATTGCTCTTTACACTCAGGGTTGCTTTGGCTATTCAGGGTCTTTTGTTTTTCCAAATGAAATTAAGGACTTTTTTCCCCAAGTCTGTGAAGAAATTCTTGGGGGTTTTTATTGGGATTGCGTTAAATCTGTACAAGAGTTTGGGTAGAATGGACATTTTTACTGTATTAATTTTCCCAATCCATGAGCATGGGAGGTTTTTCCATCTTCTGATGTCTTCTTCAATTTCCTTCTTCAGAGGTTTAAATTTTTCTTTGTAGAGATCTTTGGTGTCTTTGTTTAGGTTTTTTTCCTAGGTATTTTATTGTTTTTGAGGCTATTGTGAGTCGGAAATTCTCCTTGTATTCCTTCTTTGGTTGCTTGTTGTTGGCGTAAAGAAAGGCTACTGATTTTTCTAGGTTAATTTTGTATCCTGCCACTTTGCTGAAACTCCTAATCATTTCTAGGAGTTTTCTGGTGGAGTTTTTAGCATCCCTTAAGTAAGCAATCATATCATCAGCAAAAAGGAATAGCTTGACTTCTTCTTTTCCAATTAGTACTCCTTTAATTTCTTTTTCTTGCCTTATTGCCCTAGCAAGTGTTTCAAGCATTATATTGAAGAGTAGTGGTGACAGGGGGTAGCCTTGCTGAGTTCCTACTTTAAGGGGAATGCTTCTGTCTCTTCTCCATTTAGGATGATGTTGGCTGTGGGTTTCCTGTATATGGCTTTGATTACATTGAGGAATGATCCCTCCAATCCAATTCCCTCTAGGACTTTAAGCATGAAGAGATGCTGGATTTTGTCAAAGGCTTTTTCTGCATCAATTGAGATGATGGTGTGGTTTTTGTCTTTCAGTCCATTTATATGTTTTATGATATTTATTGATTTTCGTATGTTGAACCATCCCTGCATCTCTGGTATGAATCCAACTTGGTCCTGATGGATGATCTTCTTGATGTGGGTCTGTATGCAGTTTGCAAGTATTTTGTTGAGAATTTTTGCATTCATTAATGAGATGTGTCTATAGTTCTCCTTTTTGGTTGTACCTTTGCCTGGTTTTGGTATTAGAGTGATGCTGGCTTCATAGAAGGAATTTGGGAGAATTCCCTCTGTATCCTTCTGAACAATTTAAGTAATAATGGTTGTAAGTCTTTTTGAAACGTTTTATAGAATTCTGCCATGAAACCATCTGGCCCTGGGCTTTTTTTAGTTGGGAGGTTTCTTATTACATCTTTAATTTCTTCATATATTATGGGTCTGTTTAAGCTGTTGATCTCTTCTTGGTTAAACTTTGGTGATTCCCAGGATTTCAGATACTCATCCATTTCTCCTAGGTTTTCAAACTTATTAGAGTATAGGTTTTTGAAGTATTCCCATATGATTGTCTGGATCTTTCATTGTCTGTCGTGATGTTTCCCCTTTCATCATGGATTGTATTGATTTAGAGTTATTCTTCCTTTCTTTTTGTTAACTGGGCTAGAGGTCTGTCTATTTTGTTTATTCTCAGAGAACCAACTTTTGTATTCATTGATTTTTGTATTGTTTTCTTTGTTTCTATTTCATTGATTTCTGCTCTGATTTTTGTTACTTCTTCCTGTCTGTTGTATTTAGGGTTCATTTGTTGTTGTCTCTCAAGTGTTTTTAGCTGCAGTGTTAGATCGTTCACTTAGGCTTTCTGTTTTTCTAATGTAGGCACCCAGGGTTATAAACTTACCTCTTAGGACTGCTTTTAAAGTATCCCCATAAGTTTTGTTGTGTTGTATTATCGTCATTCAGTTCCAGGAATGCTTTTATTTCTTCCTTGACCCATTCATTGTTCAGGAGAGTGTTGTTTAGTCTCCCTGTGTTCTTATAGATAGTAGGGCTTATCCTGGTGTTGATATTAAGCTTCATCACACTGTGGTCTGATAGAATGAATGAAATTATTTCAGTCTTTTTGTACTTGTGGAGGTTTTTTCTGTGTCCCAGTATGTGGTCAATTTTGGAGAATGTTCCATGGGGTGCTGAGTAGAAAGTATATTCTATGGTATTAGGGTGAAATATTCCATGTCTGTGAGGTCCATTTGGTGTATTGTATCATTCAATTCAGATGTCTCTCTGTTTATTCTTTGTCCTGTTGACCTGTCCAAAGGGCTCAATGGGGTATTGAAGTTCTCTACTATGAGTGTTCTGGGGTTAATCTGTGCCTTGAGGTCCTGGAAAATTATCTTTATTAAGTTTGGTGGATGATTGTGAAATCTTCATGGTCAATTGATACAGATATAATTGCCTTCTTTGTCTCTTCTGATTTCTTTTACTTTGAAGTCTATTTATTCTGATATTAATAGCAACACCTGCTTTCTTTTTGGTACCATTTGCTTGGAATATTTTTTTCCATCCTTTCACTTTAAGTTGGTGCCTATCCTTGAAGGTAAGATGTGTTTCTTGTAGACAACATATAGATGAGTTCTGTTTCCTAATCCAATCTCCCAGTCTATGTCTTTTGATTGGGGATTTTAGTCCATTAATATTTAAGGTTATAACTGAAAGATATGTGTTGCTTCCTTTCACCTTATTATCCATTTGCATTTTTGGTCTAGGTTTCTACTTCTGCAGTTATGCTTTTATTAATTTCTCTTTCTAGGTGCCTGCGGATAGTTGCTCCTTTCATCTGTCCTTTGAATTGCTTCAAGTATTCTCTGAAGGGTTGATTTTCCAGACATGTATTCTTTTTTTTTATGTGTATGAATGTACTGTCTGCATGTAGGTTTGTGCACCCGTGTCGTGCAATTCCATGGAGGTCAGAAGAGGGTCTCGGATTCCCCTGGAACTGGAGTTTTCCTGGAATTGGAGTTACAGATGGTTCTCAGACACCATGTGGGTGCTGGGGATCGAACCTGGGTCCTCTGCAAGAGCAGTCGGTGCTCTTAACTGCTAGGCCATCTCTCCAGCCCCTAGACATGTATTCTATCATCTTGTTTATGTCATGGAAGATTTTTCTCTCTCCTTCAACTATAATCAACATTTTTCCTGGGTATAGTAACCTGGATTGGCATCTATAGTCCTTTAACACTGGGAATGCTTTGCTCCACGTTCTTCTTGCTTTCATAGTTTGCACTGACAAGTCAGTTGTAATTCTGATGGGTTTCAACTTATATGTAACTTGTTGCTTTCCTGTGCTTATGTCTTGTAGGTTGTTGCCAATGTTTTCTTCAATCACCTTCACAGTTTCAGGTTTCACATTGAGGTCTTTGATCCATTTGGAGTTGATTTTTGTACTGGGTGAGAGGTAGGGGCTTAATTTTATTCTTCTTCAAGTGGTAATCCAGTTATGCCAACACCATTTGCTGAAGATGCTGTCTTTACTCCACTGAGGTTTCTTTGCCTCTTTGTTGAATATGAGGTGGCTGAAACTGGATGTGCTCAAGTTCAGATTTTCAGTTTTGTTCCATCAATCTATGAGTCTGTTTTTGTGCCAATACCAGGCTGTTTTTATTACTATAGCCCTGTAATATAGTTTGAGATCTGGTATGGTAATCCCCCCTGTATTGTTCTTTTGCTCAGGGTTGCTTTGCCTATCCAGAGTCTTTTGTTTCTCCATATGAACTTTAGGATGTTTTTTTCCCTAGATCTGTGAAAAAGTTCATGGGGATTTTAATTAGGATTGCATTGAATCTGTATTTTACTCTGGGCAGGATGGTCATTTTTACTATGTTCATTCTTCCAATCCATGAGCATAGGAGGTCCTTCCATCTTCTGGTATCTTCCTCAATCACCTTCTTGAGGAATTTAAATTTTTCATTGTTGGGGCTGAAGAGATGCTCAGTGGTTAAAAGCACTGACTGCTCTTGCAGAGGACCTGGGTTCGATTCCCAGCATCCACATGGTGGCTAAGAACCATCTTTAAGCTGGGCGTGGTGGCGCAGGCCTTTAATCCTAGCACTCAGGAGGCAGAGGCAGGTGGATCTCTGTGAATTCAAGGCCAACCTTGTCTACAGAGTGAGTTTCAGGCCAGCTGGGGCTATAGGGAGACCCTGTCTCAAAAAAAAGAGAATTCATTGTAGAGATTTTTAGTGTCTTTGGTCATGTTTGTTCCTAGATATTTTATTTTCTGGAGGCTATTGTGAGTGGAAGTCTTCTTGTATTCCTTCTTCAATTGCTTGTTATTGGCATAAAGAAATTCTACTAATTTTTCTAGGTTAATTTTGTATCCTGCCACTTTACTAAACCTATTGATGGTTTCTACGAGTTTTCTGGTTGATTTTTTGGCGTCCCTTAGGTAAACTGTCATGTCATCTGCAAAAAGGGATAGTCTGACCTCCTGAGAGAATGATATCTTAACTTGTTCAGACTGCTATAACAAAATACCACAGCCTAGAAAGCTTATAAGCAACAACAGAGGCAGATTTCTCATGTTTCTGGAAACTGCAAAACTCCAAGGTAAAGGTACCAGCAAATCAGTGTCTGATTCACAGTTAGTCCTCATATGGTGGGAAGGGCTCTCCAGTCCCCAGGACCTCTCCATCAGAGCACTAGTTCTGAAGGCTTCACAAAAGTCAACACCGTGACTTCCAAAGCCCTATCTCTTAATATCATCACTCTTCAGGTTAAGACTCCAATAGAAAGATTTGGTGGCAAAAGATTCAGACAGTGGCAAAGGGCCTGGGTTTTAGGTGCATACTGTAAACCACAGACTTCTAGCTTTTCTCTAGCATATGACTCCATGCACTGAGACCCTCTGCACACAAACTTTTGTCTTCAGGAATGAGGTCTTTATGCCCTACATACACATGAAAATCTGAGAGCTCAGAGTCCTTTCTGCAGGGTGCAGCTGATGAACTCTGGTATCTTTGCCACTCTGAGTCCAAACCTCCATGATCTGAGGGCTGGTTTTCTCCAGTGGGATGGTCGCATGACAGTTGTTTTGGCTTTCAAATGCCAAAGGGCAAGACGGAAAGAACAGGAAGACCATAATGAAACACTGGACTTAAGATGTGTTACTCATTTCTCTGGGTTTTGATGTCCCTGTTTGAAAATCAAGGGCACTGGGCTGAGTCAGAAGAAGCTGAAAACCGGTGGCCCCTGGCCATGGATTTTGGCAGGTAGTAGGGAACTTTACAGAGCATACACATTTGCAATTGATAACTAATCATTTAAAATTGGGAACTTTCAAATAAAATTCCACATAAAGAATTTCCCTAAATGTAAAAACCACTGTACTATACCCAAATACTTGATATTTTCTTCCAGAACCCAGTATCTCAAATCTACCATACCCTACATAAAATATAAGAAAGAGTATGAGGAAAATTGAAGAAATCCACAGGCAAAAAAACAGAGAAGAGGAAAGGCCAATGCAGCCATAAGGGTTGGAAAGAAGGGAACAGGAAAGGCGGGGCTGGAGAGATGGCTCAGTGGGTAAGAACGCCTGCTGCAAAAGAAGGCAACTTGAGTTCAGATCCCCGCATCCACACAATACTCTGGGCATGGCCATGTGGGCTGTGGCAGGCAGAGAAGGATCTCTGGGCTTGCTCTGTGCTAGCCTAGCTCCAGGTTCAGTGACAGAGACCCTGTCTCAAAGAAGCAAGGTGAAGAGCAATAGAACAGGAGATGCAATATCCTTCTGTGGCCTCCATAGACACACGTATAAGACGCTCGCACGCATACAAATGTTTTTAGTGAAACAAAACAGGAAAGAAAACTAAGATGAATACACTGAGCAGAAAAAAGTTAACAGTAAGTACCATGTGTGGCTTCCAAAGTCTACCACACAAAGGAGTTCTTTTACAAGCTAAGCACGGTAGTTCAGGCCTGTAGTCTGTCTCCAGGAGGGTAAAGCAGTAAGATCACCTTGAGCTACATAATGTTCCAAGCTAACTTGGGCTAAAGACTGAGACCATGTCTCAAAAAATGAAAATAGATAAGTAAATAGCTTTTTCTTTCTGTGGAACTGGGGATCAAACCCAGGGCTTTAGATTCATCCACTGAGCCACGGAGCTACAATCCCAGTGTGTGAATTATTGCCCCAATGCTTGGCTTATAAGAAAAACCTGATGAAATGGACTCTATTATTCCTCTATTTTATAGAAGAGAAAACTGGGACTCAGAGGTGAAATAGTATGCCCAAGACCCCTGTGTTACAGAATGGCCAGGCTGGAATTCTCATAGTGCATCAAGTTCTGTCCCTTACAGAGTCCAGTAGCACCACACCAGCTCTCAGAGCTCACACTCCCACTCTACGCCTGCGTCACTTGGCTCCAGCTGCGCTGGCCTTCTTAATACTTGCTCATATGCCAGCCTCTCATGGGAGCACCTGCTGCCCCTGATGCCTGGCCTACTCTCCTACCAGTGTCTGTCTTGGCCTCTTCCAAATGTCTATGTGGGCTTCAACTGGATTGCCAATATTTCCATGAAGGTTCTATGCTGGCACCTGTTACAAATTGTATTCACATACTCACATACACACAATCCTCAGCCATCCCCAACTCTTTTCACTGCGTTACTATTCCTCAAAATATTTATTATCACTGAATAGACCCCGTTTGTTTATTATCTGCCTTCCCCCTCTGGATAGAGACTTGATAAAGGGAGAAGTTTTTTGTTTTGTTATTTTGTTTTTATTATGTTTATTTCATGTGTACATGTGTGTTGCCTGCATGTAAGTAGACTCACCTGTGTAACGCAATGCCAGCATAACTTAGAAGAGGCCGTGATCCCCTGGAACTAGAGCTACTGACAGTTGTTAGCCTCCATATGAGTGCTGAGAATCCAAGCAGAGTACTCTGCTAGAGCAGTCAGTGCTTTTAACCTCTGGGCTCCAGCCCCAGGAAAGAAGTTGTTTTTTTTTAACTGTTTTGTTCAAAGCTTTGTCTGCAGTTCTTGTAGTAGTAGCACCTGGTATCTAGGAACTGTTCAATAATTATTTGTAGACCTTAGAATTTTAACATGTAGATGTATTTCAGCTTCAAAGAGTCTGATTTTTTACCCCATTGTTTTCTATCTTTCCCAGAAACCCTTTGGGGTCACACTCCTCCCTCTGAGCTATGGCACCTTTGAGCCAGCTAAGCAGCCACGTCAACTCCACCTGTGGGGCAGAGAACTCCACGAGTACCAACCGAGCCCGACCACTGGCCTACTATGCCCTTTCCTACTGTGCCCTCATTCTAGCCATTGTCATCGGCAACAGCCTGGTGTGTGCGGCTGTGATGAAGGAGCGTGCCCTGCAGACCACCACCAATTACCTAGTGGTGAGCCTGGCTGTGGCAGACTTGCTGGTGGCCACCTTGGTGATGCCCTGGGTGGTGTATCTGGAGGTGAGTAGACTCTCCACGCATGCCACTCCCAAGCCACTGTTTGCGTTCTAAGCTCCTTAACTTTCAAGACTCAAAATACTCCATGTAGTGCTTAGGGAACTGCAGAAGGGAGAACTGGAGGCCGCCTCCCTTTAGTGAAGGGGGAACTGGAGGCCGCCTCCCTTTAGTGAAGGAGCATCAGAATCAAGGGCCTGGGAATGATTCCATGCCTGTGGGTCAGGTATCCAAGTGCCTGGACTTGAATGATGGGACTCTCCCCAAGAATGCTGTGCCTCAATGATGGCCCACCCGGCAGTAGAGTGAAGCATCTTCATCCAGGTTCAGTGTCTCTGGAAGTGAGGGGTGCAGGGAGTGAGGCACCAGGCAGGGAAGAAGAAAAAAATTACATGAATAAAAATTTCCAGTGAATGAGAGGGAAGAGTGGTCAGCAAATAGAACAGACTGTTTTTGATGTTTCTGCTGCCCTTCATCCCAGCCCTTTCCTCTTGGGTGCTGGCTCTCCATGAATTCTGCTACCAAAGGAACAGGCTAAACCTTCAAATTATATTTTCCATGTCTCCATTAATAGTACAAAGCCCTCACCACTCAGACAATGCAGCATACCCTGGAGAATTCATCTGGGGAAAAACATTTCTTAAATTCGAAAGTATTTTCATATGAAAGTGCAAATAGAGTCAGGAGGTGATCAAGACAAAACATCTACTTGTTAACAAGGAAATCAGGCTACCTATATCTGCTCAGAAACAGATATTCTTACCATGAAAACATGCAATTACTAAAGAGAATTTTTAAACACCTTAATATGCTATTAATATTTCTCTTCTGCACTGAGTGTCACTCTAAAGAGATATCCAATGAAAGATCAAGATGATGCTATGATTAAGAGAAATTAAGATTCATCAAATTAATATTTCAGTTAATATTAATAGTGAAGGTGACAGTTAATTAAGTATGACATATCACGGGAGAGTAAAAGCTTTGAACATAGACTGCCTGTGCTGATACCCATACTAAAAAATGGCTGGGTACTAAAATTAGACTTGTGAACTCAAGTGGGGGGGAAATAACTACAGAAAGAAAAGGAAAAAAAAAACCAGGCTGATTGAGAAAGATCTAAAGATTAAGGGAATAGTTGGGGAAGAGGTATGTATTAATTCTTCCCAGTTAGAATAATCCTGATGGTGAAGGATCTTACAACTATCCTGACTTTTCTGTCAACCCTGTACTGAGTCATCCTTGGCATCAAAGGCTGGATCTTTGTTCTTCTTTTCCTATAATCCAAATATGTTGCCTGGTGTAAGGGGGATGAACTATTTATTATTTTATATAATGAGAAAGGAGTTTGAAGCATGGATAGTTTGTGTTCAAGAACGAAGGACTTCAAGTACCACAATCCAGCGATTTATAGCAGTGCCCCCGCCCTGCTAAAATGTTTCTGCTCATCACTATAGACATTTCAAGGATGGTTTAGTCCTGCAGAAGGTCCAATGCCAAAAGAAACGCAGGCAAGGAAGTTTCAGTACCATAAGCATTTCTGCCCTGCCCCCAACAAAGCTAGGTTTTTCATGTCTGTAGTAAAATGATCTTGACCAAAGAGAGGCACTCCTGGTCTGTCCATTTGTGGCTGCTTGTAGGAATCTGGTTGGACCACATTGAAAACTTAGGTACATAATGGCTTTGAAAACAGACATTGTGCCTTTTTCACACTGGAAACCCATGGCATCCTCTTCTAACCACAGCTGCCAATATTGGTAATGTCCTCATTCTACTGTTGAACATAAAAAGAGCAACCAGGTTTGTGGAGAGATGCATGAAATCTGGTCAAAGGTGTTAAGAGAACCTTTGTAGTAGTGTCTGGGTTGTTTCCTAAGTTCTAATGCAGCACTTGAGCCACCTTCCCACTCCCCAAAACAAACATCTCTGAGAAAAGCCAACAGCCTATATGGGGCAGTATTCAGCAAGCAAGAGTGTTAGTAGTGAAATCTACCTTCAGATAAATACTCAGAAGAGCAGAAACATCTTCCCACTAGGAAATGGTTTTCGAGGCTTCTTTTTGGTCCTACCAAAAGGCCTCAAGGCCTTAGTCAATACAACTCAGTACCTCAGAATCACTTTCTCCAATAGTCAAGGGTCTGTCTTGATAACGCATTGGATAAAACTTAAAGCAATCATTATTCATAGACAATTAAAATATAAGATGTTGGGGCTGGAGAGATGGCCTAGTGGTTAAGAGGGCCGACTGCTCTTGCAGAGGACCTGGGTTCAATCCCCCGCACCCACATGGTGGCTGAGAACCATCTTTAACTACAGTTCCAGGGGAACCCAACACCCTCTTCTGACCTCCGAGGCATTGCACTACACGGGTACACAAACCTACATGTAGACAGTACCTTCATACACATAAAAAAAAAAATATATATATATATATATATATATGATGTTTGTAGTTCATAGGACTGGCTCTCTTATCTCAATCTTAAGTAGTCATAACTGCTTTTCTGTATTCTGTTATTCTGTATCCTGAGGCAGATGAAATACATATGTTCATGAGTGGGAAAAAAAAAATCACCCGAAACCCTTATTTGGCCTCACAGGTAAATCTATGTGTCCCAGAGAAAAGCCAAATGTTACATTTATTAATGAGTCCTAAAGATAGTACAGTTTGAGTAGCTACTCTAGAATTGCTTGTTCATACCTGAGAGGAAAAGGTGTGGTGTTGAGCAGAGACTGCTGTTGGCTCGAGAGCCTCAGAAGACAGGATAGACATGTTTGGAGCCAGAAGATTCACCAAGTCCATAGCCTTTGGTTTGAATGTGTCCATCTTCTCAGAAGAAAAATTGAATCATTGTGTCACACCAACATGTATGAGTTAGGGATGTTTGTGCTGTAAAGCCTGGGGAGCTTGACTTGCTGTGATTTAAACAAAAAGCAGTCACTTTTGTTCCATGCCGAGTTCTGGAGAGAAGTGGTTATTAGTGTTAATTCAGCTGTCCTGGGGTGGTGTCATTAAGGCCCACGGCCCTTCATCAGTCCTCCTCACTGCTTTAGCAAGCTAGACTTCTTCATCATACTACCACAGAATAGCTGGCAAAACCTCAAGCATCATGTCACTGCCCAAAGTAGATGGGGGCAGGGAGAGAGAGAGAGAGAGAGAGAGAGAGAGAGAGAGAGAGAGAGAGAGAGAGGCTCAGCTTGAAGTATCTTCCTCCGAGGGATTTCATTCTAAGTGGAAATCATTGCACAACGTTGACTCCATTGGAGCTCACTAGGATGCATGTCACTCCAAATGCAGGGGCATTTTATCAGAATGACTCAGAATGAGTCAGCAAGCATGGAAGTGAATTAAATGGAGACATGGACACTTCCCACACTGGTCTCAATCATCATCACCTAAGAGAGTACTTTGGAGCTGGAGAGATAGCCTAGCGGTTAAGAGCACTGACTACTCTTGCAGAGGACCCGGGTTCGATCCCCAGCACCCACAAGGCAGCTAAGACCCATCTGTAACTCCAATTCCAGTAGAACTCCAGTTCCAGGGGAATCCGAGACCCTCTTCTGACCTCCACAGCATTGCACGACACGGGTGCACAAACCTACATGCAGATAGTACATTCATACACATACAAAAATAAATAAAATTTTAAAAAAAAGAGTACTTTGATAACTAAAAAATGTAACCTATAGGTACATCCATTTAAACATTTTTAATTATAAGTCAAAGAAAATTCAATTCTAATTGGCTTAACTTCTGAATGAATTGGCTCTTGCTTTAGACAGTCCTGTGGTAGGGCAGGCTACAGGTATACCTTGATAAGAGTTCCATCTCCATTTCTCTGAAATTCTTTCAGCTCTGCCTTCTTCCCTGTACAGGCATAGGAACTCATACGGGCCAGTCACTGAACTACTTCCGTCTTCTCTGTTCTCTGTCCTCATAGAGATATTCACATGAGCACACAAGGCCGTTCACAGCAAAAGAGGAAATCCATGCCCCAGAATTGGACATGTCAAGAGGTACTCAACGGGACTAACTATGACACATGGCTTTCTCTGAACTAATCACCAGTTAGAAGACTTGGTTTAGTGTAGTTTAAAACTGTATTCCTGCTGGGCGTGGTGGCGCGCGCCTTTAATCCTAGCACTTGGGAGGCAGAGACAGGCGGATCTTTGTGAGTTCGAGGCCAGCCTGGTCTACAGAGTGAGTTCCAGGACAGCTGGGACTACAGGGAGACCCTATCTCAAAAAGACCAAAAAAAAAAAAAACTGTATTCCTTCCAAGAAATACATCAGGGATCTCATGAAGTCCCTGTGGAATCTGGGTACTACTGTAAGGAAGCCACAGGGCAGTTAGCAAAGTGTCAACCATAGTGAGCTTCCTCAGTGTTATTCTCATCACTAAAACACATAGGAGCCCACACGCAGGCAGCGTGTAACAGGGAACTCATAGGGGTCAGTCACTGAAGTACTTCAGTCTCCTCTGTTCTCTGTCCTCATGGAGATATTCAGGACATAAAGCAATTTGGGTGACTTTATAGGTTCTACTTCAGAGGGTCCCAGGCTTAGCTGTCTCTTTAATTTCAAGTGCAGCATTTCCTGGAAAACATTTCTATGTAGTGCTGTGTAGTTCTACCTCAGATTGCCTCTCAAGCTTTTAATTCCCTGCCTTACAGACTACAGTCTGGAACTCTGGGAACATGAACATCCTATTTGGTTCCACTTGGTTAAACACCCTTCGTGATGCTCAATGCATTTATATAGGGATGGAAGAGGCAGGTAAGAATCTGGGAGAATATTTGAAATACAAACAATTCCTACCACTAATGATTCAACTTACAATTTTTCATCATTATTATGATGTGAAAGTAATTCACATGCAATAGAAACCTCACTTCAGATTTTGAATTCTAATCTTGTCCAGGTTAGCTATCTGAGCTAGACACTTGCACATGGTTCTGGGCAGCCTAGGAAAGCACGGCCCGCTCCTGCTTGGTCACATCTCCCCAAGCGGAAACATCCTGTGCTGCCCTGTGCTGCTAAGCTATGGTTTGGGCAGGCTGGTCATGCATTTTCAGTTCTATCAGTGGAGAAGCATTAAACTAAACACAGAGGATGCATATGGACAATAGAAAAGATTCAAAGAATAAGAAATGTTGATAGCAGGAAAAGGTACTCACCTGGACCCACCCGTCACCAAGGATTTATAGGCAGTTAATGATTGCTGGAAGAAAGACATTCGTTTCACTGGTGAGGTGTGCATGCTCCTGCAAACAACTACTCACTCATACTAAAGAAAACATAGTGGGCTGGAGAGATGGCCTAGCGGTTAAGAGTGCCGACCGCTCTTACAGAGGACCCGGGTTCGATCCCCAGCACCCACATGGCGGCCGAGAACCGTCTGAAACTCCAATTCCAGGAGAACTCCAGTTCCAGGTGAATCCGACACCCTCTTCTGACCTCCGCGGCATTGCACGACACGGGTGCACAAACTTGCATGCAGACAGTACATTCATACACATACAGAAATAAATAAAATAAAAAATAAAAAAAAGAAAACATAGTGAAGCTCATTGAGTCAAACATGCGCGCGCGCGCACACACACACATACACACACACACATGCACGAACACACGAAAAAAGACATGAAAGAAATAGAGACGTAGGGTCACCGCCGGGATTTGTGGCAAGGCCCACTTAATCCTAGGACTACCCATGTGGAAAGCCCGCAGAGGAAAGCATACCACGTGTAGGCAGGTTGAGGTTTGAACTCAGAGAGAGAGTTTATTCCAACATGTCTGCTTAAATATCCATCATGACTCAATTCGTCACTACTCCCCATCCCATGGGTGTGGCCAGGGAGGTACCATTGGCTTAGAATCCAACCCACCTAACTAAGCTTTCCCACAGAGACAAGCAAAATAGAATAGGGTGGGTTCACAGGGAGACACAGCACAGAAAGGACCTTAGGTTGGATAGTGATGAAAGGAATGAACAGGAAGGTGTAGAAAAGAAATCTTTTGGATCTTGGAATGATATTGATTATTAAATATAAAGGAAAATTTTATCATAATTCAAAAAAAACCTCAGATGCTAGATGCTTAATATCTCACACTGGAAAACAGAAAAATGGAAGGAGAGTCTCACAAACTCTGGATGTTGATAAAAGTAGCAGCCATTATAGCTGGAAGGGTTGGAAATTATTGTTCTATCTAAAGTGTGATGGAACCATAAGCAATTCTACTGACAGAGCAGGCCTGGGAGTCTCAGTTCTGAATGCCTTCCTCCATGATGTCCACTACTAGATTGACTTCAATTCTGCCACGCAAGAATTTCTGGGGGTGCTCCTCAGGTGTGCAGTCAGTGCAATAAGCCTCTGTTTACAGTCCCACCTGTAACAAATAGCTGGTGCAGCGACTTGCCATCTGCCCAAACAACATTTAAGAATGACTAATCTAGTGGGGTGTGGTGGTGCACGCCTTTAATCCTAGCACTTGGGAGGCAGAGGCAGGTGGATCTTTGTGAGTTCAAGGCCAGCCTGGTCTACAGGGTGAGTTCCAAGACAGCTGGGGCTACAGGGAGACCCTGTCTCGAAAAGAAAAAAAAAAAAAAAGACTAATCTATAAAATCCCCATTTTAAAAATGAGAAAAAAACATATTCAAAGAAGTGAAAAGTCCTTATTTATAATCCTATTTCGCCCCACAGCAAATCCACTTTAAAGAAAAAAAAGATTATAAATTTGACAACTAAAAAGAAGTGAAGAGGATAATTAGAGAAGTAATTCTACCCTTGCCCCATGGATGTTTAACCAAAACAACTAAAAATCCATCCTTCTGGATCTGGAGTTCCTATTATTATTATTATTATTATTACATATAGTGTGCACATATGTGTTCACATGTGCGTGAGCATGCCCATGCCGAAGCACTAGTGTGAAATCACAGAATAACTTTCAAGTTCTGACCTTCCACCATGTGATCCTGGGGATCAAATTCAAGTCCTCAGGCTTGGCAGCAAATGCCTTTATCCCCTGAGCCATGTTGCCAGCCCCTAGAACAGTTCATAACCCGAGTGCTATTAGAACCTCAGGCCAGTAACACATACCTTAGTTTCCCTGTATTCCAAAAGAAATAAGCAAACCAGTAAGTGGTAAAGAAAATGATTTATCTGCAGTGCAGCCAAATCAGGATTTCTGTGCCTCTCATCTATGGTAATCTCACGATTTACAGAAAATCACAAGATTAGAAACCAGTAGATCCATAGATGTATCTATGAGATAGCTTAATTGGTCCTTTCCTGGAAGGTTGGTGACTGAGCCAAGGTTTCCTGCAGTGTCTCCAGTCTTAACAGGCAGCCCTCATTCTCAGCGTGAGGACTTGTTCTATTTTTATGCTGCTATGTGTTGCAAGCTTTCTTCGTCCATTCCTTAATCTTGAAGGAGTTGGGATGTAATGCCATCTATTGTCGGACTATACTGAAACTCAAAATTTTTTCTGAAATAGCCTGTGCTTGAAAGAAATATTAGGGATGTACTTCTCGTAGGAGTCCAACGAGTGTCAGGTGAACTTACAGGAACCCTTTATGACCTCTTGGCTTTAGTTAGTTTGTTTGTTTGTTTGCTTTGGGTTTTTTGTAGAGCCTGCATATATGATTACAGACTTTGCTAGTCTCTTCGTAGTCTGGGCTGGTTTTGCCTCTGGCCTTAGTCATTTTGATTCTGACCAATTGCATCCTGTCTTTGGACAACTTTAGAAAACATCGCTGCCAGGATGAGATTCATTCCCCAGTTGATCTGATCTGAGTCCACATCAGAGAAGGCACAGGCAGGCTCCAGTGTCGAAGGCCATTTTTCTTTCTTTTTTTTTTTCATTATTTAGAGAATACTTTATTAGTTTCTGTAATGAAACCTACGTAGATAAGACCTTACATATTTAATACAGTGCATTGCCCCTGTACAAATGGAAAAAAAATAACATTTCTAGACCAATATGGCTATTAATTTCTGTACAATGCCAACTCAACATGGTAAACTGGGATATATTTTGTTGACAGCACAGCTAAAGTTTTCAAAACTTCAAATCATATATATATATATATATATTTATATAAAAAGACCAATAATAGCAGCATATTACACATCAATAGCAGCAGCAGCTTCTCCAGTTCTGCAGTCATTTGAACAAAACTGTGGACACATCCAGCACATGCCATTAGAAAAAAGTAAAAAACAAAATCCCACAAAACAGCACAGTTCTGTTACTGTTGTGGTACTTGGCACCATTTTCTTTTTTATTAGCTTCTCAATCACCATCTGGAAAGAAAACATTCTGAGTAACATCATTAAAAACAGCTCTGATAAAGCATGGTCACTACTATATATCATAAAGCAGGTACGAGATATTTTACATTCACAGAGGTATGATCAGTACTGTCCTACATCTATAATACTAGAGGATACAATTTAAAAGGCATTATTTGAGACTTGATTCTACTTTTCTAGCAGAGGATGGTATAACACAGCTCTGTAAAGAAATGTACTCTTAGGATTTCCTTTCATTAGTGGCACAGTTCTAAGTATTCACTCTCTTCATGAACATCAGCTAAAAACCATTATTAAAAAAACAAACAAGGGACTGGAGAGATGGCCTAGTGGTTAAAAGAACCGACTGCTCTTGCAGAGGACCCAGGTTCGATCCCCAGCACCCACATGGTGGCTGAGAGCCGTCTTTGACTCCAGTTCCAGGGGAATCCAACACACCTTCTTCAGACCTCCGAGGCATTGCATGACATGGGCGCCCAAACCCACATGCAGACAGTACACTCATATACATCCAAGAATAAATTTTTAAAAATTAAAAACAAACAAATAAAACAAAACAACGACAACAACAAAAGAAAGCAATGGAGGTGGGGGGAAGACACCAGGAATAAACTACCCAGAAACAAAACTCCATAACCACCAGATTCACACAAAGATGACCAAGTAGAGGCAAGCAAGACTCTACCTCAGCAGCACGTTACCAAATCTGTCCTGTTTGAATGGAGAGAGCTCCAAGGAAGGAGATGCCCAGCTTCAATGCTTCTGACCACAATCCAAACACAGCACGATTTCAGACAGAAGCAGCAGCCAAACGTTGCTCATCGGAATATGCTCGAGGATGCTGACCCTACTCATTTGCTCACGCATCCAGGAAGAAGGGGATCTCGGTCACCACTGTACTTTGTGTTCAAGCCAATCACGTCACAAAAATAGCAAGCTGCCATAATAAAAAATAAGGCTCCTCTGTCCAGCACCAGTTACTATCAGTTTACCTCCAAGCCTGGAAATACCACGGCCACATCCAAAGAACATAAGGGAACAAAGAGACCACAGCCAACGTGGTAACGGACCGTTCACTGTCCAGGCCGAGCTGCTCCCCTGTAGTATCGTTTTCTTCCTATTTCTGGTGTTTCATCTCATCATGAAGGCCTTTTCTTTTGACCAAATGCAAGCATCTTAGAGGTCAAGAAGGAAGGGCTTTTAGGCAGAGTTAACTTGGAGTGTACTCTTAAATTCTGAAGAAAAATTTGGGTAGAACGAATTCTTGTTTGTTCTATGTTTGGTGGAGTTGTCTCCAAGTCCGGTTAAATCTTTCCTTTGGGTGTAGGCAGGAAACATTTCCTCTTTCTTTGCTTTGAAGGTTACCTTCAAGTTTGATCTTCTGTGGTACCTGACCACCACATCAGCTTTGTAATGGAAAGAATGAGCTTTAGGCTCCCCTTTCATAGGGAACTAGCAACAGACAACTATAAAGTTTCACAAGGGCATTCAAACCAAACCAAAAAGGGCTAATAATTACCCAACATCCCTCTCATTCCTGTTATGCATAGTGTCATCCCATGATTCTCGGTGGTCCATGCTTACATTCTAAGCTGCTAGAGCAGCTCTGCTTGGAATGTAAAGTGCTTGGGCATACATAATCACATGTGCTCAAAATAATGATCAGAATATTGGTAGATAATGGGGTTCACTGGGCACCATCTGGATTTCAAGATTCTGAGCTGATTCAAGGAACTGGACAGGATCAGGACAGTAGTAGAAGCAGAGATGGTTTATTAAGAAGGAAAACATGGAGCTGGAGAGATGGCTTAGCACTTAAGAGCACCAGCTGCTCTTGCAGAGGATCTGAGTTCTATTCCCAGCACCCACGTGGTGGCTGAACTGTCCACAACTCCAGCTCCAGGGGAATCTGTTGCCTTCTTCTGACTCTATTAGCATTGGACAACACTGGTGCTCTTAGATGCATGCAGGCAATATGCTCATACACATAAAATAAAAATAATAAAATACTTAAAAGAAAGGAAGGAAGGCAGAAAGAAGGAAAGAATTCATTTCAAAGGGGGAAGGAGGTTGGACGCTCAAAAGGAACACTGTACCACAGACTGGGATGGTTTTAATTAATTTGCATAGCACGGGCTTTCTTGCACATTTGTACAGTGGGTGCTTTTTCTTACATGTTCTGTGACATGTTGGCCTTGGGTTGGTTTCCAGTCTTTCTGCTGCTAACTGGTTTCTTCCATAGGGCTTGGGTGAGGCCTTTATGACCCCATTCCCCACCTATTCTCTGGTCTCAACAGTATAGCTAGGAGCACGAGGCACGTATATGCCTCATAAAGATCACCATTAGTAACAATTTCAGTTTGGATGACATCAGCTTAATAAAGCATTTTATTAAGAAACTGGGAAAAGACAGTTGTTTTGAATATAAAGAACTAAAAAAAATTCTAAACAATCTTTTTTTTTTGTCATTTTGAGACAGGGTCTCCCTGTAGCCTCAGCTGGCCAGTAACTCTCTACGTATAGCAGGCTGGCCTCGAACTCACAGACATCCACCTGCCTTGCCTCTGGAGTGCTAGGATTAAAGGTGTATGCCACCATGCTGGGCCCACAATCTTTTTGTTATAGCCAACCAAGTTACATACAACTTTTTTCTTGTAAGATTTATTATTCATAAGCCTCTACCAACTGTGAAAAACTTTTGTGACTCATGTAGGTTGCTTATGTTAACATAATTCTTAGATTTTTATTATACAATGATATAGCAGAAATCATAAACTATATATATGCTATCAGTAGCCTTTAAATGTTGAGGTTTTCACTATTAAGATATTTGGACCAGAATAAGGAAAAGAAAAACCAAATAAACTTGGGCTTTGTGTGTGTGTGTATGTGTGTGTGTGTGTGTGGTACCTAGAATTGAACCCTGGACCTCTCAAATGCTTGTCAGGCATTCTACCACTGAACTACATCCCTAGCTCAGAATTATACTTTTTGAGTTTAAGAAATCTGATATTATCTCAAATAGCACTTAACAATGAAATACTTTACAATTTTAATTTATATCTAAATTTAGTGTGTAGTTTTCCTGGTAGCACTCTAAATACTGGTTGGCAAGTTAAAGTGCATGCAAGTTCATATATATATTCCAGATGAACTATAGATGCTTCTTGTAGTGCAATCATTTTATATTTACTAAAAGCAAAATGTGACGAGAATATAAAAGTCCAAGATGGTTTTGTCTCCAAATCTTTTTGCTATTTGACAACATGGAGATTTTTGTCATGCACAAAAAAGTGTGTTTGTATACAAACATATCTGAAAACCATAAAAAGAATAAAACTTCTAATGATATTTCTATCATATTTCATGTGTTAGAGACTCATTTGTATAGTATTACATTATATATAACATCAGTCATAGTTGGCTATGTAGCACTATGTTACATATAGCATAAGACCATTTTTGTTACATAATCATTTGTCCAATGATCCAGTGAACATCAAGACTCTAAATCTAATACTGCTTTTTGTGAACAATGCTGACTTTACCTTAATAATCTTATAATGTACATATATATCAAATTAGGTATATTATTAAAATACAAAATCTCATCACATTACTTGTAACAGAATGCATGATGTTATCTATACACAGTGAATTAATGATAAATAGAAACCCTATTATCTCAATATCAAAACCATGCAAAAGTGTTTCCACATATAGGGCTGGTCCTTTAGTTTTCTTATCTTTCTCTTAAATTTGCCTAACAAAAACCAGTTTAGAAATTTCTCTGAGCACTTAACAAAATTGTATCTTAACAATTTAACAACTCTTTAAATGCAAGATACTAGCTACCTCTGTTTGTGGAAAAATCCAATAACAGTACTTTGCCTATCATATACAGAATAATATGAAAGCTTGCCTAGAGACTAAATGTTACTGCTCATAGAAGGTAGCATCTTCTGTAATCCCATCATGAAAAGGAAATTTAACAATAAGATTCTTGACAAATGTACATATACCTGATTTTACATGCATGGTAGTTGTAAGAAAAAAAATTTTTTTTTGTTTTTTTGACACAGGGTCTCCCTTTTAGTCCCAGCTGGCCTGGAGCTCACTCTGTAGACCAAGCTGGCCTTGAACTCACAGAGATCTGCCTGCCTCTGCCTCCTGAGTGCTGGGATTAAAGGTGTGTGCCACTGTAAGAAAATCTGAACATTTAGCAATTGTACATATAAAAGTATTGCTAGAAAAAGTACTCCATGATGATGATTCAACAAAAGGATTTTTAATGAACTTCATTTAAGGTATTCATGCTTGGCCACCTCTATATGTCAAGAAAATGCCATGAAGCAATTATTGAATATTTTACACACTGATTCCCAAATATATTGAAAATAATTCACTTTGATTAATCAACACAACATTTTTATGCCCTTTTATTTTCTGTTTCCCTTGACTACTCAGGAAAAATGTAAAATTAAAAAAATTTTAGAATTTCTTTTAGAAGAAAATTCTTGTTAAAATTTTTGTAGTCAATACAAAATCTTCAAATTTATCTTGGGAATAGTTTGAGATTTCATGCATTCAGTTTTTTTTTTAATTTATTTTTATTGATGCTTTGTGTATTTCATACATCATTTTCCAATTCAGTTCAGGCATATATCCCCTTCCCTTCCCCCCGACCCCACCCCTACCCATCGCAGATCGTGCATTCTGCCGTAAGTTTTCTGCATCTTTCTCTGCTTTTTTGTTTTGTTTTGTTTTCATTTTTTTTTAACAATAGGTGATAATTTGTGAGTACAAGCATCCTTCATGTAAAACCAATTTGCAAGCAGTTGTGCCCAGACCCACACAGCTCATGGGTCCCACCATCCAGCAGGGGGGGCTTGTATGTTCAATCAAGTTGATCAAATGAGTGTCCAGTCTATATTATTGTAGTTTCACCATTAACCCCAATCGAAGCCCTTACATTCTTTTTTCTTTTTTTTTTTAATTTTTTTTTTATTAATTTTATTTATTTCTGTATGTGTATGAATGTACTGTCTGCATGCAAGTTTGTGCACCCGTGTCGTGCAATGCCGCGGAGGTCAGAAGACGGTCTCGGATTCCCCTGGAACTGGAGTTCTCCTGGAATTGGAGTTTCAGACGGTTCTCGGCCGCCATGTGGGTGCTGGGGATCGAACCCGGGTCCTCTGTAAGAGCCGTCGGCGCTCCTAACCGCTAGGCCATCTCTCCAGCCCCGAAGCCCTTACATTCTATCACGCCCTCTCTTCCGCAGATTGTTCCCTAGGCTTAGAAAAGGGGCACAGGTGGATGAGAAGCAAAACACTCTACTTTCTCTGGAGCTGATGTCTTGGTCTCTAGTCAGTTCTGGCTGTTTTCTTTCATGGGCTGCCAGCTTGTCCAGGCTTAACCTTTCGATCCTACTAATGAAGCACATGCAATTAGATATTTAGGTATTTAAACAGTATAATATATAGCCTTTCGATCCTACTAATGAAGCACACACAATTAGATATATGGGTATTTAAACAGTACTAATTGTTATGGTAGGTTACTTTGGTATAGACACAGATGTTTGGATGGTATGTCAATTCATGATCTACATTTTCTTCTGTCAAGTATGGCAGGGTCTTCGTGTGGTTTATAACATCTCCTAACCATTAGAGGATGTAAGCTTGTGACATCAGCCGTGGGTTATTCCTCGGAGGCATTCAGTTTTATATAAGCACAAACCATACTTTAAATATCTTTACTGCCCATAAAAATATTTACTTAGAAAACCAGATGTCTCTTAATGGTGTATTCAAGGCATTTTGATGTTTTATGAAATGTATTTACAGCCGGGCGCGGTGGCATGTGCCTCTAATCCCAGCACTCTGGAGGTAGAGGTAGGTGGATCTCTGTGAGTTCAAGGCCAGCCTGGTCTACAGAGCGAGCTCTAGGACAGCTGGTACTAAAAGGGAGACCCTGCCTCAAAAATACCAGAAAAAGGAAAAAAACTGAAAATGTATTTACTAGACATAAATATACTATTTTAAGGGATTTTTAAGAAGTCAAGAGTATCTGAGTTCATAAGGCAAGATAGTATGGACTTGTGAGGTCTATGAACAAACAGTTCAATTCAAATTGCACTGATGACAGAGTAAAACAAATTAGGATCACCTGATTTTATTCTAAAATTGTATTGTAAGTCATATTGCTACCCCTTTTGTAAGCCTTTACTATGGCAAAAGTGACTTGACACGCTGAACAATCATATTAATTCAGAGTATACTCTCGGGTCATAAAAAGACTAGTCACCTAAAATTTCCCCTAAGGGCCACCACAATATCATAGACAATATTTCCCATGCTTCTACAAAATACAATAGAAAACTCCCCCAAATGTACCCAGACTTCGATGCAAACAGACACATTCCCAGGAATGTTAGCCCTGTCAATCTTTATCTCATAACAGCATCACCCCAGAGCAATCAAAATGGCCATTCAAGCCAGAGACAGTGGAGCTAATTTACTTCATATGAGCTGGTACTACGAAGTGACGTAAGGAGAGTCCAAAAGGTTGTCATGCCTCAAACGTGACAAAGACGGAACCCAAGGCTAAAGAGATGAATGCCAAGTCAGGCTGTGCAAATGAGTGTGGTCAGTGAGTACACACTTTGGTCAAGGTTCACTAAGGCCAAGTCAGGGTGTGAAGAAATGCTGACAAAGCAAGCAATCTCCCAAACAAAATCAGAACTGTCCTGTTACATAACTGAACAAACAATCAACCAATAGCTCAGGGAGCCTTCAGACCGATAGGCCCTCCAACTGTAATTGGATTTTTTTCAATCCTTCTTTACAAATGGCACTGAGGAAGAGTAGAAAGACAGGAGGAATTAAGAGGTTGTGGGAAGCATTCCTCATCTCCTGGTCTAATTAAAGTCAAGAGTTCCAGCACAATTACCAACAGTTGCTATGAAGGTTGCCTACACAAAGACAATATGTTTTCTTTATAAATATTTCAAATAAGAATATTGAACTAGCATTGAACTACACGAAGGCTAGCACATATGAACTTCATGAAGGCTGAGCATACATGGCTCTTGGTTGTGGCCTTTCTCCTTTCCCAGATGTAAACCGGAAGTTTTGGGGGACTCTCTCTCAAACTAAGCTATAAAATTTGGTTTACAGTAAAAACACTTTAAGTTCCCATGCATCCCTTATGATGTAGGGTTCTACCCTATCAGCTGTCAGCCATAATTCTAGCCAAAACACCTCAAGAAACGGGCCATGTTCTCGTTTAAGTTCCTTAGCAAACCTTCAAGATGTAACTTTAGAAATTCTTTGCTGTGGCTCCAATGAGAATTCTAGATCCACCTCAGTAGAGGGTTCTGAAAAGAACTCAGGCTGCAGCAGAAGCAGCATGAAGTGGGAGCGCATTCCCTCTGCCACCGGCATCCACAAGAAGCTTTGTAGATTTGGAGCTCAGTAGTAAAGTACTTGCTTAGCATCTGCAAAGCCTTGGATTCAACCTCCAGTTAGAAAAAAACAGAAACCAAGAACACTGAACAAACCAAGGTCAGAATTGCTTCATTTACCAGGAACTTCCCAAATGACAAAACCACGAAACCAGGTACTGTTCACAGATAAGATGGGATCAAAATCAAAAGCCCCTTCCCTTTACCAATTCATCCATATACATTTATAGGCAACCAATACCTGTAATAACCCTAAGATGGTTAGCCACACGTTGTCTTCCTCAGTTGCTGAACCTAAACCGCTAGAAGGTATTCAAGCCTATGACCCAACACTTTTGTTTCCCTTCATTCTGAAGGAAATTAGGGCACAGAAATTGGTGAAGGAAAATGGATTTATTTATAGTCTGGCCAAACCAGGGACAGATAGAGCCTAATTTTTCTCCACCATGGCTGTGGCAGTCTTATACTTTATAGAAAACCACGAGGCAAAAGCCAGAAGATAAGTATATCTAGCTGTGAGACAGTGAATTGCTCCTTCCTGGCAGAGGGTGGCTGGGCCTCGTGTTGCCTCCATCGGCTCACAGCATGGAAGGCCTGTTATATTTTTACAAGTTATGGGCTACAGAGATAGCCTAGTGGTTAAGAGCACCGACTGCTCTTGCAGAGGACACGGGTTCGATCCCCAGCACCCACATGGTGGCTAAGAACCGTCTGAAACTCCAATTCCAGGAGAACTCCAGTTCCAGGGGAATCTGACACCCTCTTCTGACCTCCGCGCCATTGCACGTCACGGGTGCACAAACCTACATGTAGACAGTACATTCATACACACACAAAAATAAATAAAATTTAAAAAAAACAAGTTATTCTACTACCTGAAGATTGTGCCAAGTTGAATGAAAATAGAATTATTTCTTTGTTTTCAACTAAGCTGATGTTGAACACTTCATTTATAGATGCAGACATAATCCGTAGCAGAAGAGGTCCCAATGTCACCAAAATCACAGACATGTATGCACATCATGGTTGCTGTAGGAATCTTGAAATATTTACACTCATCATTACTTTGACATAAGGATTTGGGGCCTGCCACTAAATCTTATGATTCAGTGAATTATTTTAAAGTAGTATATGTATGTAAAACACTTCATTAACAATAAAAATTTCAATATAATTGATAACACTTGTAATCCTTTTACTTTATATATTTTATTAATTTATTGTTATTATTATTGTCTTTTTGAAACAGGGTCTCCCTGTAACCCCAGCTGGCCTGGACCTCACTATGTACACCAGGCTGGCCTTGAACTTACAGCGAACTTCCTGCCTCTCCCTCCTGAGTGCTGGGATTAAAGGCACGTGCCACCATACCCAGCTTATTTATTATTTTTATTTTATGTATAGGAGTATATTGCCTGCATATAGGTGGGTACACCCATAGCATGCAATGTTGACAGAGATCAGAAGAGGGCAGCAGATTCCCTGGAACTGAAGTTTATGGACAGTTGTTAGCTGCTTTCTAGGTGTTGGGAATAGAACCCAAATCTTCTGCAAGAGTAGCCAGTGCCTTTAACCGCTGAACCATCTCTCTAGCCTCCTACTGTATATATTTCAAAATGTTCCTGTGAGAAAGAGACCATGAACCAAAAGTATTTCCTGAATAAAGAATAAATTGCCTAAGGAGAGTTGGAAATGTGACTCAGTAAAGTACTTGCCTAGCATTCATGAGGACCTAGGCTCATTCCCAAGCGCCATGAAAGATTAATGAATAAACCATGGTGGTGCAGCTGTAACCCTAGTGCTTGGAACAGTGAGGCAGGAAGATCAGTTCAAGGCTAGTTGGGGCTACACCATGAGATCCAGTCTCAGAAAACATAGTTTCAGGAATCCTGTTTTAGGGACAAACATTTCTGAAGATAATATTATGCCCGCCAGGCCAATATTTCCAAACTTCCCAGGCAGTAAGAATCACTTGAGGGACTTATTATTTGGAGTGGGGCCTGTGAGTCATTTGTTTAACAAGAGCCTCAGGTGATCTGGGAAATGCTGTCTTATAATCAGTAAATTTCGGGAACGCTGCCGTAGGCTGTGTCTGTTGAAAATCAATAGCCAACTCCAGTACCTGAAGACACTGTCTTGCTTGCTTCCACCTTCTGCATTGCCAAAGGGAAATAGTTCTATTCATTAGCAAGTGAGAGTAACACCACCTGGCTGCCTATAATTCTGAAGTTATTCATTAGAATTTAGACAAAAGAGCCAGCCTTAAATCAAACAGATTTTTTTAAATTTTGCTTTAATTAAAAAAAGTCATTTTACCTTTCATTGTCTCTCAGCACTTTGTATTTATATCACTGTCAGCACTCAGCACATTGTGTCATGGTCCCTTGCTTAAGATCTGTGGTCTGGGCCCTTGATCTGTCCACACCTATTCACATTTTACTCTCCCAGCTCATGCAGGCAAGTCTTCAGAGGCCCTGGGAACAAAACCAGGTTTAATTCACTGCAACATATCTACGCAAGCCAAGAATCAGACATGTGGACAATCAATAAATAGAAGCTTTCTGGGTAAATGGATGGACAAATGTCGGCTCTCCTCCCTCATATGATAATGGAATATAATTAAGCTGTATGCTTCTCAAAAGCGGTATGCCAATATGTAGATCTCGAGAATAAGAGTTGTCATAGTTAAGCCGGGAGTGGTGGCGCACGCCTTTAATCCTAGCACTTGGGAGGCAGAGGCAGGTGGATCTTTGTGAGTTCAAGGCCAGCCTGGTCTACAGAGTGAGTTCTGTCCGGGACAGCTGGGGCTTCAGGGAGACCCTGTCTTGACAAGGGCAAAAAAAATTAAAAAGAGTTGTCATAGTTGAGATGGAAACGTTCGAAGTCCAGCTCCTTTTATGTTTCTAGGTCTCAATTCATCTATAAATTGGGCATCAAAGTCACATCACTGGATTTCGTGCCACTTACTATCATGTTCTTCGAACTTTGCTGGTTTTGATCCTTTACTGTGTAAAGGTACGGGGGACTGCAATATAAATATACACACACCATTTCAAGGAGTCAGATTCAGGGAGTGCTAAATGATGCCACTTTAGAGGAACTCACTTTAATCAGCTAATCATGTTTTCTTCTGGACACTCAGCTGAGATCAAAGACAGAATAGGATTTCTGAGAGTAGATTCTGGAGATCAAGGAATAGGGTCAACAAAGTGGAGTTGCATTCCAGATGGCGCCAGAAGCCAGAGCACAGCTTGAGGGCTCCACAAGAATCCACCTGTCCTTTCACCTAGGCTCCCTGCAGCGGCCAACATTGTCTTTTTCACAAGGTTTCTCAGTCCTGAGATGAAGGCAACCAGAAAGGTGCCTGTTCTCTAAAGTCCCCAAGGCTTCCTGGCTTCCTCCTTTCCCCTATGTCTGCTCCCCTTCTTCCCTTAACTCAAAAGCTGCCCTTCCCTGAGTAACACACTCCACACTCAATTAGCCTCTACCAGCCACGTGACCTTTGGCTGCAGGAGCCTGCTCTCTGTGATAAATATGTCAACAGTCCTGTCAATGCAAAAAATAATAACTTTGCTTTTAAGGAAAATAAATCCTTATTCTGAGGCAAATATGAGTGAGATTGTTCTCAGAACATGGATTCAATTATCTTGAATGGCATGCTGTGCGGTGGAGTGACGTGAACTTTAAGAGCCAGAGAACAAAGAGAGTCAAAAACAATACACTGTACAGATAAAATGGTGGGGTCCTAGGTAGGTGGGCTGTAGGGAGTTGGGAGATGTAGTATAGGTTTCAAATGCTATGTTACAGCATTCTTAGTTTTAAGGTTGGTAGAGGATGGAGGTTGGCTAAGCTTAGCTGTATATCCCCAGGGGTTTACACAATACTCATGAGAATGTCAGGTCAGATGCAAAGTCTAACTAAATGGGTATTTTTCTTAAGCCATTGAGATAGCCAAAGATCATTTTGGCTCTCCACCTGCAACATTCCATCTGTCAATAATCACCATCTTTTATTCCACCAAGGTCAATGCCAGAGGGGAGGTCAAAGAGGCTTGAGGGATCTTCAACACACATAGGACTTCTTCAAGTAACTTCAATTTCACATGCTTTCTCATGGGACTCTCCCAGCACTAGAAGCCCTGTATGTGAAGCACTTAGCAGGACACTAGGCACTTAGTACATATTCAATAAATGGCTTTTAGTATGTCAGAGACCACTCAATCTTGACAAAGGTATTTGCATGCCTAACCCCTACTATGAGCCCCAGGGCAGCAGTGCATAAGTAAATATCAAGTCATTATCAAATTGGTTGAGTAACAGTCATTTAATCACCTATCAAATTACATACTCTTCAAAAACCTTAATAGCACATACAGTAAAAGAAGAGAAATTCAGGGGCTGAAGAGATAGCCTAGCGGTTAAGAGCACCAACTGCTCTTGCAGAGGACCCGGGTTCTATCCCCAGCACCCTCATGGTGGCTAAGAACCGTCTATAACTTCAGTTCCAGGAGAACTCCAGTTCCAGGGGAATCCGAGACCCTCTTCTGACCTCCACAGCATTGCCTGACACGGGTGCACAAACCTACATGCAGACAGTACATTCATACACATACAAAAATAAATTTAAAAATTTTTTAAAAAGAAGAGAAATTCAGTTTTCAAAACCTGAAGTTTCAAAGCTTCTAGCTATTTCTGGAGTGGGTCACGTGGGTAGAAGATCCAAAGAGGGAATTTTTTCAATAAATATTAGTTTGTATTAACACTATTAGTTTGTATTAACAATGTTAATCATTCATGCTGATCTCTGCTTAGTGTATTCAAAAATACCTTGTACAGGGTTGGCCCAGTGGGGGACACCTTTAATCCCAGCACTCAGGAAGCAGAGGCAGAATCTCCACAAGTTCAAGACTAGCCTACATAGTGAGTTCCAGGCCAGCCAAGGCCACATAGTGAGTCTCAAAATTTAAAAATAAAATAAAGTTTAAAAAATGCCTGTACAGGCTTGGAGAAATGGCTCAATAGTAAAGATGTTTGGCATACAAGACTGGCAGACCAAGTGGGATCCTCAGAACCTACATGCAGGTGGTTGGAGAGTACCAACTCCACAAACATGCCACACACACACACACACACACACACACACACACACCATACATGCACACATCGAAGAAGAAGAAGAAGAAGAAGAAGAAGAAGAAGAAGAAGAAGAAGAAGAAGAAGAAGAAGAAGAAGAAGAAGAAGAAGAAGAAAAAGAAGAAGAAGAAGGAAGAAAGAGGAGGAGGAGGAAGAAGAAGAGGAGGAGGAGGAAGAGGAAGAAGAGGAAGAGGAAGAAGAGGAGGAGGAGGAGAAGGAAGTGGAGGAGGAGGAGGAGGAGGAGGAGGAGGAGGAGGAGGAGAACTTTCCAGTTATCTTATGTCTTCAAATGTACTGCACTTTAGTACATTTTATAAAACCTCGCTTTGGTTTATTTCATTATACACACACACACACACACACACACACACACACACACACACATTGTAGGAAGCTTTTCTTTTGTGCTAAACAGGACCATGTGGCCCTGCTAAAGGGAAGGGGAAAACAGTGCCCACTTTGCGGACACTGTGGGAAACTAAGCCCTCGGCACAGAAGTCAGTTGGTTACTTCGGTTACTTCTGTAACCGGACCTGAGTGGTACTTCCAACTCAGGAAGCCTGGACCCACGAGATACGTGTTCCACTCTTGGCCATGACTTCCCACCTGCCCAGAGACGGCTGAACCCTGGACAGGAATTTCAGGCTGATGGCTGTTGGCCTGTCTTCAGCCTATGTCCACTCACAACACTCGCTACCCAGATTGGTGGTCCACAAGAGGACCTCTTTCCAACCCACTGGCCACCTGAACAAAATGCAGGCCTACCCTGGCCTGTATGCATGCAATAATTAATAAAAAAAAAATGATGGCAGAGAATTCTGTGATGATGTTACTATGAAATTCAAATTTATTCCTTGCTATAGCCTGCTTTTATAAACTAAATGACATCAGTTCCCAGAGCCAATCATAAGTCCCCCAACTCCGCGCCACTGAACCCTGTTGCCCCACTCAGCATCACCCAGCTAGGTCACATTGTTTGCTCCCCCTTGGGGTGGGGTACCCTGAGGGATACTAGCTGAAAACTAGCCTGCAGTTCAAACTGGATCTTCCTACATCGATACATGAGTGTTTTGCCTGCATGTAAGTGTATCCAATGCCCACAAGGAACAGAATAGGACATCAGATCCCCTGGAACTGGAATTATAAACAGGTATTAGCCACCATGTGGATGCTGGGTACTGAACCCAGGTCCTTAGCAAGAGCAGCCAGTGCTCTTAACTGCTGAGCCATCTCTCCAGCCCCATTTTGCAAAATCTGTTAACAAATACATTATGCCTTATTTTTGTGAACTAAGCTTCACAAGGATTTGTTTTTTGTCTAAATGAATGAATGAATGAATGACCAACAAGCACTTGAGTTGACTGTTGTCTTAACTATCCCCTCTCCCTTAAGCTTCCCACAGCACACACACACACACACACACACACACACACACACACACACGAGAAAAAAGTAAGCAGCTTTTCCCTACTTTAAATCTTCGGTTACATAGTAGACCTTTACTGAATAAAATTAAGTGTTCAAATTTTAGTTTGGGGGAATTTTCATAGCACTCAATTTTCTTGTGTAATTATCAAAACCACCCTTTACTCTCCTGTCTCCCTTAAACACCCTGGTGATGACTCTGTAGATCAGAATCCACACAACTTCCTTTCTTTTTTTTTGCATTCCTTTGATCTTATATTACTGTAAAGTATTATATATCCTTCATCCATTTACCAAAGCTTCCTAACTCTGAAAATAAATGGTAGCTTGGTTCTAGAACCTGTTAAGGTATTCACAGTATAAGAGCACAGTTGTTTTCAGATCACATTAATATTGCTCAGTTTGCCTTACAACTAGGTACAACTTCCTTTCTAAAAAGATTTTCATTCTCAGCATTTCTATACACTTATATTAGGCCTTTATTCAGATACAGCCAAATGGTCAAACTAAAAGAAAGTAAATCTACAACCAAGTGAATGAAAATGATTACCTCACTACTTGTTTTAACTTTTTATAGTTGTTTTTGAAACAAAATATTTTTGGTCAGCATGTCTCAAAATAACCTGAAGATGATTAAATATAGAGATCAAATGGGGACTGATAAGGAAATAAACCCAAGGGGTCATCACTGGAGAAGGATAGACCCTTTCAGGTATTATTTTATTATCATGATACCGGGATCAGAAGAGTCTTGGATGAAGAGTGGTAACTTCTTTATTCATATTTGCCAACATCTGGCTTTTTTTCTATTTTTTTTTTTTAATTTTGAACATTTCGGCCGGGCGTGGTGGTGCACGCCTTTAATCCTAGCACTTGGGAGGCAGAGGCAGGCAGATCTTTGTGAGTTCAAGGCCAGCCTGGTCTACAGAGCGAGTTCCAGGACAGCTGGGACTACAGGGAGACCCTGTCTTGAAAAGACAAAAAAAAAAAATTTTTTTGAACATTTCATACAATACACCTTAATCATATTTAGACTCCCCTCCCCTAACTGTACCCCTCACATCTCCCCCACCAGATTTCAAGCATTCTGACATAAATATTAAGGCCTATCCATCCAAGACTGTGTCCCCAGATGTTCTTGGTGTGACTTAATCCCATGGAACCTGGTCACCCTTTAAAGACCAACTCTTCCTCAGTGAGTGTTCAGTTGCCAGAAGTTCCTCAGCTAAAGTTAGGGCTTCTTGCCTATTTCCCCAACTCTATGCTGTGTTTTGTCTGGGGTTGAGTTTGCATGTATCTTATACATGCTGTCACCATTGCAGCAAGTTCACATAAGCAAGTTTCCAGGAGCCTCTCTCCCACCAGGTTCCATGAGCAGTAAATATAGAGGTTCCATTGTAGATGTGTCATTTAGGACAGGACATCTCACACACACTTATTCTCTGTGTGTGACCAGTTGTAGAACTCCATAATAGTATCAATCTGTGGTGAAAAGAAGGTTCTTTGATGAGTGGTGACTTGTATATATTTGCCTGTAAATATAAGAATCCATATTTATTGGTGGCCTTTGGTAACACTCTCTGGCATTCCAGAGGCCATCTGTACATTTGCATGTGCGGTCTCAATACATCCCTCCCATGTTAACATCAGGTCTTCGGCAGCAGGGTCTTATTGCCTCTCCTCCTGCAGGTATCCCAACTTAAAGGCAAGGAGCCCTTACCTTTTGTGGGGCCTTGGATCCCCTGGCCAACATCCACCTGGTAGAACAATCCATTGCTGATGTCAGGAGCTCCTGCATTGATATACTTGCCTGAATGTGCATAGCCCTAGGACTTTAGTATTATATTTGGTTCTGGAAAGAGAAGTAATCCTTTTCACAGTTCTTATGTCTATTAGTCAATTAAAGAAAGCAGTTTGTTCCCATGTACCCTTTTCTAAGCTAGGGAACAATCGGCGGAAAGAGGGGGCGTGGTAGAATGTAAGGGCTGCGATTTGGGTTAATGGTGAAAATACAAGCAATGTAGTCTGGACACTCATTTGATCAACTTGATTGAACAAACAACCTGTCACCCCCCACTGGATGGTGGGGCTGTAGGGGTTTCGGGCACAACAGCCTGCAGGATTGGTTCTGCACGAGGGAGCTTGTACTCATGGATTATCACTTTATAGCTAAAAAATGAAAAAAAAAAAAACTGAGAGAAAGATGCAGGACAGTTACGGCAGAATGCATGATCTGGGATGGAGTGGGGGTGGGGGGGAGGGGAAGGGGAAATAAGCCTGAACTGAATTGGACAAAGTGTATGAAATGCACAAAGCATCAATAAAAATTAAATTAAAAAAAAAAAAGAATCCATATTTAGCAGACAGTAAGAAATTACATTAGTTTAGGGATGTGACAGAAGTAAGGTTTTCTCTAGGATCAATGACCTCTCCAGCCATCCGTATTTGGCTGTTTCCGGTGCCACATGAGTTCCCTCCTATTTATTGAGTGGACTTTAAGTCCAAGTAGGTAGCTGTTGATTACCTCTAAAATAAAAGTGCCACTACTGCACCAATAGAACATCTGGCTTTTTTTTTTTTTTTTTTGAGAAGCAACCTTAGAATCTACTGTGTCTATTTGTTACTCTGCTTTCTCTTAAATAGCCATCAAGCCTATTCAGAAGAGCCATCAGGAACATGTAGCCCAGTCAGGAGCACAAACTACCTTTGAAAGCCACAATCCCCCAGAACAGCAGCCCTAAAATCCCCTAACAGGCAGCTAGCAAATATACAAAGCTCAGGGCCCAAAAGAGGCAGAAAGCAACACAACCTCAATACATCTTCCTAGTAAAATAGAAATATGCTCCAATATAAATTGAGTCACCTAAATTCCCAGCACTTTCTGTCACTCACAGGGAGGCTACAGAGCTTAGATCCAGGTTGCACATTACCTAGCTGAAGGCCTGCTCTCTTATCTTCTGGGCCCATCCTTTCCCCAAGCCTTAGAGAGTGGGCTATGGAGGTGTGGGGGTGGAGGGTGGTCACAGGCAGTCACAGGCAGACTTGCTTTATTTATGTTCTTATAGCTATTGTTTCAGGATGTTTCCAAGCTTTAAAACCTGAAGCCAGACAGATTTTTTGCTTTGGAGTCATATTTTATGGAAAATGTGTTCTTAGCTTATTTCCTGAGCACATGGTGAGCTCTCCACTAGGCAGAGGGCTTCAGAGAGGCAATTTTGGCACAAGGCACACATTGGGCAGTTGCCCAAGCTCTTTTACTACCAGCTGTGCATCTGAGGGCTGAGATGCATCTAGATGTGTATCACTTAACCACAAGGAGCACTCCCGAGATTCAACCTCAAGTTCCATCCTCAAAACTTGGTATATCTAGGGTGTTTAAGATGAAGGTCCGTGGGCCCCATATCTGGGGACTCTGACTCTCCAGGGCCATGGGAGATTCAGAATCTACATCTTTAATGAGTACCCCACTGTGAACCACTCTGAGAAACCCCGCACTAATTAATTTGGAAGCTATTTCCCAGCACTAACACACTAACATGCTGCCCCTTCCTTAGCAATCAGTCCCAGACAGCCTGGCACTCCCTCTGTGCCTGTCTGCCCTCTGGTACGGATGGCGCCCACCACAGGAAGCCAGAAGGGTGTGTCCACACATAGACAAGCAGATTAGGGAAGGCTGGAGAGTTAACTGGGTTGGGGTTCCTTCCCTGAGGAAAACAGTAACATTTTTTTCTTGTCTCTAATGCCCAGGTGACAGGTGGAGTCTGGAATTTCAGCCGCATTTGCTGTGATGTTTTTGTCACCCTGGATGTCATGATGTGTACAGCCAGCATCCTGAACCTTTGTGCCATCAGCATAGACAGGTAGGGTTGGGAGTCCTTTCCAGGCTTAGAAGACAGATGGCCTGAAAGGGGAGTTCAGGCTAGGTATCGGGTCACTTTTGAGGAGAACTTGACATTGGTCCGTTTTCTTTCCTCTTTTTTGCCCCATTTTAAACTGTTTTGCAAATGGAAACAACAACAAACCTCTTGTGACAGGAAATAGTTGTCCTGTGGTTCCCTGGGCTTTCCTCTCTTCCATTTCACCCCCCCCCCCAAGAGGAGTCTGGGTTTGCTTTTCCATCTTTTTTCTGGGCTTTCATGACTACTAATTGGAAGGAAAGTGGAGAGGGGTTTTATAGTAGGAAGCTCAATAGTTGTTTTTGTTGCTGGTGACGGCTGGGGAGGTCTCACAGAGACACAGAGGGATTGAGGTTCTTGTCACTATTGGAGAAAGAATTCAGAAAAGAGAAAATGTAAGGAATCAGGAGGAAATTCTATTTCACAGCAAAATGTACACAGTGAAGAGGGAGTGCAGCACCCATTGTCTTGTACAATTACTATGCACTAATGGAAAAGAAAAGGAGGGTGTGCAGGTTTCTCAAGAAAATCATGCTACCCAGGACCTAGGGTAGCGTTTTAATTCAGGGGAGGATTATTATTAACCAAAGGTTGGGAAAGCATCAGGATTTGCCTGAAATGAGGTTCGTTTCCCTTTTTCTGTCCTTAATAGAGTCCTTGGATATGTCGTGATATCAGATGCACGATGGGAGCAAAGTTAACGATACAGAGACGTCATTATTAGTGGGGCAAAGTTAAGTCATCTCCCTTGGCCATGTTGATCCCAGCCAGTTCTGGTGACCTCGTCTTATACTGTTTACGAGGTCTCTTGATGTCCTGCATCCACTTCTATCTACTGAGAAATTGGCCTCTTTTTGTTCACTGTGCTTGTCTAGCCTTTCTCAGTTTTGTCTGTCAGTTTGTTGTTGGTAAGGAGAGGTAAGGAAGACAACCGGCGGCAAAGACAGGCAAGCAGGGGCACATCCTCCAGGAGGAATGAAGAAAGATGTTGATGAGGTAGAAAGATGATTTTAGAAAGCATGGGATGGAGAGCTGTCCCTTCTAGAGTCAAGAAAAGCAAGTAGAGGCTGGAGAGACGGTCAGAGGTTGAGTGTTTGATGCTCTTCCAGAGGACAGGAATTGGGTTCCCAGTGGGAGCAGTTCGCATGGCCTATAACTTCAGCTGCTCCAGGTCTGATTAGACATCTGCAAACACACACAGAGAGAGAGAGAGAGAGAGAGAGAGAGAGAGAGAGAGAGAGAGAGAGAGAGAGAGAGAGAGAGAATATCTTCCTTTCAAAAAAGAAAAGAAAGTAATTGTTTTCTAAAATTGCTTTTTGGTTGCCAGGGTGGATTTCTGTGACTCGGGCTCCAGTCTGTATGTGTCCCTCCCAAGCCACGTCACCGTCTAGAATTTCTGAACTCACTGCCTTTGCTCTGGGCCCCTCTGTTCCTCACTTCCCTTTTTGTTTTGCTCTCCTCTGTCTCTTTCCCCCCCCCCCCCCCCGTCCACCCCCAAGCCTTAGTTTTGCTACAAGGCCCCCTGAGCCCACGGAGAGACCTGCAGAAAAGCAAGCACATCCTATTTATTTATTTAAACCTGCCAAGTCCAACCAGTGCTGCCCATATGTACATGGGCATAGAATCGATTCTCCACCAAGGCATAGAGAACCTACCAGTGACCATACGTCTAAAGAAAAGTGGCTCTCCCCCCCCAGCAGGTATCAACTGCCCATAACTCCTGAACCAGGGGTAGGACCTGGGGAAGCCCTCCCTAATCCATACTGTATTTTTTAACTGGATTGCTCTTATGTAGATCTCATGTAGGTGAGCACTGCTGCTATGAGTTCATGTATACAGCAGCCACGTGCAGAGCACAGCATTTCGCAGCGCTCCTTCTCATCCTCCAGCTCTTACATTCTTCTCTCCCTCTCTTCTGTAGTATTCCCAGAGCCTTGGGGCTGGGGGTGAGCATCACAGTCACTTATTTCCAGCACTTTGAACAGTAATGAGTCCTTGCGTTAACCACCACCCACTACAGTAAGAAGCTTCTCTAACCAAAGCTGGGAGTGGTACGAATCTATACATATAAATATGAATCTTTAGAAGGTAGTTTGACAATGACCATTTAGAAAAACAGCATCAACAGGTTCTCCCTAGGGCCTATGAGTTCTGCAGCCGTGAGTTTTGACTATGTTTTCAGTATCAGGCGTGAATTCCCTCCTGTGGAGCAGGCCTCAAACCCAGTCATGAGAGCAGCTGGTTATTAAACAGTAATCCACTATTGCACCAGCGGGCAGGTCCTGCCTGGCAGGTTGGTGTTGTAGAATACAAGGTCCAGAGCTGGATGTCTTTCTCCTCCAGAAGCCTGCATAGCATCTTCAATTATTCTATGAAAACCAGCCATCAGAGAGAGTTTCTTGGTCAGTTCAAGACTGGTTTGTTTCTCTGTGTCCTGAACCAGAAGTGTGTGGTTTCTTTATCAGTAAGGTCTTACTGTCTAGTTATGTTGGGCAATCAAAAGCGATGGCAGTCACTTGTATTATTTTCAGTACCTCTGTGTTCCGACCAATAATGTGTAAGGAGGTAACCCATTTCTGACACTGAGATTTTCATTTAATAACCCATATCTTCTGGGAGGAGGAAGGTTCGCTAATATGGAGTACTTCTGTTCAAACACTTTTTAAAAATATTTTTTAAATTAGCTTATGAGTCAATGGGGTTTTGTCAGCCTTCTTCATATATCCTTAGTTGGGGTTCATCAAACCCCTCTTCTTCCTTCCTGCCACTTTTATGTCCCCATCCCTACTTAGACCTTCAGCTCCCAGTACTCTTCCCTGTTCATTCATATCATATATTTCACCCTCCTCCTCCTCCTCCTCCTCCTCCTCCTCCTCCTTCTTCTTCTTCTTCTTCTTCTTCTTCTTCTTCTTCTTCTTCTTCTTCTTCTTCTATTTTTCACTTGGATTGAAAGGTCATAGGTTCCAAAGTAGCTTCTTCATGCACATTTCACATGGTATGGCCACTTTGTGAATACCTTCTGTGTTTACTTATGTCCTTCTCATGCTCCAACATCTAGCACAGCAGCCTCTATTTCTAGAAAACTGTTCTACATTCTTACATTTGATCATGTACCCTGATCCCTCAGGACTCTCTCTCTCACTATGTGCTTGTCCAATGCTGTGCCCTCCACAGCAATTGCCCTAAACTTCTTTCCATGTGATTAAATAAGAACTTAGACCCATAACTAAAGAACTGAAATGAAAACCCTTTCTTATGGTGATATTGTGACCCCAACCACCAACTTACATCACCTTTTAGCTATCCAGCTGAGAAGAAAAAGAACACATCAATAACACTAGAAAGAATACCATTAAAAAGTGTTTTGAAATAGAGAATATGGATGAATAATTGCGACTAAACCAAAAAAAAAATACTTTGTACACTTTAAGCAGATTGTGTGCTATATGAATTATTTTTCAGTAGAACTATTAAAAAGTAAACAGAGTGGCCAGGCATGGTAGTGCATGCCTTTAGTCCCAGAACTGGGAGGCAGAGGCAGGCAGATCTTTGTGAGTTCAAGGCCAGGTTGGTCTACATAGCGAGTTCCAGGACAGCTGGGACTACAGTGAGACCCTGTCTTAAAAAGACAGAAAAAAAAGTAAAGAGATAGGAATTTAATCATATTTTCAGTTCTAATATCTAACTCTGTCGTATAATTTCAGGACATTTAGTGTGCGTTGTGGGAACTCTACTGTTTATGAAAATCATGGCTGCGAGTTCCAGGCCAGCTGGGCTACAGGGAGACCCTGTTTCAAAAAAGACAACAAATAAAAAGAAAATAAAGGACTATTATCTCTATGTAGGCATAATCTTCATGGCAAAATTGCACTGAATTCTTGATTCTCAGCTTGTGAGAAGCTTGAATTAAACTCTGGAATGAGGGAATCGTTTCCCTTTTTCTGTCCTCTTAATTTCCCCATATTTCTCTCCTCCTTCCCTTTGGAGGCCAACTTCCTTCTCTCCTCTCATGTACATTCTAAAGATGTTTATTTGGCTAATTTCGAGGAACTGCTCCCAGCCAGAGCCCACTGAGCTTACCTTACTTCTCTTGGCACAAGCTCTACCGCAGGCATGGCAGGGAAACTCACAGGTGCTAAGGACCTAGATGTAATATAAGAGTTTGGACTGGTAAAGTCACCAACAAGGCAAACCAGCTGCAGGCATGGTTTTCATAAACAGTAGAGTTCCCACAACACACACTAAATGTCCTGAAATTATGTGACAGAGTTAGATACTAGAACTAAAAACATGATTAAACTCTTATCTCTTTACTTTTTCTTTTCTGTCTTTTTAAGACAGGGTCTCCCTGTAGTCCCAGCTGTCCTGTAACTCACTATGTAGACAAACCTGGCCTTGAACTCACAGAGATCTGCCTGCCTCTGCCTCCCAAGTGGTGGGATCAAAGGCATGCACAACCGCACCTGAAACTAATATTCTTTTTCTATAGAGCAATTTCAAAAAAGAAAGTAATAATAAACTATACTTAAAGCCAAAGAATATAAAACCTTTCGATTTAACCTCCTTCTCCAGCTGTAAATATAATACTTTTTGAAAATCTGTAAACAAGATAAAAATGTGTTTATAGGGGCTGGAGAGATGGCCTAGCAGTTAAGAGCACCGACTGCTCTTGCAGAGGACCTGGGTTTGATCCCCAGCACCCACATGGCAGCTGAGAACCAAAAGAAAAACATCGAAGAGCTATCGGTATTAGTGTCTATTGCTTATGTGTTCTCATTAGCTAGTTGAGTCTGTGGGCCAGCAGTCTGGAAGTGGGGTGCCTTAAAGGCACCAATAAGAAAGATTTCTCTTGCAGCCAGGCGTGGTGGCGCAAACGCTTTAATCCTAGCACTTGGAGGCAGACGGCAGGTGGAATCTTTGGTGAGATTCAAGGTACCAGCCTGGTCTACAGAGTGAGATTCCGGACAGTGGGGCTACAGGGAGACCTTGTCTGAAAGACCATGTATAATTATATTATATATTATAATTATATTATTTATTAAAGATGTCTCTGTGGGCCACGCCCAGATGTCGTAAGGGGAAATGTCTTGCTGCAAGACCTGACTGAGTGTTTGATCCTCCTGTGATATACATGGTGCAGAAGCCGATTGTGAAATTTTCCTCCTGGACCTCAACATGCTCACTGTTGCCATAAGATCTCAATGAAATTAAATAATAAACATAAAGATTTTCTAAAAGTCATAGCGTCATCCTATGGTTGTAGTAATTTAAGACCAAGCTTAGGCTACATGGACTGTGCCTTAAAAAGAATAAGCATAAAGCCGGGCATGGTGGTACAAACCTATAATCCCACACTTGGGAGGCAGGGGCAGGTCAATCTCTGTGAGTTCAAGACCCAGCCTGGTCTNGTCTCAGTCATCTGTGTTGTCAGGCCTGCAAGAAGGAGGCTATCATCGGCGGCTTTTACAGTTCACTTTTTTTTTCACAACGAAATTTAGCAATGATTACATGCGAGATACTGCTCTGGACCAAGGCTGCGAAGATGAAAAAGACGCGGTGTCTGCCCTTGAAGGAACAAACTGTCTAGCTAGACAGATGATCCCTTCCATGTGACATATTCAGTGTCACCCAGAGGAATGCAGCCTGGGAGGCTAGGGAGCCGCACAGAACAGATGGGCGGAGGCTCCTAGGAGCAATGTCACCCCCAGGAGAGGTCCTGCTGTATTGGAGGCACAAAAAGGAGGCATATGGGCTGGAGAGATGGCCCTAGCGGTTAGAGAGTGCAGCCACTTACGAGACTCATTTCTTAGCAGAGGACCCAGGGTTAGTCCCCAAGTACCCCACATGGCGGCCTGAGACCATCTGAAACTCCACTTCCGGGGAGAACTCAGTCCAGGGGAATCCTGAGGCACCACTTCTCGACAGCTTCGACGGCGTTGCACGACAGGATCACAGACTGCATGCAGACAGTGACATTACAAAATACATAAATAATAAAAATAATTTAAAAAAAAGGATGGCTCTGGGAGTCTTGAAGTGAATCCCACGAGTGGGCAGGAGTCGGTTGGAATAAAGAAGGCATTGCTTTTTCTTTTCTTTCTTTTCCTTTTTTTTAATTTCTTTAATTTAATTTATTATTTGGTATGTGTATGAGTGTTTTGCCTCCATGTGTGTAAGTTTATCTGTGTTGTACAATGCCGAGAAGTCGAAGAGGGTCTCGGATTTCCCCCTGCGAAACCTGGAGTTCTCCTGGGATTGAAGTTTCAGACGGTTCTCGTGCCCGCCATTGGGTGCTGGGGATCGAACACGGGTCCCTTGCAAGAGCGGCTCGCGCTCCTAACCGCAGGCCATTCTCCCGCCAGGCATTTGCTTTTAGGGGTCCCAGCCCTGGGGCAAAATGGAACAGAGAGCTAGATGGCGAACGTTGAATAAATTGAGTTACTTGTCTTGATTTCGGCTTGAATTGATACCCACCTTTACTTCTTCTTTAAGGGCTGGGCTGTGCTCCAAGATGCTAGATTTCTCCAGTAGCTAGGTTAAGATCTGAAACTTGCCCCACCTTGAAAAGGAAAATGGAAGCAAGCTAATGACAGGCCAAGGGCTTTATACACATTATCTTACTTGATCCTTATGGGTTGGGATACATTACTGTCTGTTTTTTTGGATAAGCAGGCTGAAGTTCAGATACATTTTTCTAGCCAGTCTGATTCCCAAACCAGTCTTCTTTTGTAATTTGACTTTTCCCCTCCCCCCCTCTCCTGGGTCCCGGCACGTGTAGTCTACTCCCACGTTATTAGCAACAACTGTTAGCACATCTGGCACAGTCTTCATAAAGAGGTGGGAGATCTCCAACCCCAGGTCTGGCCTTAGAAGATGTGGCCTAACACATGAGATGGCAGAGAGAGGGCAGTGACCACACGGGAGCCTTGCACTGCTTCTTCTGAGGGGGGTGGTGAGCAGACACCCCTAGGACACAGACCTGCCATTTATTAGCTACATGACCTTGGCATGTTACCTGAAGATGACCAGTTTCATTACCCACAAATTGATAAAAATACTGCTTGTTTAATAGCCATGAGAATTAATGAGAAGGAATGGTAACTATTGATATTGTTTTTATTTGATATATTATTGTTTATCTCTTCTGAACTTTTTCAACTTAAGTGGGAAATTGTCACTTAGAATAAAAATTTATATGAAATGATATTTATGGAGAAGGGCAAGGGGGAAACAGCTATAAATTTACAATGAAAAGAGAGAGTATTCTCAGTGTCAGTGAGGTGTTTCAATAACAACACTGCCCAGAATCCTTGCAGGATGGGGACTGGACAAAATTCATGTCATTTTCCCAGAGCCACCGTCAGCATCCCTTAGCAAATGCTCATAGAGCTCCTAGTAGTGGTCAGGAAACTGGCACCTTCTATTGTTCTGAGGGCAATGAGGTTGGAGACAGGGATGGGGTGGCAGCTGGTGGCCTTCTGAGTCTCATGTTGGCACGATCATCTCAAGGCAGCTCTCCTGCTGGTACTGGCTGGCCTGATGACAATGCTGCCCATGGTGGGGAGGGGTCTCAGCAGGCTCCTTGCTGAGAAGTGGGCAGGGAGCAGGGCTGCTTTCACACATTCATTTTTCTTGGCCCCCTGGTGAGCCAGTGTTCTCCCTTTGTCTCTACTGTCATTCTCTCTCTTCTCTCTCTCTCTCTCTTCTCTCTCTCCTCTCTCTCTCTTTTATTCCCTTCCATTTGGTTACTGGAAAGCTGAATTCTCATAAAAGTAATTTGCAGATTCGGGCTGGATAAATGTAGCAGTCAGTTAAGAGCACCGAACCTGCTCTTGCAGGACCGGGCTCTAATCCCCCAGCCCCACCTGGCAGAGCTAAAGAATCCACTTAACTCCAGTCCAGGTGCCAACTCCGGTACACCATCCTTCTTAACCTCCTTCGGCATTGAACACAGGTGCATCAACCACATGCAGACAGTACCCTCAAAAACAAACAAAAAACGATACTTGTCAACACATAGTACATAAAGTCTGCTTCTGTGTGTAAAAATGGACAGACAGACAGGCATATGTGTACTTTTTACAGCATTATCTTTCAAGAATATTAGTATTTGCCTCAGGGGATGGGATAGAGTAATCTGGGTTAGGAGGGAGACTGGCACAGAAGTCTGTATGTATCTCATTATATCTTATGAATGTTTTATCCTGTGCAAACATTTATTTTCCATTGAAAATTACTGCAAATTGTGTCCTAGGAATGCTTCTCTATGTGTCTGAAAAAGGCAGTTTGGGCAGTGAGGCTTCCTCGGTATCGGCACCTTTGTCTGATGGATGACTCTTAACTAAAACAGTACTGGGTGTGAGGTGGAAGTCTGAATGGCTGTACAAAATGATGACAAAATGAAGAAAGTGCACAAATGTGTGCGTTTTATCTAGGCACGCAAGCATGCACTGGCTGCAGGATACTGGTGGAGGGCCAGGTGGGCAGGGGGAATCTCTAAACTCATTTTCTAAGATTAGGAGAAGAAAGGATGATGAAGATTCATCTACTTAATCAACACATCTTTATGGAGCACATATTATGTTCAAAACTCCTCTATTGGCTATGAAGACCCTGAATAACTGCTTGTGCTACATGCATCAAGACCCGAGTTTTGATCCTTAGCATAAATGTACAAAGCCAGGTGTGGTGGTGCATACCTGTAGTCCCAGTGCTGGTGGGACAGGAGGATCCCTGGGCTTACAGACTTACGTCTCATTTAAATCAGTGTAGTTCACAGTTCAGCAAGAAGATGAGCTTTCAAAAAAATAAAGGGAGAAGCAAGAAACGATGGCCCCTGAATTGAAAACTCTGATTCCACTATAATACACGCCCTTCGTTATATACACAGGCATACCACAGAAACAGACCACAGACCAACAGCGACAGACAGACCACAAACACACTAAACACCCCACACACACACCAACACACATCGCAACACACCACACTAAGAAGAAGAAGAAAAAAAGGAGGAGAGGAGGAAAATGAAGAGGAGGAGGAGGAGGATAGGGAGGAGGAGGAGAAAAAGAGGAAGAAAAGAAACGCAAATAGTTCATGAAGGGGGTCTGGGAAGTTGTAGGCTAGTGTGGGAACATTTGATAGTGATGTGAATAGGTCAAAAGAAGGTTGACTTGAAAGACTGATGAACTTCAAATTTGTTGAAGGACTTGACCTCAACTCAATTCCAAAGACAGGAGATTCCAATGAATCTGATTTTAGGATGAGCCACTATTCTTATAACAGAGTACATTTCTTCTTAACTTTTGAAGGAGCTAAGGGCCTCACTGGCTGTAGTATTCTGGAAGCCGTGAGAGATTTCTATCACTAAAATCAAATAAATAGCACTCTTCTATCTTTTTCCAAAGGAAAATCAAGCTAGCTCATAAGATTGTCTTAACTTTTAGTCCCTCCACCCTGGAAGATTTCACAAATCCTTATTACCAGCTATTGTGTATTCATTTTAGAATTCTCTTTTTAAAATAACACAATAGCTGTCTGATTTAACAGAAATTCAAATGCTCTTTTTCTTATCTGTGAAATGAAATGGTCGAGCTCATTGGAGGAGTTTCAGGGTTGCCTTTTTGCTCTAACATACAATGCTCTGGTTGTTGTTGTGATATTTGACTGGGGCTGTTGGTGTGATATTGACTGGGATGCTGCTACTTCTGACAAGGTGCGGCCACACTGGTCAGCCAGGCCGCTCGCCTGGACTCTTGCCACATAATGATCATGCCGTTTCTGTTGCTCTTTCTCCAGAAACGCCGTGGAGTGCCCAAAGTTCAACTTCCCCTTGTCTTGTGGGGTTTCTTAAACAATGCAATTACCAACCAGTGGCCCTCAGCCCAGGTCCTTAAATGCAGCGCTTGTCAGGAAGTTTTTTCTTTTAAGTTTTAAATTTTTTATTTATTTATGTGGCCTGAGTTTTTATTGCTGCATGTACGTAAGTGCAACCATGTTGTGCAATGCCCATGGAGCCAGAGGACTGGAGCTCCAGGTAATGTTAGCTGCCAATGGGGTTGCTGAGAACTGAAACCCTGGGGGTCTGCACGAGAAGCAGCACTTTTTTTTACTTTTTCCAGGAGGGTTTAATTTAATTACGATGCTGGGCCAACACTCAGCTTGGGAGGAGTGTGGCCACAGGTGCCAGGTACAGGGTAATTTATAAGTAAAACAGCCAAAGTTTAGCATCGTCAGTTTATGAGTACCAATCAAGACAACAGCCAATCAGAGTTTAAAACTACAGTTTAAGTTACCAATTAAGGGGAAACACTCGAAGCAAGAAAACTAATCATTCCTAGAATTACTAAGGAAAAATGGCCCTTTACCTTAATAGGTATTCGAGAACATCTACCCTCTGAGTTTTTATAATTCCGCTCTATCTCAATACTCCTTAACTCATTTTCTCCCTCCTATTGTTGTGAGATCGTCAAATTCTTGACGGAAAGTTCATAAGAGTTGACCACAGGTGGTGTTTCTAAGATGGTATGATCTTCGCTAGAGAGGTGGTTGTCTTGAGTTTTCTTAGCACCATGTGTTGAAGATAATTTACCCCACGGTAATAAATCGACAAGTAGCGGGGCATGTGGGCATCTTTCATCCTAGACTTGGGAGCTCAGAGGCAGGCGGATCTTCATGTGAGTTCAAGGTCCAGCCTGGTCTACAGAGTGAGTGTCCAGCGACAGTGGGGCGACAGGGAGACCTTGTCTGAAAATAAAACAAAAACAAAAACAAAAAAAAAATCGCCAACGTGCGTTAATGGCCATACGTCAGAGCAGGCAACCAGACGGATAAGTTTACTGGCAGATACAGCAAGTCTTCAGCTCCTTACAGCTCTCAAGCTGTGAAGGAAAACTGACTCCTTTTCGGCGGGGATCTTGACCCTAGATACATAGCCAAATCTTAGCTCCTAAGTTTATCACATTACCCTCTTGTGGTTACCCCAATTGCCAAGATGGAATTGGGGCACCAACTGCTCTGACTTCTTCCATGATGAAAGTGGACATTGGGTTACTCCCTAAGGCCAGGCAGTACTCTTAAACTGTGATGCTGTGCCACCAGTGACAGAAAGGGATATCTTCTCTGCGCTCGAGCTCCTGATCATTCGCTCGTGCGTCTCCTCGTCTCTGTTTGGTCTGCTTTCCTTTCCGTTCTTTTCCTTTCCTTTCACTGTTCTTTATTTTTTTTTTGACGACAAGACTCTCTATGTAGCCCAGATGGGTGGAACTGCTACATAGACCATGTTCAGCCTTGAAACTCACAGCAATCCAATCCGCCTGCCTCCTGACAGCTGGGTTTAAAGGCTTACACCACCATGTCCAGCTTAGATAGAAGTTCTTATGTTGAATTCTTGAAAGTCCAGCTGCTTCCCAAATCAGGTGTTTTTGGCAGTACCTCAGGCCCTTTCCCCTGCCTCTGGTTTTCAGAAAGGGAGTACAAAAAAAAAAACCTGACAGAGAGAAGTCATTTATTTGGATGAACTTAGGAACATCCCTGTAGGTAGGGAAGTGGCTAGAGGAGCCACATCTATCAGGATAATGAAGGCACAACACACACATCACACTGGGAGGGAGACTATGACCGGGATCCCCTGCCTGACTGTGCCATGACTTCCCTGCCACTCTGCTGCTCGTAAGGGATATAATGGTCTTCCCTACGAACATACTGGGAAAATATAGCCGCTGGGTACCATCGTCTTGTGGATGAGTGATAGTTCGGTACAGTTTGAATGTGCAGTAAGCTCTCCATTGTGATAGTACACAACACTGGACACCCAGCTAACTATTTGCTAAAATTGGTAAGTAATGCATGGTTTTACAATGGATAAGAACTTTTAACAAGTGCCCTTTGGTGCTTGCATATGTCCTTTCAAGCCAAAACACTTGTGGAGGCACGAGGCAGGCGGGAGTCTCTGTGAGTTTCAAGGCAGCTGGAACTAAAAGGAGGGACCTGCCTCAAAAACTACACACACACCACACACACACACACACACACACACAACACTAAAGAAAAGCTGGGCCTGGTGGCACAAGCCTATATAATCCTAGCTGTTCAGAAAGCTAAGGCAGGGTGGTTGTAAATTCATACGGCTGTCTGACGCAACTTCGTGAGACACTGTCTCAAAATAATAAAGGCAAAACAAAACAACACCCCCACCAATAACCAATATAGACCAAAAGACCCATAACACGAAAAAGTAGAAGAACCCAGTAGCAGAAAGAACAGTGTACGAGTTCCCGGGCTAAGTTCATAGTCTCATTTCTTCCAGTTCATCAGTTTTTTTTTTTTTTTACAAAAACCTTCTTTTGAAAAGATTTTCCCTTAAGTTTTTGTTCTGGAAACAATAATGATGTCACTAGATGTCAGCGCGCTGCCCATTAGCTCATCATTCTTTACCACCATGTTGACATGACCTGGAACTAAGTCTTATGTCAGATTTGGAGGTGGTTTCAGCTTTGTGCATCTGTGAGGAGGGGATGGGGCCATTTCCACCAGCCTCGCAGAAGGTGTAAAGGATCCACATGCAGCTCAGAGGACTCACACTTGGGATCTGATCAGATTCAGCCTGGGGATCAACATTTGGCCCAGCTAATGTTGTTGAGATGTGCTGCTGGTCAACAGGTAAACAGTGTCTTCATCTGGAACTGGTACCCAGTTTCCCACGTTTCTGATGCTTCCTACTTACCTGTCATTTGTACCTGGAAACGAGGTTAACGAGGGAACTTGGCTCTGTGCTTAACACTTAACACTAAGCACAAAGGACATTTTGTATAACAGTCAGTACAGCCATTTCCAGGGATGCTGCTTTGTGGGGTGTAAAGTGTCATTCAATTCAAATAACAAAGTAACAAAGAATAATGCAAAGATAATAACAGATAAAATTTTAAAACATGGGTTTAGGCAGGAAAGTGTTTTTGATAACTTGATTTCTTAACCTTTAATGTGGCAGAGAAACAAAGCTGATCTTGAGAAGGTGTTATGTGTTTGGCACCTCTACAAGTGTTATCCCATTTAATCCTTGCTAAATTGCAAAAAGTCTCTATAAAGGATGAAGAGTGGAGTTATATATATCAGATTAGAGGTAAGAGCGCCTAGAGTCATATGAATAAAGTAAAAATTACTTACCGGCTAAGAATTGATTTGAAGAATTCCTTAATCACATATTAATACCATATGGGGTATTAGGATGTAACCCTTAAACAGTAATATATACCAAAGTGGAATACATGTTAATACTATCCGTATTACAGGGTCCTCTGGAACATTGGAACTTCAGAGATCAATCCTGGGAGTATTGTAGCTGAAATCCTAATTATGAAAAAATGTTGAAAACTTTGTAACTAAATATTTGATTATAAAAATAATTTGACTTTTCATTCACGCTTTCCCCCCGATCATCCTTAAATTCTATCAAACATAGTGAAATGTGAGGCTTCGGGAAAGTAAGTAGCGTGTTGATACAGCGACCAAGGCGATTATTAGGGTTTGTTATTACACCTAGAGTTTTCTAATTTGCAGCCCCGCATTTGTTCGTCCTAGGGTGCGGGGATGAGTCGAAAAGCAGAGCGACGACAGGCGACGTGGGAGAGGGCCTAAGTGGACATGCCTGGGGCCGGGGCGGATGTGAATAGAGATAGAAGAGGGAGAGGATGATGAGAGAGGGAGATTGGAGGTGGAGATGCAGAGACCCCACATAGAAGGTATTGACACAACAGTGAGAGGTAGGTAGCCATAGATGAGACACATATATCTATAGGTATTAAGAATTACATCTCTTATAATATTTATATGTGTGGGGGTATATAGGTTAGTATTTATACCTCACATACACACACCTATATATATGTGTGTGTGTTGTGTGTTTTTTTTTTTATTTTTATTAATATTTATTACAAATATTTAATTGGGGTGTAACAAAGTACATATATAGATCAGAAATGTGCAAATCTAGAATATAATAGGAATTGAACAAACTAATCAAAATGGACAACATAAGAAGTGGATGAAACTAGACCCTAGTGCTACTCATTCTTTAGCTTGTAGCAAAAAATAGAACCCCATTGAACGGAAAATCATCAGTAAGGACCAGAGAAACTGTCTGCCGACGTATAAAACGAGATAGATCTTAGGATAAAAAACTCTTACGGTATTTTCAACAGGGTTTCACTCAAATTTAACCCATGCATATTTCTGGGGAGTGGTGCTCCCCACCGATGAAATTGAGAAAGAAGTCACTGATCCTAAGGGTAACGTTTGGATTTGATTGGGTATTTCTAAGTAAAATCACATATCCAGGGGCGAGAATGAAAATGGTCCTTCCAAGTGGTTGATCAGCATTGCTTCGATCTTACGGAGACTTTCCATTTGGTTAGCAGACCCCATGTCAGGGACGCTCACAAATGCCGTCACTCCAGCTCTGAGAATACCAGCATACACGGAGCATCCACACCCACACACATCACACACCACACCCACAACACACACAAACAGTACACAAACTAAATAAAATTAATCATGAACGAAATCAACATCCTGTTGAAGAAGAAGAGCAGAGACCACTATTTCCTTCACAGAGGACCTAGTTTTAATTCCCAACCAGACAAGTAGGCTCACACATGCCTGTAACTCAGCTCCTAGAAGATCTAATGTCCCTTTTGGCCTTCTGTTGGGCCACCATGGACCAAAATGGCACCTACCCCAACACCTAGCATAAAGATATAATAAATGTTTTTAAGTCAAAGATCTCAGATTAAAGACAGTATCCATCAACCTAGCCATTTCATCCCACCAGGGGACTGTACAATTTGTATCAACAATCCATAGTCATAATTTCTCGGTCGTAAAATTAAAGATACATATTTAAGAACTAGGGATTCTAAATAGTTCTTAAGGCTCTGAAATAATTATTATTGAAGAAAAAGTTGAAGATAGAGAACCAACTCTAGGTTTTAATGATGTTATTTTGCATTTTAAGCTGGTTATGAATAGTCATTTTTTCATTAGCAAACCTCACTTGAATTCTTTAATACGGTTTTGTGTCTTTAACTGTGACACATTGTCTTCCAATGAGTCAAAAGACATTTCTTTTCAAAATAGGGGTGTGGTTCAGGTACTTTCACAAAGCTTCGCATGCCTCTAGCATCCCTACTTGACTACTGAATGGGAAATGCTGGGGTGACTCTCATGAGTGCTGGACGTGAAACCACCAGTTTTACCTGTGGTGTTGAAACCAAAGAGGAGAGGGCAGGACACGGCGAAGGCCAGCACCCACACAGCTGTAATCATGAGTGCCACGCGCCGACAGGAGCTCTGCCCAGTGCCGCGCTGGTAGTGAACTGGCATGACAACAGCTGTGTACCTGTAAAGGAGCAAGGACAGGTGTGAAGCAGGTCAGGCACACAAGCTGCGAGGCGAGTGAGCAGAGGTGACACATTGAAACATATGGCAGGAGAAAAACGACTTAGTTGAAGAGAATTAATAAGAAAAGTGGTGTTTGTAGAAGAGGGGGAGGAAGGACTCTAAGAGCTAGAGGAGCGGGGAGTGCTGCGGAATGCCGTCTGGACATGGCGTGGCCATTGCACTCATGAACTCCCTGCCATACTAAGGTTGCCTTGTACAAGGTCAAGCCAACAAAACAGTCAGCATTTCAGCAGGCGGCACTGATTGGATTCAGTGGGTTACAAGAAAAAAGAGAGGGGAGAAAGAACAAGAAGTGAGAGGAGGATGTATTGGGGGTGTCGGAGGGGAGTCTGGAGCATATGATTGAGGTGCAGTGCATACATGTATGAAAACGTCATAATAAAACATTTTTTAAAAAAAAAAAAAATATTTTCAAAAAGAAAAAGAAAAAGTTTATTTGAGCCGAAAACAGTCGAAAAGCAGAGCAGAGATAAGAGGATGAAGAACTCGTTAGGATCAGCAGAGAAAGGGGGCGGTAAAGACATCAGCTGGATTGAACTCCTCATCTCCTAGGACACGGGGCCTTCTGCTCACACGCCCTTCACTCTGAAGGCCTTGGGTGTGGGTCTGAATGCCTTCACATTCTCCCACAGTTTTCTGGACAATAGCAGAACTAGGCGTAAGGGTACCGTTTACACCCTGCTGTATGCTGTATCAATTCCACTTTGAGTGATGAGCATCCAGCTTATCAGGTTTGGAAAACAGAACTAATATTCAATGGAAGGCTATTTTATTTTATTTTATTTTATTTTATTTATTTTATTTTATTTTTTTTGTTTTTCGGACAGGGTCTCCCTGAAGCCCCAGCGGCCTGAACTCATTCTGTAGACCAGGCTGGCCTGAACCACAAAAAGAGCCGCCTCTGCCTCCTGAGTGTAGGATTAACGGCGGCGGCCACACGACCGGCTTTCGGAAGGCTTATTTTCAACATCTGGTTTTCAGATTCCAAAATATTATTTTTGCTTCTTTTTTTCTTCATGGCGGTGACAAAACACCTATGAGAAACCAACTCCCGGGCGGGAAGGATTATTTTGGCTCAAAGTATCAGAGGTTTCAGTATTTGGCTGGTTCTATTGCTGAGGGGCTCAGTGAGGCTGAACATCACTGTGGTAAGTCTGTGTGTGTCGGGGGAAGAGGTTGCTCACCTCAGGCAGGCAGGGAGAAGCAACAGGAAGGAACCAGAGCCAACACGTCCTTCAAAGGCATCCTTGTAATGACCTATTTCCTCCATCGAGGCTCTACCTCCCACAATTCAATCACCTCCCAATAATCTAGTAACATTGTGAATCCATCAGTTGAATAAACTATCTCTATGTCAGAGCCCCCAGGACCCAATCCTCTCAAAAATACATTCACAGACACACCCAGAGATGTAAATTGCTAATCTCACAGGTAGCTCTCAATTCAATTAAACTGACAATCAAGATTAACCATCACACATAGTCAAAGCCTAGTCTCTTACTTTTGGTGGACAGGGTATTTTCTTTGGCCACTCTTCACATACGTTTCCACTGCTTATTGAAGTTCCCTAGACAACTGTTCCATAGGTATCAGACTCAGGATGTCTGAAACAGAATCTAGCTTCCCCACATCCTTAATCTAGTTCCACTTCTGCATTCTAGCACTTCGGGACGCAGAGGCAGGGGGATCTCTTTGTGTAGTCAAGGCATGCCTGGTCTACAGCGTGAGTTCCCAGGGGGGAACCCAAAAACAGCTGGTACTACAGGGAAACCTTGTCCTCGAAAAGACAAAAAAAAAAAAACGATTTCTTAGCCACAATATGAAGTCTTTGGTCCGTTTAATCCCTTGGTCATCTTGTTTAACTCTTCATTCGGGTTTACTAAATCTCTGATTTATATACCAGGCCTTCTTTTATGGATAGATAGATAGTGTGAAGGAGACACTGATCCTGTCTTCACTGAGTTCAGTAGCTGAGAAGGAACAATAAACAGAAAATAATATATTAACATAAAATGAATTAGCATCATGAAGGAATCGTTGGGGGGTTGAGTCCTACCGTATGAAGGTGGTAAGGGGAGCTCCTGTTGAGTGTTCATGTATCAGAGAGAGCCGACCATTCTAGGCAAAGGCATAGTGCATCCTTTAAATCTGTCCATTATGATTCTGTCCCCATTTATCAGCCTAGGTCTTCCTATGATCTACTGTCAGTGGTGGTTACAGCCTTGTAGCTGGTCTGCTTCCAGGTCACCTGCATCAATTCCATCATGTCTCCACTAGCTTCATAAGCTGAAAACTCTGAGCCAGGAAGAGTTCTAAGTCCTCCAGGACTTGTGTCCTGAATAATCTTCTCCCAGTGAGTGTGGCACAAACCTGTGGATGTGATACACTATCACTCCTATGATTAGATTACTAATAAGTGGATTGTTCAAAAGAGCAATTGCCTTAGGTAGGCCTGACCTAATCAAGTGAGGTCTTAAAAAGGGCTGAGTTGTTTCTGAATTCAGTGAGCTTCACAGCATGAGAAGTTATCCTGCCTCAAAGATCAAACTGCCATGTTTGGTTATTTGACAGAAGATGGCAAAAGGCCTATAAAAGCTCTGGCTGACACCATGCAAGAAAGTAAGGACCACATTGCTCCAGTTGCTAGAAACTGAATCCTACCAATGACCTGAATCTGTCAGGAAAATGGTTCTAAGCTCCAGAAAAAAACACAGCCCAGCTTACACACAAGTTTCGAACTTTTAAGGCCATGAGCAAAGACCTTGGCTCTATTGTGCAGTGTTCTTACTTACAGAAATCGTGAGATTAAAGTTTATATGCCTAAGTTTGTGAGTATTTGTTTCACAACAGCAGAAAATGAATTCGTTGTCAATGGTTCCTCTCTTATACAAGCCAAAACTGACCTCAACTTCCTTTGCCAACCTGGCTTCCCATTGGTCTCTGGCATCTACTCATGGCTCCAACCAAAGTGGCCTGGTGATGGGTCCTTTTCAGTAGTCTTTATTTGGTTTGTTATCCCTCCTCTTCCATGGAAGCTCAATCTTGCCTTTCTATCAACCCAGCCGAGCTCTCCAGGAACCTCCCTTTAACTCTGAACTCCCAGTGCCCCTATGCCAACCAATGGCATGGCTTTCCTCAGTGTTAGGTGTTCAACTCATCTCTGAGATTGCCTCAGAGTTGGAGAGAGATGGCTACCATATGATTTAAGACACTGACTGGCTTCAATCATCTTATATCTCAAATATATTCCCTGGACAAAGCAAGTAAGGAGCTGTTGTTTGTCTGATGGGTCATGAAGGTCTCCTTTCTCATAAGAGGACAATTCTAATCCTACCCAGGCTCAAGGGATATAAGATATAGGTCTAAATGTAGCTCAATAATTTTTGTCTTTTCGGTTTCAGGGGAATTCAGGGGCCAGAGTCAGAGCAGAGCCTCCTCATCTGTCTTCTGCACCTCAATGCTGAGGAAGGACAGGAGGCATGCTGGGTAAGAAGGGGTGGAGCCATCCATGTACTTGCTGTGTGCCCAGCTTCTGCCTCTTACGCAGCAGCTAGTTTTAGAAAACTAACATTTGTGTCTCTGAAAGAGCAGTTTAAGGGGCAGCATGAGCTCTGATGTGGCCAACTTTGCAGGATTTGACCTTGGTAATGTGTGATAAAGGTGCCTTACTTCTGAAGAGGGAGAAATAGGATTCTTGGATTAAAAAAGCCCTGTTAAGATCCCCTACCAACACCAAGGGAGGTTGTGGCGATCCAGTTCCCTCTGGTGCATACATTACAAACGCTCTGCTCCATTGATGCCCCACTGGGGTGGGCAGCGGGACGGAGAAGTCACACCTGATACGCTCCAGCATCATCTTAGGACTCTTTTTTTTTAATATACTACTTTTATTGATATTTTGTGTATTTCAGACATCATTTCAGTTCACTTTTAGACATATTCCCTTTCCCTTCTTCCCACCCAACCCCAGATCATGCCACTCTGCCCCCATAACTGTCCTGCCTCTTCTCTCAGTCTTTCCCAAGTTTTTCAATGCAAAGGTTTATTGTCCTAGGCAAAATTCAACCACAGCAGTCCATTCCTTGACCAGTCTCGTGCTGCTGTGGTTCCCTACCAACTGTACCGCTCCAAATTATGCCCATGTACACGTCATCTATGTACCAGAATTATGTGCCCCAGAAATAAACTGTATGTTAAACTCCGATATATGTCCAGGAGTTCACATTTTTCCTTCTAATTTTATGTTACTCTAAAAATAGAATATCTACCTTCTGCCATATACAGTTAAAGTAAGTGGTAAAGTTAATTCTAAGGATCCTTATGAGAGTCACATTATAACATCACAATATCTTTCAGATAGGGAAATATCGCAATAACAGTGCTCAGGTTGGCTTTCGATTGGGGGATTTGGTTTGGTGTTAGCATCCACCAAATGAGGGAAACATTCCCCATTTGTTTTGGGGGGGACTGTGTTTACTTCACGTTCGATAATGGCTATGACTTCCATCCATTTACCTTAAAGTTTCATGATGTCATCTTTCTTTACGCTGCATTCACTCATTGTTAAGATTATTCCCAATTTTGTATCCAGCATCAGTCCGGGGCCATTGGGTTGGTTCCAGCTCTTCACTATTGTGAAGAGAGTTGCAGTAAACATGGATGTGCATGATCTTTGCTGTAGGATGCATATTGTTGGTATATAGCCAGGAGTGGTCTGACTGGGCCAGGTGATAGGCTCATTAAGTTTTGAGGGGCTTCTCCACAACTGCTTTTCAAAGTGGTTCTTAGAGTTTACCTCCACCAGCAGAGGATGCGTGTTCCCCTTTCCCTACAAACCTCTCCAGCACTTCGTAACACTTGTTTTCTTGATCATACCCAGTCTTATTGGAGTGAGATGGTATCTTAGAGTGGTTTAATTTGTATCTCTTCTTAATAATGTTGAACACTTTAAAATGTTTCTCAGCCATTCTTTACTTCTTCATTGTGAAGTCTCTGTTCAGCTCTTACTCCATATTTTGCGGAGTCATTGGTTTTCTTAATTCTTTGTTTTTGATTAGTTTATATATTCTGGACAATAATGCTCTGTCAGATGATCGCTGCGTGAAGATTTCCCTCCACTCTGTGGGTTTTTTCCTTCATCCTTGATGTTTCTTTTGCTATACAGAAGCTTTTGAGTTTGATGAGATCCACTTGTCAGAACTGTTGATCTTTATCATACCAATTTTAGCCACCTATATTCAATAAAGGGCAAGACGTCATTGGAGGAGGAAAGATCGCATCTTCAGCAAAATGGTGCTGGCAAAAACGGATCACCATATATATGTAAAGAAACAAAAATAAACACCCCTACCCTCTCAACCCTGTACAAAACTAAACTCTAAATGGATCAAAGACTACATGTTGTGAAAAACTCAAAACTCTGAATGTGATAGGAGAAAAAGTTGGTATCAGCCTACAAGACATAGGTGGGGGAAAAAGACTTTCTAAATCAAACGCCAGCTGCACAGGAAGCGGGAAATAAGGACTTTTTTTCTGGGGCTTCAAGTCAAATATGGCCACTAGGACTTTGCTGTTGTTGGTGGCTGGAGGCAGGGAGGCTGAGACTTAAGTCCTGCTGCTGTCATGGACAAACAGCTTAGCTGAAAATCAGGGGATGGAAAGATATGACCATTTCCTTAGGCTCAGATTTGCAGTAGGCAAAACCCTCCATTTTATTTTTCTCATGTGGATGTAAAAGAGCATAACCATGCTATATATTCAGTGGTGTGCTGGCCAATGGCTACAACTGTCGGCATTCCATATGAAAAGCCCTAATTTGTAACTGTTGTCCACCTCTATTGTATAAACATTCCCACCAGTGCCCACCCAGGTCAGCCCATCTCCAAAGGGTTGATAACCAACTCGGGAAATTCCTGGGATGTTGCCCATCAGCTGTCTCTGTCTAGCAGTCCCTGGTTGGCTCTAGCACACCCATGGGAGTTGCACGATTTCTTTAATACGTTTTAATGTTCATCAGCTGTTTGGGGGCCCTATTGTTTCAATGGGCAAGCAAGTATAGAGCTCTGTTTATGAGAGGAGAAATCAGGGCTACAGGGAGGTCGATGATGAACCAAATTTTGTGCCCTGGGGGAAACTTGGTCTTGCCCAGCAAGGTCTCCTACCAATCTCTCTCCTGAAGTTTCCGTTCCCTGCACAGAACAGAGGTTTCCTTATCCTCAGAGTGGCCAGCTGTTTGCATTTAGCAGTGTCTCTGTGCAGACCGAATTTCCCTAGCAACCTGATTCCACTAATTATCCGAGTGGTGGGTGGGTGGGGAATGCTGTATTTAAAATGCAGATTCTCAGGCTATGCCCCTAGAGGTTTTACTGAGGTACTTCTGAAGTAGAACCCAGAAATGTATACTTTTAACATGCAAATGTATCTTATGATTAGACAAGTCTAAGAAAGTCTGCATTAGGGAACATTTCTGTCAAAGCTTCTTGTTCACTTGGGTGAGAAGTGAGAGACAAGACTACAATCTTTCACGTTTCATCATTACATTTTTTTCTCCTTGTTAACATGATTTAAACCCTTCAGATTAAAATGAGGCCCACCAGCGTTGGCATAGGTGGCTGAGCCCTCGAGGCTGTTCCAGAATCTGCCAGCGGAGGGCAGCAAGATGCAGCAAGAACTCTGTCTGCACGGCCGGGGTGAGAAGTTCATGGCTCACCTGGGGGCTCTCCAAGCTCTGTGGGGAGGCAGAGAGGGAAAACCGCCCCTCCTGGTTCCTGGAGCCCCGCAGGGACTCCGCGTTCCCACCCAGGGAGAATGTTTAGCCTCTGGTTTCCTCTCGCATTGCTGAGGGCTGACTGCAGGTTGGGAAGGCCAGCGGGGCTGGGAAGGACGCTCGACCAGGCCCACTTCCCTCTGGGAGGTTTGGGGTGTCTGCCTGGGGTAGGCTTCCTTTGGGGTTCAGCATCTTGCTCTCAGAGCACCTTCTGGTGTGTAATACAACGCTGTGCCCTGGGATTAAGACTGACTGGGGTCTACAGACCCAGCTCTGCAGCCCGAGAGTGTGACTGTGGGCCAGTGGTTTGGTTTTTCAGTTTCCTCACCCATACAGTAGGGTAAATAATGATACCTGCCCAACAGGACTGTTTGCAATACTGAATGGGATTATCTCTGTGCAGTTTTTACTACAATGCCTAGTATGCATTTATTATTATTTTTAATCAGAAGATCGTTCTTGGTACTGTTAATGTCATCAGTGTGGTGTTAATCTAGACAGTCATGATTGTTCATGTCTGTGTGGTTGTAGGTTTTATGACAGCCTTTCTTTACTCCTGATTTTCAGGGAACATTAAATTTATTTACTTATCAAACAACTAAGTATAGGGCACCTTCTGTCAGCAGGGACTGTCAAAAGTGTTGTCTCCATTTAACAGGTAAGGATATCAATCCCAGCCCTGTGATGGTGACTGATTTGCTGAAGGTCAGTTTGCTATTAGGCTTTTAGCTTGGTAGTGTGACTCGGAACTAGGGACCCAGAGTGACGCTCACAGCTCAGAGGCTCCGAGTACGCAATTTGCTTTACTAGAAATCAATAATATCAGCATTCAGAAGGTGAAGGCAGAGGTAGGAGGATCCCAGATTTGAAGGCAGTTGGAACTAGGTAACATAACTCTGTCTTAAGGAGCTAAGGGCTGATAACACAGCTCTGTGGCACTGGGTAAAGAAGAGGGAAATAGTCTTTAATTCATCTCCTATATACTAGCTTATCTGGGTGCATGTGAGGGGGAGAGGGGACAATGTACCTGCTCTGCTGTGTTACTGTGTCTGGCTCATCATAACTGCTAAATAAATAGTAGTGATTTTTTTATTTTTTATAGTAGTCTATTTTTTATTATTGTTGCCCTCTAGCCTAGCCATTTTGCTAGGGTTAGCACAGGGGGATGATAGACAGGGCATTGAGACCTCGGAAAATTACCCCTTATGGATTGTGATGCTGGCACAATAAGGCCTATCTCTCGGGTGCCCCCCTCCTTCCTTCATCAGTAAAGGGGCTGAATTTTGCAGTTTAGAGAGTATTAACAGGGCAGTTAGAAGACTCGCTTTCTAGTTCTGGACGTGTGCTCAGGGGTTGTAGTACCTTCTGCTCAAATGTGTTAACTATGATGCACCTTTTGACTCGAAGCCCTGTCAGTGATGTCTGTGTGGCAGATTGTTCATTGAAGGTCTTAATATCATGGCTGTCCACCCTGCATGCTGCCTTCAAGTGGAAAATGAGGTGGGGGTGCTTCCCAGTGAGTGGGGGAGAAAAGAGGCTGGCCTAGGTGGGAGGGCCTGACTCTAACTCCCTGCCTGGGTTTAATGAGCCCCAAGCTCTGTGAGGGCTGCTTTTCACCACCTTTTATTTGGTCAGACGGGGGCTCAATAAATCTTTAGTTTTGTGGACTCCCCTGGTAGAGTTGTTGAAGGAGAAAGCTTTTTGCAAAAGACTGGAAAGCCCTTTGCAAATATAAAGTGCTTATTTAGATGCAAACTAAAAATCCAAGGTGCCGGTGACTCATCTGGGGCCTATTGTGCTCTCAGCAAAGCCGTGGAGGCTGGCCTGCTTGATGGGCGCCATTTGAGAGCCTCTTAAAGAACTCTCTGGTGAATGAATTTGGTTGCATTATTCCCGGGATCCTCTCAGAGGACCCTAATTTTCACGGCTTGGTCATGTCCTCCTTTTCCAACACGTTCTCAGTGGCCTCCTTGAGTTAGCACCGACCCAGGATATGGTGGGAGAGACTGGCCTGCTGAGCGGGCACTGGGGCTCTAGGGTGGGGCTTGTGATGGGAGGACTTCCAAATCTGATTTTGAAAAGGAAAAGGCAGCTTTAATCCAAGCATCCAGAGCTATGCTGAAGAATTTAACAATGGTATTTATTACTTGCTTTCAGAATCCCTTTTTTTAAATTTCCTTTCTCTTTTATTCTTACCACCCGCTCCGCTTATAGTACAAGGGCTTTGTGACCAAAAAGGACTGAATCCATTTGGTCAGGTTTGTCAGGCTGATGACTGGCATTGTGTGAAGACCAAAGGTCTGTGTGAATGGTGCATTTCTAATGAATTGACTGGCTAGCTGGCATTACATGAACGGATTTTAATGCTGTGCCCTGTAGACTGCTAGGAAGGAAAGCGGAGACAGACGGCTTTTTTGAGGCCTGTTTTCATTCCTAGTTTGGGAGCGGGGAACTCCATTTTAGGGTTTGGTGAAGACAGGCCCATAATGAAGTGTAAGTTCTTGCTCCATTGAGGTTGGGGACACAGCTCTTGAGACTGGGGACACAACTCTTCTTTTCAGGTTTTAGGTAAGTGCTATCCATCCTCGAGCTGTCCTATAGGAGAAAGAAACTAATTATAAGCTTATGTTTATTGGTTAGGTTTTAAGTGACAAAGGGGGGATTATGTGTTAAACATGGCTGTGGCCAGCAAAATGTTGCCCTTCTGAAAATTAGAGAACAGTGAGTCCTTCCTTGCAAGCAAATTGCAAAAGGATATTCAAGATACTTTCTTGTTTCAGTAGCAAAACCAAACCAAACAAAACAAAAAAAGCCTTAAGGTAAAACTGGTCAAGGGAGTAACGATCTCTGGCCTAGGCGGAATAAACTTTCCAGTTCTTCTAGATCCCAGGTCTCAGGACCACCCCCTAAGAAGGCGAGTTCACCTTAAGTCATGCTAAAGAAATGGGTGGAGTAGTAGTACATTAATGAGATGGTGACCTTTTCCTCCTGGAATCCCCACACTGTCCTTGCAGTGCTTCTAGACAGGTCCACATCCGTGTGGAAAAGTATAAGCTCTCCTTATTTTCTTTCTATCCATTTTCTAAGCATGCCCTAATACTTTTGGGCTGCCCAATCTCTTGTTTATTTCTTTACGTTTTCTCTAAGGCTCTTATAGAATGCCCTGGTGGTCAAAACCCAGAAGTTCTCTGAAACTGCTGCTAACCTTTATGTACCTGCCAAACTGTTGCTGACCCTTATCTTCCTCCAAGACTGCTACTAACCTTATCAATCAATCACACCTGGATCAACCAGGGGAACTGTTCTCTTGAGCAAGTGGCCCCAGAAAATGAGACAGGTAGACCCTGCGACAGCGTCTGCCTCCTCCTGCCTGAGCCTCTATAAGATCTCTACTACCCCCCTTACACAGTACAGTGGCTTCCATCCCACAGGAAGGCTCTGTCACTCGCTGCTGGAATAAGCGTAGTTACTTCCTGTCGAATGGTTTGGCCATCCGTCCCAATTTTCCTGTCTCTGCTTTCCTCCCTGCTCTAAAGTCTAAATTCTAAAAAGCTCCTTTGCCCTCTCTGCCAGTCCACCATGTATCTGACCTCCATGCTGGCTCCACCCCCCCCTCCCCAAACCCCCCCCCCCCCCGTTCCTCCCTTCTCCTCAAGCTACTGACGATTTATGGTATGCCTCCCCTGAGGATTTTTCCTTGAATTCTAATGCAATTTTTCTAAAGCTTCCATTGAGTTACATTCCTACATGCTTTTCTGAAATGAGACTAAGAGCCCTAAAAGGGGACCCAGCTTTCCCCTGTGTTACTTTCATGGCCAACTCAGACAGATGAAGTACTGAATTCAGGTTGCACACTCCCTTCTTCAGGCACAAGCTTCCTTAGTTCACCCATGGGTGTTCTGTGTGTGTGTGTGTGTGTGTGTGTTGTGTGTGTGACAATATGTACAAGAGGAGGGCAGGAAAGAAAGCTAGGAACTAGGGAACTAGTCAGAGCTTTTCTGTCCCAGCTTCTCTCTAGAAGTCTCTGTGTATTGCTCTTCATTTTGTAAATGGTACCAGGTGATTCAGCTCCATGCTGCAACTCACAGCAGTCTGCATTCTTTCAGAGACCTTCAATCAAGTGAAGCCTGGATTCTGGATTCCACTGCAGAAAAGAATTTTCAGGTATGAGTCAGTATATGGAAGCAGAGTTGGATTTATTCAGGCATAAAGTTTTATTTACAGATGTAAGTTTCAGGCATTAGAGAAGGCCAAGAAAAGAGAGAAACCTTAGCAAAAGGGCATGGATGTGCGGCTTCCCAAGCAGTCTACACTTACATGTCTAATTACCCTTTGTACATGATTTTTATCATTATTGATTTTTATGCGGTGCATGAGTGTTGTTTTGCCTGCATATAAATATAAGGGAAACCCCCTGTGTGTGATACCTTAAGCGCGCTAAGAGATGGCATTGGATTCCCCTAGAACGGGTGCTACAGAAGATTGTTAACTGCTATTGTAGATTGCTGAGAACTGAATCCTGGGTCCTCTGGAAGACCACTGAGCCATCTCCTAGCCCTGTTACTTGATTTTGGTAACTTCTGAAATGACATTGTATATTCACAGATTTTTTTATTACTTTCTATTTTAGCGAGTGTATTGCCTGCATGTGTTGTAGTGCCCACATGTGTTGTTTGATGCCAGTGAAAGAGAAGAGGGCATCAGATCCCTCTTGGAACTAAGAGTTACAGATGGTTATTAGCCATCATTGTGGGGGCTAGACATGAAACACATCCTTGTAAGCTGCACGCTAGTGCTCTGCGTACTGCTGAGTCATCTCTCTGTATGAAGACTTTAAAGCAACTCCCCTTCCTCCTTTTGGTCCAGGCTGGCATCAAACTTATAATCATCCTACCTTTACCCCTTCAGCATGTCCACCCACTACGATGCACCACCACGCTGGCAAACCAAAACAATGATATGAAGGGGAAAAGGGGAAAGGCGAGGAGAGCTTGAAAGGAGGAGAAAGAGAGAAGAGGGAGAGAAAGGATCAGAGAGCAGAGCAGAGAGAGGGGTGAGAGTGGAAAGGGGATAGTGACCTAAGATGTATGAAAAGCCGATGGAACTACGTTTTATAAGCTTACTAGTATTCTTGATATAATATGTATAAGCTTCTTTTTCTAAGCTTTAGGTTTGTTTCAAATAGAAAGCCCAGTGCCAAGTATGGGAAATTTCCCCTTGAGTTGTTGCTTAGTAATCTGGAGAGCCTCAAAACAAATAAAAGCTTTGTATTGCTATTGCTATTATTGCTATTGCTATTGCTCATTGCTTGTGGTTGCTCCTCAGAACTTCCCTATTGTAGAAGACACCACACACACTTGTCCTAGTACATAGAGACAATAAAGTTGTTCCTGAACAGGAAAACTCCTCCTTGATTGGATAATTTTGTATGAAATTAGCAGGGGTGTATGTAGGATTCTGGGGGGAAAGTAGTCAGTAGTCTTACCCAGCTACAAACCCTTGAACTACAATAATGACCAGAATGGCAAGATAAGCCTATGGATGCAATAGTGGCATGAATTATATGGGGGTAGTAAACAGCTGCTTTCCGAGTAGATTCGAAGGCCTGCTCCACATGAAGAAACATATCTCCGTTACTATAAATCTGGTATAGAAACCCATGAGCGGGGAGCTCACAGGCCTTGGGGGGGTGCATTACTACAAGTTTTCTAATAAACAGACATAACGCAGACTGTGCTCTTAATTCATATCTCTATGCCCACAGATTAGTGAAGCTCTCAGACTATCCCAGAGAAGTGTTTTGCTACATAGATGGTGGTTAACACAGAAAACCATTATTCATGGGCAAAGAATAAGTGTCAGTACAGTTGTGCTCCAGCCACAAACTGGCACATCTACTGAGCCCATGCACCTCAAGGCTCAGAGACCACTGATAGAGGGGGGGCGGGGCAGAGGCAGATAAAATTTTTAAGAGGCAGAGGTGGGTGGACTGGAGCAAACCCAACTGTTTTCGAGCAAATGGATGCTACACTCAGAAACTACAGACCAATGTTGTTGCCTCCACGAGCTGCACAAGAGACAAAGCCCATCTCAAGCCAGGCCTGTGTATATGTGGGAGTTCCATGCCGCCCATGGGCTCATAGTAAGGACCCTGGTGTCTCAAAAAACAAACAAACAAAAAAATCAACAAAAATCAACCCAATCAAACCTTTCTGCATGAAGGGGGAGGGGCTCATACGCTACTTCTTAACTGAGGATGTTTGGACATGATGGCTTTGGAGGGAGGGTCAGGTTTTTTTAAGGGTCTGTTGGTCTCCTGGCAGCTCGACCATGTTCCATTGGCAGCCCCACACCATGAGTACATATGGGAAGAACAAATTGGACTCAGTGCTTCATTAAAAATAAAAAAGAATCCAGAGTCCAAAGTCAACCGTCAGAGAGAGTGGACTGTTTACCTCTCATCCACCTGTGGCCCCTTTTTTCCTAAAGCCTCGGGACCAAAACAATCTGTGGAAAGGGGGTCGTGGTAGAATGTAGGGGCTACAATTGGGGTGAATGGTTATTGAAACTACAGGCAATGTAGTCTGGACACTCCTTTGATAAACTTGATTGAACAAACAACGTCACCCCCCACTGGATGGGGGGCTGTAGGGGCTTGGGCACAACAGCCTGCAGATAGGTGTTTTGCATGAAGGATGCTTGTTACTCATGGATTATCACTTATAGCTACAAATGAAAAAAAAAAAAAAAATGAGAGAAAATAAGAATGCAGGCCAGTTATGGCAGAATGCATTATATGGGATGGGGTGGGGTGGGGGGGGAGGGAAAGGGAAATAGCCTGAACTGAATTGGAAAAAATGTATGAAATGACACAAAGCATCAATAAAACAATTTAAAAAAAAATATTAAAAAAAATTAAAAAAAGAACAAAGTTGGGAGGAGCAGGAGGGGCGAGCTGGACCTGGACACGTTACAGGGAGTAGTCATGGGTTGAATCTGATCAAAAGCGTAAGAAACTCTCAACGGAAATAAAATATTAAAATTTTCTATAGTTGTTGTAAATGAATTACGAATCATCGGAGAAGAATCGCTCTTGGGTCACAAGAGGGACTCAGCTGAGGACCAGCCTCCGTCTCCCTTTACTCCCTGGCCGTGTGCATTGCTGTTCCCAGCGACCTCCTACCTGCAGCTGTGCCTTCCCAACATGACGGATCTCAAGGCACCATCTCTGATCCAGCATAAAACCCTCCTTAAATTGTTTTTGTCAGGATCTGTCATGAAGTATGAGTAACGAATCGAAGAGGTTACAAGGTCTTTACAATACCAGGTCACAAGGGAGTTAAGACATATTTTTTGACTATAAACACATTTTTTAAATTATTTTATTTATTTTATATGAATGTATGTGCGTGTAGTTTGTGCACCGTGTCATGCAAATGCCGCAGATGTCGAAGAAGGGGATGGATTCCCCTGGAACTGGCGTTAAGATGGTTCTCAGTGCCCTGTGGGTGCTGGGAAAAAAAAAAAAAACCCAGGTCCTCTGCAAGAGCGTCGGTGCTCTTACCCACTTGGGGCTAGGGCCTCTCTTCCCAGCCCTTTTTTTATTTATTTTCATATGTGTATGAATGTACTGTCTGCATGCAGTTTTGTGCACCCGTGTCAATGCAATGCTGCGGAGGTCAGAAGAGGGTGTCAGATTCCCCTGGAACTGGAATTAAAGACAGTTCTCAGCCACTATGTGGGTGCTGGGGATGGAACCCTGGTCCTCTGCAAGAGCAGTCGGCGCTCTTAACCACTAGGCCATCTCTCCAGCCCCTCTTGATGTTCTTCTATACAGCATAGTGTGTGATTAGGTCTTCATGACAAACTTAAGAGGAAGGACCCAACTATTCCTGACAGGTAAGAATAGATGCCCGGGCTGGAGAGATTTCCTATCAGTTATGAGCACCGACTGCTCTTGCAGAGGACCTGGGTTTGATCCCCAGCACCCACATGGCAGCTGAGAACCATCTTTAACTCCAGTTCCAGGGGAATCCGATGCCCTCTTCTGACCTCTGCGGCATCGCATGACACGGGTGCACAAACCTACACGCAGACAGTACATTCATATAAATAAATAAATAATTTAAAAAATGTGTTTATAGTCAAAAAATATGTCTTAACTCCCTTGTGACCTGGTATTGTAAAGACCTTGTAACCTCTTCTATTCGTTACTCATCTTCATGACAAAATCCCTGACAAAAACAATTTAAGGAGGGTTTTATGCTGGATCAGAGATGGTGCCTTGGGGTCCGTCATGGTGGGAAAGCACAGCTGCAGGGTAGGAGGTCGCTGGGAACAGCAATGCACACGGCCAGGGAGTAAAGGGAGACGGAGGCTGGTCCTCAGCTGAGTCCCTCTTGTGACCCAAGAGCTATGTCTTCCCGATGATTCTTAATTCATTTAACAACACTTTAATATAAAATTTTAATATTTTATTTTTCCTTTGAGAGTTTCTTACAATGTATTTTGATCATATTCAACCCCTGACTCCTCCCTGTAACTTGTCCCAGGTCCATCTCCCCCTCCCTGCTCCTCCCAACTTTGTGTCTTTTTTATTTTTTTATTACTTTATTTTTTCTTTTTTTTTTACAATAAGTAATAATTTATGCGTATCAGAATCATTCATGTAAAATCAGTTTTCAAGCAGTTGTGCCCAAACACATACAGCCCATGGGTCCTACCATCTAGCTGGGACAGCTTGTTTGTTCAATCAAGTTGATCAAATGAGTGTCCAGACTACATTGCTGTAGTTTCACCATTCACCCCAATCGTAGCCCTTACATTCTACCACGCCCCCTCTTCCGCAGGTTGTTCCCTAGGCTTAGAAAAGGGGCACAGGTGGATGAGAGGTAAAACAGTCCACTCTCTCTGGAGCTGTTGACTTGGACTCTGGTGTCTTTTTTATTTTTAATGAAGCACTGAGTCCAATTTGTGCTGCCCATATGTACTCATGGTGTGGGGCTGCCAATGGAACATGGTCGAGCTGCCAGGGACCACACCCTTAAAAAAAACCTGACCCTCCCTCCAGAAGCCATCCACTGTCCATAACATCTCAGTTAAGAGTGGGCTTATGAGCCCTAACCCCCTTCATGCTAGAATGTTGATTGGGTTGATTTTTGTTGATGTTTTTTGTTTGTTTGTTTTTTGAGACAGGGTCTTACTATGTAGCCCTGGATGGCCTGGAACTCCCCACATAGACCAGGCTGGCCTTGAGATGGGCTTGCTCTTGTGCAGCTCTGTGGAGGCAACAACATTTGCTGTAGTTCATGAGTGTAGCAATCCTATTGTGCTCGGAAAACATTGTTTTGCTCCAGTCCACCACTACCTCTGCCTCTTAAAATTTTTCTGCCCCCCTCTTCAGCAGTGGTCTCTGAGCCTTGAGGTGCAGGGGGCTAATATAGATGTCCCATTTGTGGCTGAGCACTGTACTGACACTTATTCTTTGCCCATGAATAATGAGTTTCTGTGTTAACCACCATCTAATGTACAAAGACACTTCTCTGATGAGGTCTGAGAGCTGCTCCAATCTATGGGCATAGAGATATGAATTAAGAGCACAGTCTGCGTTATGTCTGTTTATTAGAAAACTTGTAGTAATGCACCCCCCCAAGGCCTGTGAGCTCCCCGCTCATGGGTTTCTATACCAGATTTATAGTAACGGAGATATGTTTCTTCATGTGGAGCAGGCCTTCGAATCTACTCGGAAAGCAGCTGTTTACCCCCATAATATTTATGCCATTATTGCATCCATGGGTATATCTGGCTATGCTGGTCATTATTGTAGTTCAAGGGTTTGTAGCTGGGTAAGACTACTGACTACTTTCCCCCCAGAATCCTACATAGCACCCTCTGCTATTACAAAAGTTATCCATCAAGGAGGAAGTTTCCTGGTCAGGACCAACTTTATTTCTCTATGTACTATGACCAAAGTATGTGGTGTCTTCTACAATAGGGAAGTTCTGAGGAGCAACCACAAGCAATGGCAATAGCAATAGCAATAGCAATAGCAATAGCAATGGCAATGGCAATGGCAATGGCAATGGCAATAGCAATAGCAATAGCAATAGCAATAGCAATAGCTTGTATTGTTTTGAGGCTCTCCAGATTACTAAGCAACAACTCAAGGGGAAATTTCCCATACTTGGCACTGGGCTTTTTATTTGACAACCTAAAGCTTCTAAAAGCAGCGTTATACATATTATATAAATATAATGTGAAGCTTATAAAACAGTAGGTTTCCATCTGGCTTTTTCATACATCCTTAGTGTCAGCTATCCTTCCACTCACCCCTCTCTCTGCTCTGCTCTCTGATCCTTTCTCTCCCCCATTTAAGCCTCTCTCGCCTTTATTCCCCCTTTCCCCTTCATATCACTTGTTTTGCCAGCTGTGGTGGTGCATGCTAGTGGGTGGGACATGCTGAAGGGGTAAAGGTAGGATGATTATAAGTTTGATGCCAGCCTGGACCAAAAGGAGGAAGGGGAGTTGCTTTAAAGTCTTCATACAGAGAGATGACTCAGCAGTCAAGAGCACTAGCTGCTCTTACAGAGGAGCTGGGTTCAGTGTCTAGCACCCACATGATGGCTAATAACCATCTGTAACTCTAGTTCCAAGGGATCTGATGCCCTCTTCTCTTTCACTGGCATCAAACAACACATGTGTGCACCTACACACATGCAGGCAATACACTCGCATAAAATAAAAGTAATAAAAAAATCTTTATACAATGTCATTTCAGAAGTTACCAAAATCATGTACAGGGGCTGGAAAGATGGCTCAGTGGTCTTCCAGAGGACCCAGGATCAGTTCTAGAATCTACATGGCAGTTAACAATCTTCTGTAGCCCCAGTTCTAGGGGATCCAATGCCATCTTCTAGCCTCTTAAGGTATCACACACATGGGGTTCCCTTATATTTATGCAGGCAAAACAACACTCATCCGCATAAAAATAAATAAATGAATAAAAATCATGTACAAGGTAATTAAGACATTTAAGTGTGACTCTTGGGAAGCCCACATCCATGCCCTTTTTCTAAGTGTTTCTCTCTTTTCTCTAATGCCTGAACTTAAATCTGTTAAAACTTTTCCTTAATAAATTCCAACTCTGCTTCATACTGACTCATCCTGAAATTCTTTTCTGCAGTGGAATCCAGAATCCAGGCTTCACTTGATTGAAGGTCTCTGAAAGAATGCAGACTGCTGTGAGTTGCAGCATGGAGCTGAATCACCTGGTACCATTTACAAAATGAAGAGCAATACACAGAGACTTCTAGAGAGAAGCTGGGACAGCTCTGACTATTCTCCTAGTTCTTAGCTTTCTTTCCTGCCCTCTTGTACATATTTGTCACACACACACACACACACACACACACACACACACACCAATGGGTGAGACTAAGGAGCTTGTGCCCTGAAGAAGGGAGTGTGCAACCTGAATTCAGTACTTCATCTGTCTGAGTTGGCCATGAAAGTAACACAGGGGAAAGCTGGGTCCCCTTTTAGGGCTCTTAGTCTCATTCATAAAAGCATTTAAGAATGTACTCAAATGGAAGCTTTAGAAAAATTGCATTAGAATTTAAGGAAAAATCCTCAGGGTAGGCATACCATAAATCTCAGTAGCTTGAGGGAGGTAATGGAGGAGACGGGGGGGGGCATATATAATGTTTGCAAGTTCAGAGCCATCATGGAGGTCAGATACATGGCGGACTGGCAGAGAGGGCAAAGGAGCTTTTTAGAATTTAGACTTTAGAGCAGGGAGGAAAGCAGAGACAGGAAAATGGACGGATGCCAAACCTTCGACAGGACGTAACTACGCTTATTCCAGCAGCGAGTGACAGAGCCTTCCTGTGGGATGGAAGCCACTGTACTGTGTAAGGGGGGTAGTAGAGATCTTATAGAGGCTCAGGCAGGAGGAGGCAGACGCTGTCGCAGGGTCTACCTGTCTCATTTTCTGGGGCCACTTGCTCAAGCAGGACAGTTCCCCCTGGTTGACCCAGGCTGATTGATGGATAAGGTTAGTAGCAGTCTTGGAGGAAGATAAGGGTCAGCAACAGTTTGGCAGGTACATAAAGGTTAGCAGCAGTTTCAGAGAACTTCTGGGTTTTGACCACCAGGGCATTCTATAAGAGCCTTAGAGAAAACGTAAAGAAAACCAAGATATTGGGGCAGCCCAAAAGTATTAGGGCATGCTTAGAAAATGGATAGAAAGAAAATAAGGAGAGCTTATACTTTTCCACACGGATGTGGACCTGTCTAGAAGCACTGCAGTACAGTGTGGGGATTCCAGGCAGGAAAAGGTCACCATCTCATTAATGTACTACTACTCCACCCATTTCTTTAGCATGACTTAAGGTGAACTCGCCTTCTTAGGGGGTGGTCCTGAGACCTGGGATCTAGAAGAACTGGAAAGTTTATTCCGCCTAGGCCAGAGATCGTTACTCCCTTGACCAGTTTTACCTTAAGGGCTTTTTTGTTTGTTTGGTTTGGTTTTGCTACTGAAACAAGAAAGTATCTTGAATATCCTTTTGCAATTTGCTTGCAAGGAAGGACTCACTGTTCTCTAATTTTCAGAAGGGCAACATTTTGCTGGCCACAGCCATGTTTAACACATAATCCCCCCTTTGTCACTTAAAACCTAACCAATAAACATAAGCTTATAATTAGTTTCTTTCTCCTATAGGACAGCTCGAGGATGGATAGCACTTACCTAAAACCTGAAAAGAAGAGTTGTGTCCCCAGTCTCAAGAGCTGTGTCCCCAACCTCAATGGAGCAAGAACTTACACTTCATTATGGGCCTGTCTTCACCAAACCCTAAAATGGAGTTCCCCGCTCCCAAACTAGGAATGAAAACAGGCCTCAAAAAAGCCGTCTGTCTCCGCTTTCCTTCCTAGCAGTCTACAGGGCACAGCATTAAAATCCGTTCATGTAATGCCAGCTAGCCAGTCAATTCATTAGAAATGCAGTCATTCACACAGACCTTTGGTCTTCACACAATGCCAGTCATCAGCCTGACAAACCTGACCAAATGGATTCAGTCCTTTTTGGTCACAAAGCCCTTGTCCACTATAGCGGGTGGTAAGAGATAAAAGAGAAAAGGAAAATTTAAAAAAAGGGATTCTGAAAGCAAGTAATAAATACCATTGTTAAATTCTTCAGCATAGCTCTGGATGCTTGGATTAAAGCTGCCTTTTCCTTTTCAAAATCAGATTTGGAAGTCCTCCCATCACAAGCCCCACCCTAGAGCCCCAGTGCCCGCTCAGCAGGCCAGTCTCTCCCACCATATCCTGGGTCGGTGCTAACTCAAGGAGGCCACTGAGAACGTGTTGGAAAAGGAGGACATGACCAAGCCGTGAAAATTAGGGTCCTCTGAGAGGATCCCGGGAATAATGCAACCAAATTCATTCACCAGAGAGTTCTTTAAGAGGCTCTCAAATGGCGCCCATCAAGCAGGCCAGCCTCCACGGCTTTGCTGAGAGCACAATAGGCCCCAGATGAGTCACCGGCACCTTGGATTTTTAGTTTGCATCTAAATAAGCACTTTATATTTGCAAAGGGCTTTCCAGTCTTTTGCAAAAAGCTTTCTCCTTCAACAACTCTACCAGGGGAGTCCACAAAACTAAAGATTTATTGAGCCCCCGTCTGACCAAATAAAAGGTGGTGAAAAGCAGCCCTCACAGAGCTTGGGGCTCATTAAACCCAGGCAGGGAGTTAGAGTCAGGCCCTCCCACCTAGGCCAGCCTCTTTTCTCCCCCACTCACTGGGAAGCACCCCCACCTCATTTTCCACTTGAAGGCAGCATGCAGGGTGGACAGCCATGATATTAAGACCTTCAATGAACAATCTGCCACACAGACATCACTGACAGGGCTTCGAGTCAAAAGGTGCATCATAGTTAACACATTTGAGCAGAAGGTACTACAACCCCTGAGCACACGTCCAGAACTAGAAAGCGAGTCTTCTAACTGCCCTGTTAATACTCTCTAAACTGCAAAATTCAGCCCCTTTACTGATGAAGGAAAGGAGGGGGCACCCAGAGAGAGGCCATTGATTGTGCCAGCATCCCACATCCATAAGGGTAATTTCCTATGTTCTCAATGCCCTGCTATCCCTGTGCTAACCCTAGCATGCATAGGCCCAGAGGCAACAATAATAAAAATAACTACTATTAAAAAATAAAAAAATCACTACTATTTATTTAGCAGTTATGATGAGCCAGACACAGTAACACAGCAGAGCAGGTACATTGTCCCCTCTCCCCCTCACATGCACCCAGATAAGCTAGTATATAGGAGATGAATTAAAGACTATTTCCCTCTTCTTTACCCAGTGCCACAGAGCTGTGTTATCAGCCCTTAGCTCCTTAAGACAGAGTTATGTTACCTAGTTCCAACTGCCTTCAAATCTGGGATCCTCCTACCTCTGCCTTCACCTTCTGAATGCTGATATTAGTTGATTTCTAGTAAAGCAAAATGCTGTACTCGGAGCCTCTGAGCTGTGAGCGTCACTCTGGGTCCCTAGTTCCGAGTCACACTACCAAGCTAAAAGCCTAATAGCAAACTGACCTTCAGCAAATCAGTCACCATCACAGGGCTGGGATTGATATCCTTACCTGTTAAATGGAGACAACACTTTTGACAGTCCCTGCTGACAGAAGGTGCCCTATACTTAGTTGTTTGATAAGTAAATAAATTTAATGTTCCCTGAAAATCAGGAGTAAAGAAAGGCTGTCATAAAACCTACAACCACACAGACATGAACAATCATGACTGTCTAGATTAACACCACACTGATGACATTAACAGTACCAAGAACGATCTTCTGATTAAAAATAATAATAAATGCATACTAGGCATTGTAGTAAAAACTGCACAGAGATAATCTCATTCAGTATTGCAAACAGTCCTGTTGGGCAGGTATCATTATTTACCCTACTGTATGGGTGAGGAAACTGAAAAACCAAACCACTGGCCCACAGTCACACTCTCGGGCTGCAGAGCTGGGTCTGTAGACCCCAGTCAGTCTTAATCCCAGGGCACAGCGTTGTATTACACACCAGAAGGTGCTCTGAGAGCAAGATGCTGAACCCCAAAGGAAGCCTACCCCAGGCAGACACCCCAAACCTCCCAGAGGGAAGTGGGCCTGGTCGAGCGTCCTTCCCAGCCCCGCTGGCCTTCCCAACCTGCAGTCAGCCCTCAGCAATGCGAGAGGAAACCAGAGGCTAAACATTCTCCCTGGGTGGGAACGCGGAGTCCCTGCGGGGCTCCAGGAACCAGGAGGGGCGGTTTTCCCTCTCTGCCTCCCCACAGAGCTTGGAGAGCCCCCAGGTGAGCCATGAACTTCTCACCCCGGCCGTGCAGACAGAGTTCTTGCTGCATCTTGCTGCCCTCCGCTGGCAGATTCTGGAACAGCCTCGAGGGCTCAGCCACCTATGGCACGCTGGGGGGCCTCATTTAATCTTAGGGTTTAATCATGTTAAAAGGAGAAAAAAATGTAATGTGACAGTGAAAGATTGTAGTCTTGTCTCTCACTTCTCACCCAAGTGAACAAGAAGCTTTGACAGAAATGTTCCCTAATGCAGACTTTCTTAGACTTGTCTAATCATAAGATACATTTGCATGTTAAAAGTATACATTTCTGGGTTCTACTTCAGAAGTACCTCAGTAAAACCTCTAGGGGCATAGCCTGAGAATCTGCATTTTAACAGCATTCCCCACCCACCCACCACTCGGATAATTAGTGGAATCAGGTTGCTAGGGAAATTCGGTCTGCACAGAGACACTGCTAAATGCAAACAGCTGGCCACTCTGAGGATAAGGAAACCTCTGTTCTGTGCAGGGAACGGAAACTTCAGGAGAGAGATTGGTAGGAGACCTTGCTGGGCAAGACCAAGTTTCCCCCAGGGCACAAAATTTGGTTCATCATCGACCTCCCTGTAGCCCTGATTTCTCCTCTCATAAACAGAGCTCTATACTTGCTTGCCCATTGAAACAATAGGGCCCCCAAACAGCTGATGAACATTAAAACGTATTAAAGAAATCGTGCAACTCCCATGGGTGTGCTAGAGCCAACCAGGGACTGCTAGACAGAGACAGCTGATGGGCAACATCCCAGGAATTTCCCGAGTTGGTTATCAACCCTTTGGAGATGGGCTGACCTGGGTGGGCACTGGTGGGAATGTTTATACAATAGAGGTGGACAACAGTTACAAATTAGGGCTTTTCATATGGAATGCCGACAGTTGTAGCCATTGGCCAGCACACCACTGAATATATAGCATGGTTATGCTCTTTTACATCCACATGAGAAAAATAAAATGGAGGGTTTTGCCTACTGCAAATCTGAGCCTAAGGAAATGGTCATATCTTTCCATCCCCTGATTTTCAGCTAAGCTGTTTGTCCATGACAGCAGCAGGACTTAAGTCTCAGCCTCCCTGCCTCCAGCCACCAACAACAGCAAAGTCCTAGTGGCCATATTTGACTTGAAGCCCCAGAAAAAAAGTCCTTATTTCCCGCTTCCTGTGCAGCTGCTGTTTGATTTAGAAAGTCTTTTCCCACTCCTATGTCTTGTAGGTTGCTACCAACTTTTTCTTCCATCACCTTCAGAGTTTTGAGTTTCACACTGAGGTCTTTGATCCATTTAGAGTTTATTTTTGTACAGGGTGAGAGGTAGGGGTTTATTTTTGTTCTTCTACATATATATGGTGATCCAGTTTTGCCAGCACCATTTGCTGAAGATGCGATCTTTCCTCCAATGAGCTTCTTTGGCCCCTTTATTGAATATGAGGTGGCTAAAATTGTATGATAAGATCAACAGCTGACAAGTGGATCTCATCAAACTCAAAAGCTTCTGTACAGCAAAAGAAACAATCAAGGAAGTGAAGAGAAAAACCCACAGAGTGGGAGGGACTCTTCACCAGCGATACATCTGACAGAGCATTGACGTCCAGAATATATAAACTACTCAAAAAACAAAGAACTTAGAAAACAAATGACTCACTCAAAAGATGGAGTAAGAGCTGAACAGAGACTTCACCAGTGAAGAAGTAAAGATGGCTGAGAAACATCTTTAAAAGTGTTCAACATCGTTAATAAGGATATACAAATTAAAACCACTCTAAGATATCATCTCACTCCTATAAGACTGGCTAAGATCAAGAAAACAAAAGACACCAAATGCTGGAGGGAAAGGGGAACACTCATCCACTGCTGGTAGGAATGTAAACTCATATAACCACTTTGGAAAAGCAGTGTGGAGAAGCCTCAAAAGACTTAAAATGAGCCTATCACCTGACCCAACCATACCACTCCTGGGTATTTACCTACAAGACTCATCTTACTGCAAAGATACATGCACATCCATGTTTATTGCAGCTTTTTTCACAATAGTGAAGAGCTGGAACCAACCCAAATGCCCCTGAACTGATGACTGGATAACAAAAATGTGGTATATCTACACAATGGAGTTATATGCAGCGGTAAAGAAAGATGACATCATGAACTTTGCAGGTAAATGGATGGAAGTCATAGCCATTATGCTAAGTGAAGTAACACAGTCCCCCCAAAACAAATGGGGAATGGTTTCCCTCATTTGTGGATGCTAACACCAAATCCCCCAATCGAAAGGCAAGCTGAGCAATGTTATTGCTATATTTCTCTCTATCTGAAAGCAACTGTGATGTTATAATGTGAATCTCGTAATGAGCCCTAGAATTAACTTACCACTTACTTTAGACTGTATATGGCAGAAGGTATATATTCATATTTTAGAGTAACATAAAATTAAAAGGAAAAAATGTGAACTCCTGGACATATATCGGAGTTAACATACAGTTTATTTCTGGGGCACATAATTCTGGTACATATATGACGTGTACATGGCATACTTTGGAGCGGTACAGTTGGTAGGGAACCACAGCAGCACGAGACTGGTCAAGGAATGGACTGCTGTGGTTGAATTGTGCCTAGGACAATAAACCTTTGCAGTGAAAAACTTTGGAGAGACTGAGAGAAAGATGCAGGACATGTATGGCAGAGTGCATGAACTGGGGTGGGGTGGGAAGAAGGGAAAAGGGAATATGTCTAAATTGAACTGAAAAATGATGTCTGAAATACACAAAATATCAATAAAAGTATTATGTAAAAAAAAAAAAAAGTCCTAAGATGGATAGGCCTGGAGGCTTATCAGGTGTGACTTGCTCCGTTCCTGCCCACCCCAGGTGGGGGCTCAATGGAGCAGAGCGTTTGTAATGTATGCACCAGAGGGAACTGGATCGCCACAACCTCCCTTGGTGTTGGTAGGGGATCTTAACAGGGCTTTTTTAATCCAAGAATCCTATTTCTCCCTCTTCAGAAGTAAGGCACCTTTATCACACATTACCAAGGTCAAATCCTGCAAAGTTGGCCACATCAGAGCTCATGCCTGCCCTTAAACTGCTCTTTCAGAGACACAAATGTTAGTTTTCTAAAACTAGCTGCTGCGTAAGAGGCAGAAGCTGGGCACACAGCAAGTACATGGATGGCTCCACCCCTTCTTACCCAGCATGCCTCCTGTCCTTCCTCAGCATTGAGGTGCAGAAGACAGATGAGGAGGCTCTGCTCTGACTCTGGCCCCTGAATTCCCCTGAAACCGAAAAGACAAAAATTATTGAGCTACATTTAGACCTATATCTTATATCCCTTGAGCCTGGGTAGGATTAGAATTGTCCTCTTATGAGAAAGGAGACCTTCATGACCCATCAGACAAACAACAGCTCCTTACTTGCTTTGTCCAGGGAATATATTTGAGATATAAGATGATTGAAGCCAGTCAGTGTCTTAAATCATATGGTAGCCATCTCTCTCCAACTCTGAGGCAATCTCAGAGATGAGTTGAACACCTAACACTGAGGAAAGCCATGCCATTGGTTGGCATAGGGGCACTGGGAGTTCAGAGTTAAAGGGAGGTTCCTGGAGAGCTCGGCTGGGTTGATAGAAAGGCAAGATTGAGCTTCCATGGAAGAGGAGGGATAACAAACCAAATAAAGACTACTGAAAAGGACCCATCACCAGGCCACTTTGGTTGGAGCCATGAGTAGATGCCAGAGACCAATGGGAAGCCAGGTTGGCAAAGGAAGTTGAGGTCAGTTTTGGCTTGTATAAGAGAGGAACCATTGACAACGAATTCATTTTCTGCTGTTGTGAAACAAATACTCACAAACTTAGGCATATAAACTTTAATCTCACGATTTCTGTAAGTAAGAACACTGCACAATAGAGCCAAGGTCTTTGCTCATGGCCTTAAAAGTTCGAAACTTGTGTGTAAGCTGGGCTGTGTTTTTTTCTGGAGCTTAGAACCATTTTCCTGACAGATTCAGGTCATTGGTAGGATTCAGTTTCTAGCAACTGGAGCAATGTGGTCCTTACTTTCTTGCATGGTGTCAGCCAGAGCTTTTATAGGCCTTTTGCCATCTTCTGTCAAATAACCAAACATGGCAGTTTGATCTTTGAGGCAGGATAACTTCTCATGCTGTGAAGCTCACTGAATTCAGAAACAACTCAGCCCTTTTTAAGACCTCACTTGATTAGGTCAGGCCTACCTAAGGCAATTGCTCTTTTGAACAATCCACTTATTAGTAATCTAATCATAGGAGTGATAGTGTATCACATCCACAGGTTTGTGCCACACTCACTGGGAGAAGATTATTCAGGACACAAGTCCTGGAGGACTTAGAACTCTTCCTGGCTCAGAGTTTTCAGCTTATGAAGCTAGTGGAGACATGATGGAATTGATGCAGGTGACCTGGAAGCAGACCAGCTACAAGGCTGTAACCACCACTGACAGTAGATCATAGGAAGACCTAGGCTGATAAATGGGGACAGAATCATAATGGACAGATTTAAAGGATGCACTATGCCTTTGCCTAGAATGGTCGGCTCTCTCTGATACTGCACCACTCCAACTGGACTCCCCTTACCCCTTCAGTTATTCTGTAGGACATCACCCAACTAATTCTTCCATGATGCTATTCATTTTATGTTAATATAATTATTTTCTTTTTATTGTTCCTTCTCTCTACTGAACTCAGTGAAGACAGGATCAGTGTCTCCTTCACAGCTCTCTATCTATCCAGAATAGAATAAGGTCTGGTATATATCAGAGATTTAGTAAACACTGAATGAAGAGTTAAACAAGTGACCAAGGGATGTAAAAGGACCAAAGACCTTCATATTGTGTCTAAAATCTTTTTTTTTTTTTTGTCTTTTCGAGACAGGGTCTTCCCTGTAGTCCCAGCTGTCCTGGAACTCACTCTGTAGACCAGGCTGGCCTTGAACTCACAAAGATCTGCCTGCCTCTGCTTCCCGAGTGCTAGGATGCAGAAAGTGGAACTAGATTAAGGGATGTGGGGAGCTAGATTCTGTTTCAGACATCCTGAGTCTGATACCTATGGAACAGTTGTCTAGGGAACTTCAATAAGCAGTGGAAACGTATGTGAAGAGTGGCCAAAGAAAATACCCTGTCCACCAAAAGTAAGAGACTAGGCTTTGACTATGTGTGATGGTTAATCTTGATTGTCAGTTTAATTGAATTGAGAGCTACCTGTGAGATTAGCAATTTACATCTCTGGGTGTGTCTGTGAATGTATTTTTGAGAGGATTGGGTCCTGGGGGCTCTGACATAGAGATAGTTTATTCAACTGATGGATTCACAATGTTACTAGATTATTGGGAGGTGATTGAATTGTGGGAGGTAGAGCCTCGATGGAGGAAATAGGTCATTACAAGGATGCCTTTGAAGGACGTGTTGGCTCTGGTTCCTTCCTGTTGCTTCTCCCTGCCTGCCTGAGGTGAGCAACCTCTTCCCCCGACACACACAGACTTACCACAGTGATGTTCAGCCTCACTGAGCCCCTCAGCAATAGAACCAGCCAAATACTGAAACCTCTGATACTTTGAGCCAAAATAATCCTTCCTCCCTGGAAGTTGTTTCTCTCAGGTGTTTGTCACAGCCATGAAGAAAAAAAAGAAGCAAAATAATATTTTGGAATCTGAAAAACCAGATTTTAAAATAAGCCTTCAAGCCGGGCGTGGTGGCGCACGCCTTTAATCCTAGCACTCAGGAGGCAGAGGCAGGCGGATCTTTGTGAGTTCAAGGCCAGCCTGGTCTACAGAATGAGTTCCAGGCCAGCTGGGGCTACAGGGAGACCCTGTCTCGAAAAGACAAAAAATAAAAAAATAAAAAATAAAAAATAAAATAAAATAAAATAAAATAAAATAAAATAAAATAAAATAAGCCTTCATTGAATATTAGTTCTGTTTTCCAAACCTGATAAGCTGGATGCTCATCACTCAAAGTGGAATTGATACAGCATACAGCAGGGTGTAAACGGTACCCTTACGCCTAGTTCTGCTATTGTCCAGAAAACTGTGGGAGAATGTGAAGGCATTCAGACCCACACCCAAGGCCTTCAGAGTGAAGGGCGTGTGAGCAGAAGGCCCCGTGTCCTAGGAGATGAGGAGTTCAATCCAGCTGATGTCTTTACCGCCCCCTTTCTCTGCTGATCCTAACGAGTTCTTCATCCTCTTATCTCTGCTTTTCTACTGTTTTCGCTCAAATAACTTTTTTCTTTTTCTTTTTGAAAAATACCCTTCATTTATTTATTCTTAGACGATTTCATACATGTATGCACTGCACCTCAATCATATGCTCCAGACTCCCCTCCGACACCCCCAATACATCCTCCTCTCACTTCTTGTTCTTTCTCCCCTCTCTTTTTTCTTGTAACCCACTGAATCCAATCAGTGCCGCCTGCTGAAATGCTGACTGTTTTGTTGGCTTGACCTTGTGCAGGCAACCTTAGCTACAGGGAGTTCAGGAGTGCAATGGCCACGCCATGTCCAGACGGCATTCCGCAGCACTCCCCGCTCCTCTAGCTCTTAGAGTCCTTCCTCCCCCTCTTCTACAAACACCACTTTTCTTATTAATTCTCTTCAACTAAGTCGTTTTTCTCCTGCCATATGTTTCAATGTGTCACCTCTGCTCACTCGCCTCGCAGCTTGTGTGCCTGACCTGCTTCACACCTGTCCTTGCTCCTTTACAGGTACACAGCTGTTGTCATGCCAGTTCACTACCAGCGCGGCACTGGGCAGAGCTCCTGTCGGCGCGTGGCACTCATGATTACAGCTGTGTGGGTGCTGGCCTTCGCCGTGTCCTGCCCTCTCCTCTTTGGTTTCAACACCACAGGTAAAACTGGTGGTTTCACGTCCAGCACTCATGAGAGTCACCCCAGCATTTCCCATTCAGTAGTCAAGTAGGGATGCTATAGGCTGCAAAGCTTTGGTGAAGTCTGACCCACCCCTATTTTGAAAGAAATGTCTTTGTACTCATTGGAAGAAATGTGTCACAGTTAAAACACAAAACCGTATTAATAATTCAAGTGAGGTTTGCTAATGAAAAAATGACTATTCATAACCAGCTTAAAATGCAAAATAACATCATTAAAACCTAGAGTTGGTTCTCTATCTTCAACTTTTTCTTCAATAATAATTATTTCAGAGCCTTAAGAACTATTTAGAATCCCTAGTTCTTAAATATGTATCTTTAATTTTTACTAAGCAGAAATTATGACTATGATTGTTGATACATGGTACATCCCCTGGGTGGATGAATGGCTAGGTGATGGATAATGTCTTTATCTGAGATGCTTTGACTAAAAAAATTATTTATTTTTAACTATGTGTGGGTATGTGCATTTGAGTCTGGGTGCCCACAGAAGCCAGGGACATTAGATCTTCTAGGAGCTGAAGTTACAGGCATGTGTGAGCCTACTTGTCTGTGGGAATTAAACTCAGGTCCTCTGGAAAAGGAATATTTGCTCTCTCTTCAGCCAGGTTTGATTTCTTTAGGATTTAATTTTATTTATTTGTGTATGTGTGTGTGTGTATGTGTGTGTGTGTGTGTGTGTGTGTGTGTGTATGCTCCGTGTATGCTGGTATTCTCAGAGCTGGAGTTACAGGCAGTTGTGAGCTCCCTGACATGGGTGCTGCGAACCAAATGGAAGTCCTCCGGAAGAGCAGCAAATGCTGTCAACCACTGAGCCATTTCTCTAGCCCCTGAGATATTTGAATTTTAAGTATATGACATCAATCCAACTTTACACCTATTATGGATCAGTGACTTCTCAATCTGTCCATCGTTGGGCCCCAAGAAATTCATGTGTTGAGTGAACACTGTTGAAAATACACAGTAAGAGTTTTTTCTAAGATCTCGTTTTATGTCTGCAGTACAGTTTCTCTGGTCTTACTGATTATTTACTTCTGGTTGTACTAGTTTTTGCTAAAAGAAAGATGAGTGACTAGGGTTCTAGTGTTCATCCACATTTCTTATGTTGTCCATTTTGATTAGTTTGTTCAATTCCTATTATATTCTAGATTTGCACATTTCTGATCTATATGTACTTGTTACATAGCCACACAGATGTAGAAGTAACTGCAACACACACACACACATATATATATGTGTGTGTGTGTGTATATATATATAATATATACACACACACATATATATATATATATGTGTATATATGTATACATATATATATGTGTATATATATATATACACATATATATGTGTGTATACATATATATGTGTGTATATATATACACATATATATACATATATATATATATGTATATATATATATATATAAGCCCAGGAAAATTCCAACTTAGCAATCTCCCAAGTATCATGTCTTAGATAATGATTTTAGAAATCATAACATACTGAGGAAGACAGAGGCGCTGCAATTAGAAAACTCTAGGTTTAAACCCTAATAATCGCCTTGTCAGCTGTATCAAACAAGCTACTTAATTTTCCCGAGCTCAGTTTCCTTGTTGATAAATTTAGGATGATATGGTGGAGCATGAATGAAAAGTTCAAATGTATATTTAATCAAAATATTTAGTTACAAAGTTTTCAACATTTATTTTCATAAATGGATTTCTACAAATAATCCCAGTGATTTAATCTCTGAAGTTACATGTTCCATATGAACCCTGTAATACAGGATATATATTAACATGTATTCCACTTGTGTACTTATTACTGTTTAGGGTTACATCCCTAAACCCCATATGTATTTATATGTGATTTAGGGAATTCTTCAAATCAAATTCTTAGCCTGTATAATTTTTACTTTATTCATTGACTCTAGGCTCTTACTCTACATCTTATATAACTCCACTCTTCATCCTTTATAGAGACTTTTTGCAATTTAGCAAGGATTAAATGGGATAACACTTGTAGAGGTGCCAAACACATAACACCTTCTCAAGATCAGCTTTGTTTCTCTGCCACATTAAAGGTTAAGAAATCAAGTTATCAACACTTTCCTGCCTAACCCAGAATGTTCCTAAAATTTTATCTGTTATTATCTTTGCATTATTCTTTGTTACTTTGTTATTTGAATTGAATGACACTTTACACCCCACAAAGCAGCATCCCTGGAAATGGCTGTACTGACTGTTATACAAAATGTCCTTTGTGCTTAGTGTTAAGTGTTAAGCACAGAGCCAAGTTCCCTCGTTAACCTCGTTTCCAGGTACAAATGACAGGTAAGTAGGAATCTCGCGTGGGAACTGGGTACTAGTTCCAGATGAAGACACTGTTTACCTGTTGACCAGCAGCACATCTCAACAACATTAGCTGGGCCAAATGTTGATCCCCAGGCTGAATCTGATCAGATCCCAAGTGTGAGTCCTCTGAGCTGCATGTGGATCCTTTACACCTTCTGCGAGGCTGGTGGAAATGGCCCCATCCCCTCCTCACAGATGCACAAAGCTGAAACCACCTCCAAATCTGACATAAGACTTAGTTCCAGGTCATGTCAACATGGTGGTAAAGAATGATGAGCTAATGGCAGCGCGCTGACACTAGTGACATCATTATTGTTCCAGAAACAAAACTTGGGAAAATCTTTTCAAAAGGATTTTTAAACTGAGGATTGAGAAGACAAAAGAGAACTATGACTTAGCCCGTGAACTCGTACACTTTCTCTCTGGGTTCTTCTACTTTTCGTGTTATGTGTCTGTTGGTCTATTTGGTTTGGGTTTGGGTTTGTTTTGTTTGCCTTTATTTTTGAGACAGTGTCTCACTAAGTTGCTCAGACAGGCCTTGAATTTACAACCCTCCTGCCTTAGCTTTCTGAACAGCTAGGATTATATAGGCTTGTGCCACCAGGCCCAGCTTTCTTTAGTGTGTGTGTGTGTGTGTGTGTGTGTGTGTGTGTGTGTGTGTATTTTTTGAGGCAGGGTCTCCTTTTAGTTCCAGCTGGCCTTGAACTCACAGAGATCCGCCTGCCTCTGCCTCCCAAGTGTTGGGATTAAAGGCATATGCAAGCACACCGGGCACTTTAAAGTTCTTAATGACATTGTAGTAAACCCATCAATTACTTACATATTTTATCAAATATTAGCTGGTGTCATTGTTGTGAATATCCAATGGAGAGCTTTCTGCACATTAAAATGTAACTAAATATCCTCTCCAAAGAAGGTGTAAACAGCGGCTATTTTCCCAGTAATCGTAGGGAAGACCAGTTATCCCTTCCTAGCACAGAGTGCAGGGAATTCATGAGCACAGTCAGGCAGGGGATCCCGGTCATAGTCTCCCTCCCAGTGTGATGTGTGTGTTGTGCCTTCATTATCCTGATAGATGTGGCTCCTCTAGCCACTTCCCTACCTACAGGGATGTTCCTAAGTTCATCCAAATAAATGACTTCTCTCTGTCAGGTTTTTTTTTTTGTACTCCCTTTCTGAAAACCAGAGGCAGGGGAAAGGGCCTGAGGTACTGCCAAAAACACCTGATTTGGGAAGCAGCTGGACTTTCAAGAATTCAACATAAGAACTTTCTACCAGGCATGGTGGTGTAAGCCTTTAAACCCAGCTGTCAGGAGGCAGAGGCGGTTGGATTCTGTGAGTTCAAGGCTAGAACCTGGTCTATGTAGCAAGTTCCACGCCATCTGGGGCTACATAGAGATTCTGTCTCAAAAAAAAGAAAAGAAAGGAAAGGAAAGGAAAAGAAAGAGAGAGAGAGACACACAGAGAGAGAGAGAGAGAGAGAGAGAGAGAGAGAGAGAGAGATCTTTCTGGGCCTGGTGGCACAGCTCAGCAGTTAAGAGTACTGCTGCTCTTAGGGGGTACCCCAGTTGCCAGGCCTTTTCATCATGGAAGAAGTCAGAGCAGTTGGTGCCCCAATTCCCTCTTGGCAATTGGAGTAAGTCCTCAGAGGGTAATGTGATAGAAGTAGGAGCTAAAATTTGGCTAGGTAGTCTAGGGTCAAGATCCCCCAAAGAGTCAGTTTCCTTCACAGCTGAGAGCTGAGAGCTGAAGACTTCCTGGATCTGCCAGTAAACTTATCCTTCTGGTTGCTCTGACTTGTGGCCTTAACTCACTTGTCAGATTTTTTTTGTTTTGTTTTGTTTTTTCAAGACAGGGTCTCCCTGTAGCCCCAGCTGTCCTGGAACTCACTCTGTAGACCAGGCTGGCCTTGAACTCATGAAGATCCGCCTGCCTCTGCCTCCCAAGTGCTAGGATTAAAGGCATGCACCACCATGCCCAGCATAACTTGTCGGATTTATTAACCAGTGGGTAAATTCCATCAAAATCATGGTGCTAAAGACTCAATACAACCACCTCTCTAGCGAAGATCATACCATCTTAGAAACACCACCTGTGGTCAACTCTTATGAACTTCCTTCAAGGATTTGAAGACCTCACAATGAGAGGGAGAAATGAGTTAGAGGATTATTGAGATAGAGGATTATAAAAACTCAGGGGTAGTGTTCTCAGATACTATTAAGCCATTTTTCCTTAGTCATTCTAGGAATGATTGGTTTGCTTGCTTCGAGTGTTTCCCCTTAATTGGTAACTTTAACTGTGGTGTTAAACTCTGATTGGCTTGTGTACTTGATTGGTAACTCTAACTGCGATGCTAAACTCTGATTGGCTGTTGTACTTATAAATTACCCTGTAACCTGCACCTTGTGGCCACACTCCTCCCAGTTGAGTGTTGGCCCAGCATCGTAATTAAATTAAACCCTCCTTGAAAAATTAAAAAAAAAAAAAGTGCTGCTGCTCTTGCAAGACCCCAGGGTTCAGTTCTCAGCACCCACATGGCAGCTAACATTACCTGGAGCTCCAGTCCTCTGGCCTCCATGGGCATTGCACAACATGGTGCACTTACGTCCATGCAGATAAAACACTCAGACACATAAAATAAAAATAAAAAAATTTAAAACTTAAAAATGAAAAACTTCCTGACAAAGCTCTTCATTTAAGGACCTGGGCTGCCACTGGTTGGTAATGCATTGTTAAGAACCACAGACAAAGGAAAGTGGAACTTTGGCCTCCCGTTTCTGAGAAAGGGCAACAGACGGCATGATCTTAGGTGGCAGAGAGTTCCAGGGCAGCAGGGCCTGGCTGACCAGTGTTGCCGCACCTCTGTCAGAAGTGCAGCAGTCCAGTCAAATATCACACCAACAGCCCCAGTCAAATATCACAACAACAACCAGAGCATTGTATGTTAGAGCAAAAAGGCAACCCTGAAACTCCTCCAATGAGCTCGACCATTTCATTTCACAGATAAGAAAAAGAGCATTTGAATTTCTGTTAAATCAGACAGCTATTGTGTTATTTTAAAAAGAGAATTCTAAAATGAATACACAATAGCTGGTAATAAGGATTTGTGAAATCTTCCAGGGTGGAGGGACTAAAAGTTAAGACAATCTTATGAGCTAGCTTGATTTTCCTTTGGAAAAAGATAGAAGAGTGCTATTTATTTGATTTTAGTGATAGAAATCTCTCACGGCTTCCAGAATACTACAGCCAGTGAGGCCCTTAGCTCCTTCAAAAGTTAAGAAGAAATGTACTCTGTTATAAGAATAGTGGCTCATCCTAAAATCAGATTCATTGGAATCTCCTGTCTTTGGAATTGAGTTGAGGTCAAGTCCTTCAACAAATTTGAAGTTCATCAGTCTTTCAAGTCAACCTTCTTTTGACCTATTCACATCACTATCAAATGTTCCCACACTAGCCTACAACTTCCCAGACCCCCTTCATAAAACTATTTGCTTTTCTTCCTCTTTTCTCCTCCTCCTCCTCCTCCTCCTCCTCCTCCTCCTCCTTCTTTTCCTCCTCCTCCTCCTTTTTCTTCTTCTTCTGGTGTGTGTGTGCGTGTGTGTGTGTGTGTGTGTGTGTGTGTCTGTCTGTCTGTCTGTGTCTGTGTCTGTGTCTGTGTATGCCTGTGTATATACCTCTGTGTATGTATATGGAGATCAGAGTTCAATTCAGGTGCCATCGTTTATTGCTCTCCACTTTTTTTTTTAAAGCAGCATCTCTTGCTGAACTGGGAACTCACTGATTTAATGAGACTGTATGGTCTGTAAGCCCCAGGGATCCTCCTGCTTCTGCCCCCAAGTGCTGGGCTTGCAGGCACACTTGGCTTTGTACATTTATGCTAAGGATCAAAACTCGGGTCTTGATGCATGTAGCACAAGCAGTTATTCAGGGTCTTCATTGCCAATAGAGGAGTTTTGAACATAATATGTGCTCCATAAAGATGTGTTGATTAAGTAGATGAATCTTCATCATCCTTTCTTCTCCTAATCTTAGAAAATGAGTTTAGAGATTCCCCCTGCCCACCTGGCCCTCCACCAGTATCCTGCAGCCAGTGCATGCTTGCGTGCCTAGATAAAACGCACACATTTGTGCACTTTCTTCGTTTTGTCATCATTTGTACAGCCATTCAATACCTTCCACCTTCCCACACAGTACTGTTTTAGTTAAGTCATCATCAGACAAAGGTGCCATATCCTGAGGAAGCCTCAACTGCCCAAACTGCCTTTTGCAGACCCAATAGAGAAGCATTCCTTATACACAATTGCAGTATTTTCAATGGAAAATAAATGTTTGCACAGGATAAAACATTCATAAGATATAATGAGATACATACAGACTTCTGTGCCAGTCTCCCTCCTAACCCAGATTACTCTATCCCATCCCCTGAGGCAAATACTAATATTCTTGAAAGATAATGCTGTAAAAAGTACACATGTGCCTGTCTGTCCATTTTTACACACAGAGAAGCATACTTTATGTACTTTTGACTATAGTTCTTTTTTTATTATTTTTTTATGTGCATGAGTGTACTGTCTGCATGTAGGTTGGTGCACCTGTGTCAATGCCAAGGAGGTTAGAAGAGGGTGTCGGATTGCCCTGGAACTGGAGTTAAAGGTGGTTCTTAGCTGCCATGTGGGTGCTGGGGATTGAGCCCAGGTCTCTGCAAGAGCAGTCGGTGCTCTTAACTGCTGAGCCATCTCTCCAGCCCCGACTGCAATTCTTTTATAGAAGTCAGCTTTCCAGTGCCCAAAGGAGGGCATAAAAGGAGAGAGAGAGAGAGAGAGAGAGAGAGAGAGAGAGAGAGAGAGAATGCAGAGAGCACAAATGGAGAACACACTGGATCACCAAGGCTGGCAGCAAGATGAATGTAGGGAAAGCAGCCCTGCTCCCTGCCCACTTCTCAGCAAGGAGCCTGCTGAGACCCCTCCCCACCATGGGCAGCATTGTCATCAGGCCAGCCAGTACCAGCAGGAGAGCTGCCTTGAGATGATCGTGCCAACATGAGACTCAGAAGGCCACCAGCTGCCACCCCATCCCTGTCTCCAACCTCATTGCCCTCAGAACAATAGAAGGTGCCAGTTTCCTGACCACTACTAGGAGCTCTATGAGCATTTGCTAAGGGATGCTGACGGTGGCTCTGGGAAAATGACATGAATTTTGTCCAGTCCCCATCCTGCAAGGATTCTGGGCAGTGTTGTTATTGAAACACCTCACTGACACTGAGAATACTCTCTCTTTTCATTGTAAATTTATAGCTGTTTCCCCCTTGCCCTTCTCCATAAATATCATTTCATATAAATTTTTATTCTAAGTGACAATTTCCCACTTAAGTTGAAAAAGTTCAGAAGAGATAAACAATAATATATCAAATAAAAACAATATCAATAGTTACCATTCCTTCTCATTAATTCTCATGGCTATTAAACAAGCAGTATTTTTATCAATTTGTGGATAATGAAACTGGTCATCTTCAGGTAACATGCCAAGGTCATGTAGCTAATAAATGGCAGGTCTGTGTCCTAGGGGTGTCTGCTCACCACCCCCCTCAGAAGAAGCAGTGCAAGGCTCCCGTGTGGTCACTGCCCTCTCTCTGCCATCTCATGTGTTAGGCCACGTCTTCTAAGGCCAGACCTGGGGTTGGAGATCTCCCACCTCTTTATGAAGACTGTGCCAGATGTGCTAACAGTTGTTGCTAATAACGTGGGATAAGACATAAATGTGCCCTGACCCAGAGGAAGAGGGAGGGGAAAAGTCAAAATTACAGAAAGAAGACTGGTTTGGGAATCAGACTGGCTAGAAAAATGTATCTGAACTTCAGCCTGCTTATCCAAAAAAACAGACAGTAATGTATCCCAACCCATAAGGATCAAGTAAGATAATGTGTATAAAGCCCTTGGCCTGTCATTAGCTTGCTTCCATTTTCCTTTTCAAGGTGGGGCAAGTTTCAGATCTTAACCTAGCTACTGGAGGAATCTTAGCATCTTGGAGCACAGCCACAGAGGCCCTTAAAGAAGAGGTAGGGGTACATCAAGCCGTAAATCAAGGACAAGTACTCATTTGAATTCACGTTCTCCATTCTAGCTCTCTTTCCATTTTGCCCAGGGCTGGGACTCCCTGAAAAAGCAAATGCCTGGGGCTGGAGAGATGGCCTAGCGGTTAGGAGCGCCGACCGCTCTTACAGAGGACCCGGGTTCGATCCCCAGCACCCACATGGCGGCCGAGACCGTCTTGAAACTTTCAATTCAGGGAGGAGAACTCCCGTTCCAGGGGAATCCGAAACAGACCCTCTTCTGAACTCCGGGCATTGTACATACACGGGTGCGCAGACCTGCATGCAGACAGTACATTGATTCACATACCGAAATAAATAAAATTAAAATAAAAAATTAAAAAAAAAAAGAAAGAAAGAAAAGAAAAAGCAAATGCCTGTCTTTATTCCACTGCCTCCTGCCCAACACTCTGGATTCACTTCAAGACATCCATAGCCATCCTTTTTTTAAATTTTTTTTATTAATTGTATTTATTTCTGTATGCACTGTCTGCATGCAAGTCTGTGCACCCATGTCGTGCAATGCGCGGAGGTCAGAAGAGGTCTCGGATTCCCTGGAAATGGAGTTCTCCTGGAATTGGAGTTTCAGAGGCTCTCGGGCCCCATGTGGGTACTGGGGATCAAACCGGGTCCTCTGCAAGAGCGGTCGGCGCTCCTAACCGCTAGGCCATCTCTCCAGCCCCATAGCCATCCTTTTGTGCCTCCATACCAGCAGGCCTCTCCTGGGGGTGACATTCTCCTAGGAGCCTCCGCCCATCTGTTCTGTGCGGCTCCCTAGCCTCCCAGGCTGCATTCCTCTGGGTGACACTGAATATGTCACATGGAAGGGATCATCTGTCTAGCTAGACAGTTTGTTCCTTCAAGGGCAGACACCGCGTCTTTTTCATCTTCGCAGCCTTGGTCCAGAGCAGTATCTGGCATGTAATATTGCTAAATTTCGTTGTGAAGTGAACTGTAAGAAACGCCGATGAATTAGCCTCCTTCTTCAGGGCGCTGACAACACAGATGCCTGAGACTGCATGGCCCCGTTCCCACCCTCCCCGGCATGTCGTACCGGCCGTGCTCTGTGTGCCCCACTAAGGTCCAGCACTTAGCAAATGGTGTTACTTTCTCTCCTCTTACCCACAGGGGACCCCAGCATCTGCTCCATCTCCAACCCTGATTTTGTCATCTACTCTTCAGTAGTGTCCTTCTATGTTCCCTTTGGAGTGACTGTCCTCGTCTATGCCAGGATCTACATGGTGCTGAGACAAAGGAGACGGAAACGGATCCTCACTCGACAGAACAGCCAATGTATGAGCATCAGGCCTGGCTTACCTCAGCAGGTAATCACCGGAGGGAAAAAAAAAAAAAAAAAAAAAAAAAGACATACCAGCCCCCAGTCTCCAGTCTTGTGTCTATCCATGCTGATGGTGACTGTACTACTATTTAAGAGAACAATCTGACTCTACCATCCACTCTGCTCGCTTTAAATGTCAGTGCTTTAAATGTAGGAAATCCAATACTAAGAGTTTGTTGAGTCTCTCTAGACTTTAACTTACTTCCTAAGATGATAGGACAGTTTCCAGATTGTTCTATTTGAGAGCCTTTCACATGTCCCACAAGGTTTGAGGTTTTATTTGATTTGATTGAGATGAAGACAGGGGTAACATTTCAGTGTGGCTGTTGTACCATTGAATTAGTCACTTTTCTGTTGCTGTGATAAAACACCATGACCAAAGGAACTTATAAAAGGAAGAGTTTATTTGAGCTTAAGATTGACGGTTCCAGGGAATTAGAGTCCATTGTGGCGGGAGACATGGCGGCTGGAGCTGGAGCAGCAAGCCAAGGTCACATCTCACAATGAGCACAGGAAGCAGAGAGAGCGACTGGAGACCACAAGGCTTGTTAAACTCACTAAGCCTGCCCCCAGTGATGTACTTCCTCTAGCATGGCCACACCTTCTAAGACCTCCAAGAACAGTGCCACCAACTGGAGACAAAATGTCTGAATACTTAAAGCCTATGGGGGACACTCATTCAGACCACCACATTCATACACTGATTTAACAGAAACATTGGTTTTTTTGGTCCAAATAATTTATTCTAATAATCACTGGGATCCACTGAAGCTGTGTTCCTTCCTGATCTGTCCCTCTGTAAAGACATTGACTGCTACTGGGATAGGTCTTTCTAGACCTTCCTACAAAGGAAGGTTGAGCCTTTAGTACTCATTCTTCAATTCCTCAAGCTTTAGATTTTGCTCACCTTACTGCCTGGTGCATAGGGTTTTACCTACCATGGACTCAAAGTATGAATGGATGAATACCAATCACTTATAATCAACTAAGAAAAGGACATGGGAATATTATTCCACCACTGCCTTCATGGAGCTTGAAATCTGGGCACAAAAATATAGCTCAACTGGGATGCTTATAATTAAGTACCCAATATGAAGTGCAAAGAGAAGAGAAAGACCAATACACTCAGGAAAACTTCCTAGAGAGAGGAAGAATTGAGTTCGATCTTGAAGGCAGAACCAATTTGATTGAGCATCTAGGCCAATCTCTAATGACCTGAGTAGGGGTCAGGCTCTCACAGCTGAAGTCCCAAGGCTTAAGTAGAACAAGGTTCCCATGAAATAGGAGACCTTGACTTAAGGCTTAGGCTATGAATATACTGCATTCAAAATGTTGCCATGATACATAATTGCATATGACACTGTTCAATTATGTACTGTTTTGCCCACAACTGACTATTTCTTCTTCAATCTACCCTAGTCTTCCTGTCTGCGGCTGCACCCTATTCGGCAGTTTTCAATAAGGGCCAGATTTTCATCAGATGCTACAGGACAAATGGTAAGTAAGCCATGTCTTGGATCATGAGAAAAGAATAAGATCTTTCCCTAAGATGCTGACTTGTCTTGATTTCACTCCCACCCCAAAGTGGACTTTTGCACTGATCCTACACATGAATTTATAATAAAGGCAAGATCCCACAGTCTGCATGATAGAAGCTTCAAAAAGGACTTCATCAAACGACATTCAGAAATCATAGGGCTAGTGGCCTACATCCCAATGACTTGGGCCAATTACTTTTATATATGGTGTTAGGACACCATCCAGTGCCACCTGCAGCAGAGGGAACAGGGTGGCAATGAAATACACATGGAAAGAGCCAGAGAAAGCAGAAAAAGAAGACTTCAATGCTCCTATTTGCCACCGAATGTGTACAAAACCCAAACAAGCTCATGGTTACACTAAGCCTTGTCTTTCCAATTCAAGTCAGCCCTGGCACCCCTGGCTGGCGAAGTACAGAAAGGAGTATAGAGATGCCAAATATAAGGCCATCAGACTTCTCCCTGAACTCCACATTAGGAATTAAACTTCAGTAATGATGAAGAGCTGATTCTTGTCCAATCTCTTTGTAATTAATTAACCTCTTTTTTTATACAGACCTGATAAAGCAATTAGAGACTCTTGCTGTAAATTATAACAGATAGATAAGCAGTTTAAAATCATCAGAACAGATCCGAGGTCTGAGAAGGCAACTTGGCCAAAGGGAAAGTATTGATTACACAAGAGAGATTGGAGAGCCAAGAGGTTGCATTGCCAAGAGTGTGGAGAGTTAGGATCTATCCTACCATCTGGGAGTGGAGGTCTGCCAGCCAGCCACAGGGGAATAAGTGTTTCTCAAATAAGTCGTGGAGATAGGGATAAGGACTTGCAGAAGGAGCTGAAAAGCACCCTCCTGGCATGGAATCTTAGAAGAATCACTTTCTTCTTGTGGGACTGAGAATCTACATTAGTGAAATGGAAAGAACATTTCTTAGTTTCATATTTGCTTCCAAAAACTTATCCCCTAGCTCTTAGTTTCAGGAATAATACATTAGAAATTAAACATCGTTATTTTTAGCTCAATAACTATCAACTTAATCACAAATATAATATTGATTATAAATTGTCAAAACAATATGCTGGGGCTAGAAAGATGGCTCAGTATTAAGATCACATACTGCTCCTGCAGAGGACCCATGATGGGTTCCTAGACCCACCTCAGGTGGCTGAAAACTGCCTAAACTTCAGCTTCAGGGGGTCCAAAAACATTTTATTTTTATTTATTTATTTTATTATTTTTATTTTATGTAAATAAGTGTATTGTCTGCATGTATGTAAGTGCAATCATGTCATGCAATTCCCACAGAACTCAGAAGAGGGCATCAGATCTCCTGGAACTGGAGATACAGACAGTTGTTAGCTGCCATGTGGGTGCTGGGAATTTAACCTGTGTCCTCTGCCAGAGTAGCCTTTGCTCTTAACCACTGAGCCATCTCTCCAGCCCCTGGAAATCCAATTTTAAAACCCAAGACTTTTTCAGAATATATTCTCCTAGAATCCCTAAGACTACCTCAGCAGATCAGTTTTAAAACATTATATCGGGGCTGGAGAGATGGCTCAGCGGTTAAGAGCACTGACTGCTCTTGCAGAGGACCTGGGTTTGAGTCCCAGCACCCACATGGTGGCTAAGAACCATCTTTAACTCCAGTTCCAGGGGAATCCGACGCCCTCTTCTGACCTCCACAGCATTACATGACATGGGTGCACCAACCTACATGCAGACAGTACACTCATACACATAATAAATAAATAAATAAATAAATAAATAAATAAATTTAAAACATTATATCATCTCCAAGAAACTTACCTTTAATCATCCCTTCCATAGTGTATATGAGTGTGCCAGTCCCTGGAAGACTGAGTCCCTTGTTGAAGGAAATAGAAATGAAATGTTTGAATGCTCCATTAACACACAGGAAGGAGTTTACTGGAAAGCTTCTTAGTTAGCTCCCAGCCAAATGAAAACACTAAAGAACAACTCTACAAGGTGTTCATAAATCAAGACATTGGACACTGAACACCAGTGTCTAACTGGTAATGAATTCTAAAGTCTCCCAGCCTAGCTAGTTGCAACTCAAAGTCTCAGTTGTGACTCTCCCCTTGTCTGGGCCTGCATGGGGGACAGGAGAGAGAAAAACTATGGAGCTAATAGTTGGCTTTCATGGTTTCAGTGGTGGGAGTTGGAGAATCCTGTCTCCTACTCAAGGATGACATGAATCTATCTGATCCTTCAAATATGGGAGGTTCAAATGTTGGGTACAAATATATCAACTCTCTTCTCCTGGCAAAATACCAGGAAAAAAATCATGTTCCATTTTCCCCAATTTGTTTTATTATTATTATTTTATTTAATGTGTATGAGTGTATTGACTGCATGTAGGTGCACCTGTGTCATGCAGTGCCCACAGAGGTCAGAAGAGAAGAGCATTGGCACTGGAGTTACCAATGGTTGCTAGCTGCCATGTGGGTGCTGGCATCCAAACCCAGGTCCTCTGCAAGAGCAGCCAGTGCTTTAACCACTTGAGCCATCTCTCCAGAACCTCCTCCCCTAATTTGTTTTCTATCTTACAATTAATGCTTAGAGATAGTAAGTTAACCCACCAAAGGATTATATCTACTAAGTAGGAAAGGTGATACAAATCTTAGGTGGAGTTCTTTTTTAAATCACCTATATTTGAAATTTCAAAACTAAAAAGGTGGTATATACCTATAATCCCAGTATTTTGGAGGTAGAGGAAAAAGGGAAGCTTCATGGTAAGTTCAAGAACAGCCTTCTGGACTACGTGAAACCCAATCTTAAAACAAACTGAATTAAATTTTAAAAGATTAAAATATTAAATTTAAAAGATTAAATTTAAAAGATTAAAAAAGACAAATACAGCAAACTCCAACTTACCATCCACTAGCTTCAGCAGTAACCAATTTGTGAGCAGTCTTATTTCATCTGTGTTCTTCCCCACACCCCCTCCCCGCTACACATACACACACACACTAAGAACCAGATCCCAAGCATCTAAGGCCCAAACTTTGCATTTCATAAGTACTAATGTTATGATAACTGATTCGTTTAAGAAGTTGGATCATGAGGCTGGAGAGATGGCCTAGTGGTTAGGAGCGCCCCAGCACCCACATGGCGGCTGAAAACTGTCTTTAACTCCAGTTCCAGGGGAATCCGACACCCTCTTCAGACCTCCGAGGCATTGCACGACATGGGTGCACAAACCTACATGCAGACAATACACTCATACACATATGATAATAAATAAAATTTAAAACAAAGAAGTTGGATCATTTATCTTATAGAGCATCCCACATTCCAAGTGTTGCTGCCTGCACCCCATGATGGCACTACCACATCATTCATCCTTAGAGCAAGGTCTTTCTTGCTCAGAAAAGCCAGAGTGCAATGCTAGGCTGCCCTCTTTTAGGGGGTTTTTCAATGACACCTACCACAATGAATAATTATTTTAATTAATAATATCAATCAAATGATCAATTAACCAATTAAAATAAAATGTATATTTTCAACTATAAAATTTAAAATTGGCCACATACATAATAGAAAACTTGGTAAATACAGAAAACTAGACAGTCTTCATGTGGTAGATGCTTTGAGGTTGTACAGCCCAAAGCAGATTTCACTTCCCATAGCTTCCCACGGTGCCATCACGCCCTCAGACAGCGCCCTCTATAGGTTGTACACAGAGATGGTCTCCTCTTTCATTATCTTTCCCTTTCAGGAGCATATAGATGATAAACAGTACCCCCAGAAATGCCAGGACCCTCTCTTGTCACACCTGCGCCCCCTCTCTCCTGGCCAGACACACGGAGAGCTGAAGCGCTACTACAGCATCTGCCAAGGTAGTGCCTTCAGGCAGCCAAGCTTCCAAGAAGAAGGAGGGTTGAATGCAGCAGGTAGGACTCGGAACTCCCTGAGCCCCAGCCCCACCATGGCACCCAAGCTCAGCTTAGAGGTTCGGAAACTCAGCAATGGCCGGTTATCCACATCCCTGAAGCTGGGGCCACTACAACCTCGGGGAGTGCCACTTCGAGAGAAAAAGGCCACACAGATGGTCGCCATTGTGCTTGGTGAGTTTGAGTTGGGCGATAAGGGTGGAATTAGGTGGTTAGTTCGAGCTGGCAGTGGGTCTTATTGTAGCCACATCTGAGAAATTGTAAATTCGATCATCATCATATTTGTAAAATATTACCTAGCTGAGTTGTGTTTTGCTGTCTATCTTATGGAATTATAATACATAAATCAAATGATAATGATTCAACAAAAGTATCTGGCATATGTTGGATTATTTAGTAAGTGCTTACTTATTTTAAAAGACTAAGTGAAAAATAGGAATGTGGGGCTGGAGAGATAGCTTAGTGGTTAAGAGTGCCGACTGCTCTTGCAGAGGACCCCGGTTCGATCCCCAGCACCCACAAGGCGGCTAAGAACCGTCTGTAACTCCAATTCCAGGAGAACTCCAGTTCCAGGGGAATCCGAGATCCTCTTCTGACCTCCGCGGCATTGCACGACACGGGTGCACAGACCTGCATGCAGACAGTACATTCATACACATACAAAAATAAATAAAATTTTAAAAAATTAAAAAATAGGAATGTAAAATACTACTACCATATGGCATCATATTACCTAGATTATTTTAAATATTGAAAAAAAATAGAAACTCATCAAGATGTCAAAAGTAATTGTCTTTGAGTAGAAGGTAGTTATTTTTCTCTTTCTGGTTTTCTGTATTTACCAAGTTTTCCATTATGTGTGTGGGCCAATTTTAATTTTAAAGTTAAAAGTATAAATTTTACTTTCATTGATTAATTGATCAATTGACTAATTGATATTGCTAATGAAGATAATTATTCATTGTAGTCAGTGTCACTGACAAAGTTCTGAGATTCTCCTTTGCAATTCTTAGCACAGGAATTGTTGGGTTTTAAAACTTTTTTATTTATTATTTTTATTTTATGTGTATGAGTGTATTGCCTGCATGTATGTAATTGTATTCATATCATGAAATGCCAGTAGAGGTCAGAAGAGGGTGTCAGATCCCCTGGGACTGTAGTTATGGATGTTTTTTAGCCACCATTTGGGTGCTGAGATTCGAACCCAGGTCCTCTGCAAGAGTAGCCAGGGCTCTGTAACCACTGAGCCATCTCTCCAGCCCCTAGCACAGGAATTATTTTTGTCCTTATGAATGCTGAGGATCAATCATGCCCTGCAAAAATAAATATCTGAGCTGAATGGGGAAAGAGAAAAGATTGGTGAAGAAATTCTTAAAAGCCAAACTAGAAAGTTGTTTTAGTAACAAAGTTTTGAAGTAAATGAAAGACATTAACACACAGTTTCCTCCTCAAAGAAACAGATGTGACGAATTACATCTTCTTTGTAGGGTTGTTGTAAAAACTAAATGGGTGATACCAACAGAAAAAAGACAAATAAGTAAAAGTAAAATGAAGCAAACAAAGAATAAATGGTATGTAGATCTGCCAGCATAGTGGCTGGCATAAAGACAGGGAGGGGACTCATAAGGAACACAGGCAGCAAACTCCTCACCAGGCTTCTCTCTTTCTTCACAACCTAGGGGCCTTCATTGTCTGCTGGCTGCCCTTCTTCTTGACTCATGTTCTTAATACCCACTGTCAGGCATGTCATGTGTCCCCAGAGCTTTATAGAGCTACAACATGGCTAGGCTACGTCAACAGTGCTCTCAACCCTGTCATCTATACGACCTTCAATGTCGAGTTCCGGAAAGCCTTCCTCAAGATCCTGTCCTGCTGAAGGAGGAGAGGAGGTGGTACTCTCAAGATACCAGGCAGTTTGGTCCCTTGCCTCCAAAGACCTGCTGGGAATGACTGCACTGTCCTCTAGCATGCAGATTTGTGGAGCAGGATGACCCTGGTTAGGTATAACTAACTGTTTACTCCACAATAGATGCTCTACCTCCCCAGCTTACATCTGACTTCATTCTGCCAGTTCTCAAATAGATAAGAGATAAGCAATAATTCAAAATGAAGCTGATAAAACTTATGCTATACACATATAGAATTGTCATTGGAGGGGTGATTCATTGTGGTGAAAGAAAAATTAGCAGGTCTTGAAATCACAAACAGCAAACCATCCTATGGAACAGCCAGCCTCTCTTCCTTCAGACCTCCCATCAAGTGTTAGCATGACTAACCTAGAACACCCACTGGCCCATCCCTCTCAGTTGCTCCCCTGACCCCACATACTCTGTCCTGAAATATGAAAAGCAAGGCCAACGTTTCTACCTCTCTGGAGAATGAAATTGGCCATATTTTGGAGGGGAGTTCTCACCCCAAAGGAGACATTGTCCCATAGTGGGATTGAGGCTTTGTCTCCAACTGGCTGCCCTTGTTTGTTAGCTCTGGCTAAGGGGGTCTTTGATTCCCTGACTTTATCAAGGCAATTCTAGTGTCTTAGTTTCTAAAATCATTCAAGACTAGAGTGTTACATGAAAAAGGAATGTCAATTCCCAGTATAATACCACCATTGAACTTTGTGGTTTGGCACACGCTTTCTATAATATTAGAACTTTCTCCTAGCCAGGGCACCTCTGTCTCCTTAACAGAAACCCAAAACTTTCAGACTCTAAGACTTACCAAGTGTTTGGAAAGTGCCAGTCACCTCCCCGTTTCTGAAGTAAAAACAATGACGGTGGGTGGCAGCTGCTGTCCTCACAGATACACTCCCAGCTTGCCCCTGTGTTCATCCATGTACTAGTTGGTCCAATGGTGGTGCTGACTCACCTAGACTATCAGAGGGCCTCAGAACTGAGGGCAGTGGTGGTGAGAAGGCTGGTCTGAGCTATTACATGGAACTAGTATTGTAGAACCCTAGCGCGGATCCTAAGCATCACCAGTCCAAAAACTGTGTCCATCCAAAAACCACAGCACAAGGGTATAAGGTCTAAAAAAACCCAGAAATAATTTGTAAATGTCATTCGAAATTGCATTTAGAAGGAACTAGAATACTCAGATCATTTACCTTCTCACCTATTTTTTTATTGATTGTAGAATCAAGATCAGATTTTTTTTATTAATTTTATTTATTTCTGTATGTGTATGAATGTACTGTCTGCATGCAAGTTTGTGCACCCATGTCGTGCAATGCCACGGAGGTCAGAAGAGGGTGTTGGATTCCCCTGGAACTGGAGTTCTCCTGGAACTGGAGTTTCAGACGGTTCTCGGCTGCCATGTGGATGCTGGGGATCGAACCCGGGTCCTCTGTAAGAGCGGTCGGCGCTCTTAACTGCTAGGCTATCTCTCCAGCCCCCAAGATCAGATTTATGGATAATTTATGAAATGCTGTCAGCCCAAACTTCCAGAAATGTACCTTTAAGAGCTATTAGTACGCTGCAGGAGAGCTGCTGCCATGCTGCTGAAACTTTAAAGAACCCAACAACTTTACATATCTTTATTCCTTGAACCCTTAACTTTATCACAAGGAAATATAAATACTCCTAATGAGTTAGTTGCCTGTTAATACTGAATGCTTTAATTCCAGCCTTTAAACCTGTTATTATCTAGGTAGGGCATGGTGGTGCACACCTTTAATCTTAGCACTTGGGAGGCAGAGGTAGGTGGATGTCTGTGAGTTCAAGGCCATGGCCTACATAGGGAGTTCCAGTCTAACCAAGACTATGTAAGGAGATTCTGTTTAAAAAAAATGTTATTGTCTATAATAAATTGATATTGTAGCTCAATGTGAAAATCCTCTCTGTCCACTGCTTCTTATACTTGGTGCCATTTAACTCCATAAGACACTGGTACTGCCATATTCAGTTTAAAAACAGTAGTGTGGGAAATCCAGTCTCTCGAAAGCATTTCCTTCTGGTTTCTCCTTCATTTACATAATAGGGAACTAAGGCCCAGAGCTGTGCCCCCCCATTAGTTAACAGTCACTCGGTTCATTGTTCATTCTACTTTGCCACATTCCCCCAAGAACCTGTAAAAACTATAAACTCCATGTAGATATAAGGTAAAGGTTACACTGTCACTTCCACAATTAAACTGAAAAGCACCTATTGCCTAAATAGTACCTATTGGTGTACGCAACCATCTGCTTCCCAGGCTTTCTTCTGGTCTGAGAAGACCTTCCCAGAGAAACGCCACACATTCCTCCAAGGCTCTCACTTCAGCGTCTTCATCTTGACACTTTTCACTTCACCTCTTCTACCTCTACAGATCCCATCGTGAACCAGCTTTCGACTTTCAGTGTCAACATGACCAAAAATCTCAGAAAAGGTATTGGCCTGAGTGAAGCAGGGTGGAGTTCTTGGGGAAAACTCTTCTAGAACCCATACCTTCCAATTTGGGACCACAAGCAAGCATTTCCTTTGACTATACACCATCCTGTGATGTTCCATTCATTACTCATTTCCAATATCCAATACAACCACCTTCTATGTGTCAGACATTTGGCTGGTACAAAGAAACACATCTAGGAAGACATAGTCCTTGCCCCATCCACTGCAAGAAGCCTGTAATCCAGTAGAAAGGTAGAATTTATATGCTCAGTGCTGACCTGTTTATTATCTATAAAGAGGATTCTTGGTGCTTAGAAACCTGAGGTCAGCTATGAGATTTTCTGAACAAAACAAAATTGTCAGCATTGATATAGTTTTTTGGGTTTTTTTGGGATTTTTTTTTTTTTTTTGGTCTTTTCAAGACAGGGTCTCCTTGTAGCCCCAGCTGTCCTGGAATTCGCTCTGTAGACCAGGCTGGCCTTGAACTCACAAAGATCCGCCTGCCTCTGCCACCACGCCTGGCAGCATTGATATAGTTTTAAAATGTGGGAAAGGAACTGGTGTGGTAGCATATGCCTTTAATCCCAGCACTCCTTTGCAGGAGATCTCTGTGAGATCAAGGCTGGCCTAGCAAATTCCAAGAAGACCCTGTCTCAAAAAGACCAAAATAACAATAGTAGTAGTAGTAGTAGTAGTAGTAGTAAATGTGGGAAAGGGGTGCTGGAGAGATTACTCAGTGGTTAAGAGCACTGGCACTGCCTGCTCTTGTAGAGGACCCATGTTCAGTTTCCAGCATGACAAGGCAGCTAACAAAAGTCTGTAGCTCCAAGACCAACTGAGCTGCAGACACTGTGCCA
>VZQC01001358.1:1368272-1384858 GCA_009823505.1 Rhizomys pruinosus
CCAGTTCCAGGGGAATCCGACACCCTCCACGGCATTGCACGACACGGGTGCACAAACTTGCATGCAGACAGTACATTCATACACATACGGAAATAAATAAAATAAAAAAAAATTAAAAAAAAAATAAAACAAAAATAATAAATAAATAAATAAATAATTTAAATATGGGGAAGATATTTCAGACACAGTAGTCCTTTGAAGACCTAAAGATCATGGATGTGGAAGGGATTGCAAATATTTCCATCTGACTGTACAGAAGAAGATGAAGGTGTGGGATGGAAAGAAAGGGATTTCATCCTTCAAGATTTCCTGTATCTTTCCTCAGATGGCAGCTGAGCTGATGGTGACCCTGGCCACATAGAACCTCAGACACCCATGTGAACTATACACACTGCAAAGCACCCACCACTGATTTATAGAACTACTTCTCTCTGAGCTACTCAGGGTTTCAAAAAATACAAGCTTTAATTTGAATTCTTTTATCTTTTCTCTGAACAAGAGGGAATGACTAGTTGAATAAATTCAATTTCAGAAATCATTAACATTAGGCAGTTCAGAGACTTTAGATCAGAAATCAAGAGAGGACAGCCAAAGAGATTTGTTTTTGTGAATGCTTGGGTCAAAAACACACAAAGAGGCAGAAGGGTTAAGAGAGTCTCTTACAAATGGTTATTTCCTAGAGATCCTAGCTCCCAGGTCTGTGTTCCTCATTTGATATCTGCTGACATTAGAAGACTGGAAAAGCTAATTTGAATCAATACACAGAGAGCAAAGAAGAAATGACAGGCAATTAACTTGATTCCTCCATTCTACCTAATTGTCTACTCATCAGCTGAGGAAGCGAGTGAGTTGCCATGACTACCTCCTGACACAAAGGCTCCATGCAGGTGATGCCCCTGTCAGCTCTGCTCTGTGGCACATGCTGGCAGAGGCAGAACCTGAGAATCTGGGCCAAGCACAAGATTTGGGACCACTTGTTCCACCACCCTCACCTCAATTAATCACCTGTCTCCATCATTGCATAATGACTTGCTTTGTGTAGAATGTGGGTCCAGGAGGAGAGTCTATAGACCTCTAAGGGTGATTGTGCCCCCAGATGGAAGCAGGAATGACCCCAACTTGGTTCTAAATGCCTTATGGGAAAGACAGTGGTCACACATGCATTAAAGACAAAGTTCTAGTGCTAGTGTCGACAAGTGATCTTAGGTAGATGGTGTGACCTGTCTGAGCCTTAGTTTACCCATGAGAAAAATGAGGACCTGAAGTCCTGGTTTTCCTCATTAGACCATTTGATCAAAGATTAGATAAAAATCACAAATTAGGAGTTATCTTTGTTCCTGCTGCTATAACAAAAGATTATAGACTGAATAATTTATAAATAATAGACACTTATTTCCTCACAGCTCTGAAGGCTCAAGGCACCAGCAGATTGGATGTCTGGCTGGGGCCTAGTATCTGTGTCTAAGATGGTGTCTTGTCACATCCTCCTGGTGGGACATAAACTGTGTCCTCATACTGCAGAAGGGGAGAATCTGGATCTCTCTAGCCTTTTGGTAACATGTTAATTTCATGCATGAGCAAGAACCCTCATGGCCTAATTAGTTCCTAAAGATCTCACCTCTTAATACTATTGCACTGGGGATGACATCTCAGCATGAATTTTTCAGGGGACACAAACATTTGAACCATAGCAGAAGGGTTTCATTAACTCTAAAGCCCTGACAAATGCAAGAGGCCCTTTGTCATCATTGGTATTGTTACTACTGTTTCTCTCTAGGCTATCACACCTATCTGGTTCTTATTCTGTCCAGAGCCTCTTCCTTGAGTTATGTGGCATAATTTTAATTTTTTTAAATTTTATGTCTGTTTTGTCTGTATGTATGTAACTACATCATGTGTGTGCAATGTCTGTGGAGTCCAAAAGAGGGCATTAGATCCCATGAAACTGGAGTTACTAATGCTTGTTAGCCACCATGTCAGTGTTGGGAACTGAACCTGGGTTCTCTGCAAGAACAGCCAATGCTCTTTTATTTTTAATTGAAAAGAATGTTTATTTTTTATTGAATTTTTGTGATTTGATGGTATTTATATCCCTTACCCTATCCCTCCCTTCTCTTACTGCCTCCTGCCCAATTGAATGTAGTCTGCTGCACATATAATAGGGCCTATAGAGTTTAATTTGTGCCTCCAGGTGTCCCTTAGTGCGGGCCATCCACTGGAGCCTGGCTAATCCAAGAATCCCATGCTTGCAAGAGACTGTCTCTGGCCTTCCCAGTAGCCATCTGTTGCCACAACTCACTTAGGTGGGTTGGAGCTTCTTACCTACTTCCTCTTGTCTATTTCTGCTATGAGCTTGCATAGGACTTGTAATGCTGTCACTGTTGCTGTGAGTTCATATGAGTAAGTGACCAGCTGTCTGGAAAGCTCTATTTCCTTGTGGTCATCCACCACCTCTGGCTCTTACAATCTTTTCACTCCCTCTTCTGCAATGATCCATGAGCCTAGGTGGAGAGGTGGTGTCTGATATAGTTGTCCTATTCAGGAATAAGTTCTCTGCAGCCTCTAGTTCCCTGACCATTAGCCAATTGTAGTTTCTGTGTTAATCACCATGTGTTGCATAAGGAAACTTCTCTGGGGAAAGTTGAGAGATGCATTAATCTGTGGGTTGAACACTAAGTCATTAAGAGTCAATTTAATGCAATAATTGTTTAGTAGAAAACTAGTATTAGGTTCTCGCCTATGTCCTGTGACCTGTTTAGCCTGAGGTTCCTAAGCCTGAGATCAATGTCAGGTATGGGCTCCACCTTAGGAAACAGACCTTAAGTATAATGAGAGATTGGCTAGTTACTCCAATAATGTTTGTGCCACTATTGCACCAGTAGGCACATCTTTCCAGGGCAGCTGTTATTGTAGTCCACAGGAATCACAGCACAGCACAGCACAGCTCCCATAGCGCTGTGAATACCAGGTGAGACTCTGAAGCCAGCCCTAGCTTGATTTCTCCTTGTTTGTTCTACAGCTCATGTCTGTAGTCTCTTTGGCAGTAGGATCTGAACATCCAGTTCTAGTGGGCAACCAAGAGCAGGGGCAATGGCCAGTGCTCATAACTGCTGAGTCATCATCTCTCCAGTCCCCTTTGGAATAATCATTTCAAACACCAACCCCTCCCCCCATGAAATAGGATTTTTTTTTTTTTTTGGTCTTTTTGAGACACCATCTCCCTGTAGCCCCAGCTAGCTTGGAGCTCACTATGTAGACCAGGCTGGCCTTGAATTCAGAGATCTGCCTGCCTCTGCCTCCTGAGTGCTGGGATTAAGGCAAGCACACACCACACCTGGCTTTTTTTAAAAAAAAAATTTAAATGGATGTTTTGTGTATTTCAGACATAATTTTTCAATTCAGTTCAGGCATATTCCCCTTTCCCTTCCCCCCCCACCCCACCCCACCCCACCCCAGATTATGCATTCTGCCATAATCGTCCTGCATCTTTCTCTCAGTCTTTTTTTTATGTTTACGAATTCACATTTTCCTCCATTAATTTTATATTACTCTAAAATATGGATACATACTCTCCACCCATATACAGTAATTACAGAGTCTGAAAATAATTGGTAGGTGGACTCTAGAGCCTCTTGAGAGATCCATATTATAACAGCATAGTTGCTTTCAGATAAACAGAAATGTAACCTTAATGTCGTTCAGCTTGCCTTTCATCTGGGGGATTTGGTGTTAGCATCCACAAATGAGGGAAACCATTTTCCGTTTGTCTTTCTGGGACTGTGTTACCTCACTCAGCATAATGGCTTCGAGCTCCATCCATTTACCTGCAAAGTTCATAATGCCATCTTTCTTTACCACTGAATACATGTATCATATTTTTGTCATCTACTTCTCTGTTGAGAGGCATTTGGGTTGGTTCCAGCTCTTCACTTTTGTGAAGAGAGCTGCAATAAACATGGATGTGCATGTATCTTTGCAGTAGGACGTCTTTGGGGTATATATGCAGGAATGGTATGACTGGGTCAGGTTTATTCCCTAAACATACCCAGAATGCAGATGTGTTCTTAATGTAGTCTGAGCGCTGGACAAACCCTGGATAGCACCTAATAGATCCCCATTCCTGCTTGCTTGCTTACCTGCCCAACACACTGAGATCTTCTGAAACGCTTGCTAAGGGTAGAAGAACTACAGAATGAGCAGTAAAGAAAGGTAGTTATAAATGTTAGCTAAAGCCACCTGACCAGTTACAGAAGAGAGGATTACGATTAACATGAATATGTTATCCTATTTGTTAAGAGTATGCTTGTACCTACATTAAGTAGATATTCATGTTTTCTTTCTTCTGTTTCTATACCATGTAATGTAACATTGATTGAGATAGCATTAGTGGTTAAGTGCTGTAAATCTATATTATCATAGTTAAGCTATGGGACAGTAAAAAACTAAACTTCCTCAGAAGACTTTGCTACCTGAGCTTAAATCCCAGAAGACGCTATTCCGAGTTCTACATGCTAATCTTTGGAGATGCAGGATGTGGTGCTTTCTCTGCTGGACTTGATCTGGCTTTGGTGTGAGTGCTCATTTGCCACAGCCTTGTTTTTTCCTCTTTTGGAATAAGAATGTCTACTTGGTACTAAAATATGTTGGAAGTATGTAATTTGTTTTTATATTCATAGGAGCTTACATCTAAGAGATTTGAGACTTTAAAGCATTGGAATTTTTAAGGATTTGGAGGATCTTTTGGAGTGGACTACATTTTCAATTATGAAATAAACATGAGACTTGGAGGAGCAAGCCAGTAGGCAGCATTAGCATTCCTCCACGGTCTGCCTCCAGGTTCCTGTCTTGAGTTCCTGCCCAGGTTAATGGCGGCCAACACTTGTTTGCTGAAGTCTACCTTGTGTCCTCTCTTCCTCTCCTGGTCAGCACATGAGGAGCACAGCACATCTATTCCTCCATATTACTTGGCTTTGTCCCTCACAATGCCAGAGTCTGACAACCCATCCTGCTGGGAAGAAGGGCCTTGTATATTATATGCCAGTTTCCAGGGCCTCTATAATGAGGGATCCACACACTACATGGCTTAAAGTAACAGAACAATCTTTACCTCTGGTTCTAGAGTACAGAGGTATGAAGGCAAGGTCAGGCTTCTTCCTCTGAAGGCTCTAGGGAAAGATCTTTATTTCTTCACAGTATCTAGTGGCTACTAGCACTCCATTTAGCTTGTTCCTTAGCTTTTGGCAATGCGACTCTAATTTCCACCTCCATCTTCATATGGCATTGTATCTGGATCCAAATTTTCCTTTTATAAGTCACTGGATTAATATTGCCTTCATCCAATATAACTTTATCTTGATTACATCTGCAATATTTCAAATAGGATCACATTATACGTTCAAGGTTTAGGACTTTATCTGTTTGTGACATACATTCAACCCATAAAATATGACCATAGTAATCTGGAAGGCAAGAAGATTAGAATGTGGATAACTTTGGGTAAAGGCACAACATTTCTAACATTCAGAATCCAAGAGGTCATTCAGTCCCTTTAGTGGTCTGGTTCAACTCTGTAAACTTCCTGGAGCTCAACTTTATTAGTAGTATAAATGTCAAACCTGGATTCCTAAAGCTAAGATAATACAAGTGAAAACTATTTCCAAAAGGATATAAATTATNGATCCAAATTTTCCTTTTATAAGTCACTGGATTAATATTGCCTTCATCCAATATAACTTTATCTTGATTACATCTGCAATATTTCAAATAGGATCACATTATACGTTCAAGGTTTAGGACTTTATCTGTTTGTGACATACATTCAACCCATAAAATATGACCATAGTAATCTGGAAGGCAAGAAGATTAGAATGTGGATAACTTTGGGTAAAGGCACAACATTTCTAACATTCAGAATCCAAGAGGTCATTCAGTCCCTTTAGTGGTCTGGTTCAACTCTGTAAACTTCCTGGAGCTCAACTTTATTAGTAGTATAAATGTCAAACCTGGATTCCTAAAGCTAAGATAATACAAGTGAAAACTATTTCCAAAAGGATATAAATTATTTGCTGAGCCCTTAAAACCTATAAACATGCTTATTAATAAAAGTCAAAACTGTTCAAAAACAACCCTTTGCTTCTCTGTGTCTTAAAAATGGGAATTCAGCAGCAAACTCATTGGGGCTGGGGAAGATAAGTGGAACTAGCCTGGTTTTATCCTACTATGTGATACCCCGCTCCAGGCTGAGTAAAAGGAGTGGGTGGTGGTTTTTTTTCTTTAAGAAAAAAACCAATAAAACTGAATCTTGCATTATAGTTGAACAGTTTCCAGAAGTTTCCACATAAGGTAAGGGAGGGGCTGGAGAGATGGCTGAACAGTTAAGAGCACTGGGTGTTCTTGCAGAGGGCCCAGGTTCAGTTCCCAGCATCCATATGGCAGCTAACAACTGTCTATAACTCCAGTTCTAGGGGATATGTGCCCTTTTCTGGTTTGGTACAGGCATTGCAAGTACATGATACACTTTAAAAGCTTTTAATTTATCACAAACTATAATTTTAGGATTTGAGAACCAAAAGACAGTAGCCCAGTCTTTAATACAGAAATCCTATCTTGAACATCTCAGACCTGTGATCATCTAAAGAGATTAAGGAGATGGTTCATTACTTCCTAAGACGCATGACAAATTTTCCTTTAAAAATTCCAGCACCCCAGGGCTGGAGAGATGGCTCAGCAGTTAAGAGCTCTGACTGCTCGTAGCAGAGGACCCAGGTTAGATTCCCAGCACCCACATGGCAGCTAAGAACCATCTTTGACTCCAGTTCCAGGGAATCTGACACCCTCTTCTGACATGCAGCATTGCACGACATGGGTGCACCAACCTACATGCAGACAGTACATTCATACACATACAAAAAATAAAATTAAAAAAAATTCCAGCCCCCATTCAGCCAAAATCTACTTCCTTTTAAGATCCATCTTTTAGTTGTGTTTTTCCCATGTGGGATTAAGACAGTTCTCAAAGTTTCAATTTCTTTATCTCTAATTGGTTGGTTTCCTTTAAACGTAGACATTTTATTAGCTTCTCTTAAAATACAAAGCCTCAAATAGGATATAATCCTCTAAATGTTGTTGAATCAGTTCAGAGTGCCACAGATTCATTATTCCCAGTGATTGGAATATTCAATTTTTAATGACCCAACTCAAATTTCATTGACTTTGTAGAACTCATATTGAAACTCTGAAAAGGAAATTTGCATAGAGAATGGAAAAGTTTAATGGGCTATGACTTAGGATCAACACACAAAAGAGAAGGAAGGAAGGAAGCACAGGGAGTGTGTTGCAGTCACACAAAGAATCCCAGGGGTTGCTCTGTAGGCGGCAGGGCATTTTGGGTTCCAACTAGTCACTGAATAAGAACTACATCTAGGAAAGAGACATGATTTAGGTAGAGACTCTCTTCAGTTGAAAGCTTTCATTGTTAGCACTCCTCAACAACTAGGGGAACAAATTCCTGTAGGAGACTGAGGTAGCACATCCCAGTGTACACTACAACACACCCTGTATGCTACTTGGTTCTATCTTCTTCACGCAATAAATTCTAGAAGCAGACCGTGCAGGACAACTCCATGCAGTTTATTAGGGAATAGACATATAGGCTGCTTCTTGCGGAGACCAAAAAGAGACCACCAAAGAGTAGCAGAAGTTGGACAGCCTTGCTCGGCAGTTATGGGCTCTGGTAACTTTCCTTCAGGCAGGCTGAGCAGCTTAGCCCGTGATTGGTTGGTCTCCAGACAGGCAGAACTTGCCTGGGCCGAGCCTGGACCCACCATTTTAGAATATCGGGAGCTGCGCCTGCCATTTTAGGAGTCTGCCAGCAACCTAACAAGTACCATCGGGAACTGGACTCTCTTCCTGTGTAAATTTAGTGGATGGGCTATCATCTCTAGCTGGTCTCAAAGTGAATCTCATCTTTTCAATATAAAGGAGTGAAATATTGGTACATTGTACAATGTGGATGAACCTTGAAGACACTGCACTAATGAAAAAAGTCAGACACAAAGGTCATGTGTGTTATACGATCTTATTTATATGAAATATCCAGAACAGATAAATGCACAGAAAGAGAAGATTTGTGAGTGGGGGGAAAAAGGAAGGGGGAGTAACTGCTTGATGGGTACGTTGTTTTCTTCTCTGACAATAAAAAAGCAGTCAGATATCCTCACCCACCCACACAGTTCTCCTACCATGAGGCCTAGCTCAGGTCACACAGCCTGCAGGCCAGACCAGCCACCTAAGTTAGCTCTCATCCCTCATTAAAGCGAATGGAAGCTATTACAGAGATCCACAACTAGTCAGACACTAATAAATGACAGTAAGGAATGTCCAATCAGAACTGGCGCATCTACCACCCAAACCGTACACCTAAGGCTCCAGGAACAATGCAGAAGACGAGGCGGAAGGATCTAGAGTCACAGGACCAGGGTCCCTGCCCTGAGACAGTGTATTCTAGACCTGACAGGAAGCTACATCAGTGAAATCTCAACAATATGGTCCCTAGTAATGACACCACCAGTCCACACGCCAACATTAGTGGGGAAAATTTCACAAGGTCTCAATTCCTACACGAAGAGCTATAAGCAATCAATAGATGCCAAGAGAGGGAAATCATGGCACGCTCCCTAATAAGTTATCCAACCCCAAATTGTCAACCTTAGGCACATGGACATAAGTGCAACAGTAAATGGACTCGTGTGTGTGTGTGTGTGTGTGTGTGTGTGTGTGTAACAATAATAATTAAGAGATCATGAATTTAAAACAGAGTCAGGGGGGACCATAGGAGGAGTTGGATGGAGGGCAGGGAAGGATGGAAATGATATAAATATGATATCCATGTATGAAATTCTAAAAAAATTAAAAATTCAAATAAAAAAAAAAGAAAATGGTACCATGTAGAGATAATGGCTACACGATATTGTGAATAAATAATGCCACTGAATTATCCACTTTAAAATGACTAGTTTTAGCTCAATTAAAAATTTTAATTATGGGGCTGGAGAGATGGCTCAGTGGTTAAGAGCACTGGCTGCTCTTGCAGAGGACCAGGGTTCAACTCTCAGTACCCACATGATGGCTAACAATGATCCATATCTCCAGTTCCAGGGGAATCCAATGCCTTCTTCTGACCTCCGTGGGCATTGCATAACATGAGTGCATTTACACACATTCAGGCAATACATTCATACACATACAAAAAAATTAAATGTTAATTTTTTTAATTATTGGGGCTGGACAGATGGCTTAGCAGTTAAGAGCACTGGCTGCTCTTGCAGAGGACCCAGGTTCAATTCCCAGCACCCATACAGCAGCTAACAGCTATCTGTAACTCTAGTCCCAGGAGATCCAATGCCCTCTTATGACCTCTTTGAGAATTACACAACATAAGTGCACTTATATAAACATCAGGCAATATACTCATATACTTAAAATAAAATAAATAAAAATGTTTTTAAGGGCTGGAGAGATGGCCTAGCGGTTAAGAGCGCCCACCGTTCTTGCAGAGGACCCGGGTTTGATCCCCAGCACCCACATGGCGGCCGAGAACCGTCTGAAACTCCAATTCCAGGAGAGCTCCAATTCCAAGGGAATCCAGGACCCTCTTCTGACCTCCGTGGCATTGCACGACACGGGTGCACAGACTTGCATGCAGACAGTACATTCATACACATACAGAAATAAATAAAATTAATAAAAAAAAATTAAAAAAAATCTTGATGAAAAGAAATGAACATCTAAAAAAGAATAAAGACCTCATTTCATATGCTTTGATTGTAAGATTCAATATGTTGATGATAATTTTCTTCTCAAATGCCTCTCAAAATTCCAGGAGGCTTTATCATCTTTAAAAAATAAATAAATAAATAAATAAATAAATAAATAAATAGCTGGGCATGGTGGCACACTCAGGTGGATCTTTGTGAGTTCAAGGTCAGCCTGATCTACAGAGTGAGTTCCAGGACAGCTGGGGCTACAGGGAGACCCTGTCTTGAAAAGACCAAAAAAAAAAAAAAAATCTGACCAGCCAGGCATGGTGGTGAAAGCTTTTAATCCCAGCACTTAGGAGGCAGAAGTAGGCAGAGCTCTGTGTGTTCAAGGCCTGCCTGGTATACATAGAGAGTTCCAGGCCACCTGGGGCGACAGGGAGACCCTGTCTCAAAAAGACCAAAAAAAAAAAAAAAAATCTGACAAGCAGATTGTAAAATTTATATAGAAATGCAAAAGAACTAGACTAGCCAGAACAATTTTCAAAAAACAAATATCTAGAATAGGTAGAGATAGAAAGACACATGGAAATGGAAAGTTGGTAGTGTCCAAAAATGGGAAAAGCAGGATCGGGGGATGCTTACTCCGTGATTACTTACTTTAAATTGCAGTTATTAGCCAGACTGGTGGTACATGCTTCTAATCCCAGCACTCGGGAAATCAAGGCATAAAGATGGTGAGTTTAAGGTCAACTCACACTATCTAACAAAACCGTATCTCAAAAACACAAAGGCTAGGCCTGGAAATGGCTAAATGGTTAAAAGCATTGGTTGCTCTTGCCAAGGACCAAGGTTCAGTTCCCAGCACTCATATGGTAGATAACAACCTTTCATAACTTTAGTTCCAGGCAATCTGATGCTCTGGCCTCTGTGGGCATTGCAGGACACAGGTGCACATACAGATACATGTAGGCAAAACACTCAGATACATAAAAAATAAAAATCAGCTAGTCAACACATACACACACATACACACACACACAAACACACACACACACACACACACACACACACATACACAGGCAGAGGATGAAAGGATATGTTCCAAGCAACCATAGAATATTTACTTAGTGGACACAAGCCTTGGGCTTAATCACCAAACAGTATGATATTTGTGTACAAAAGTCCAGAAATCCTTATATTTATAATTAACTGATTTTGACAAAGGCAAAAGCCTTTTAAATAAATAGTGCTCAAATAACTAGATAAATAATAAATAGAATAAATAAATAATCACATACAAAATGATGAACTTAAACTAGGCAAATGAAGCAAGATATAAGAGACCACATATGCTAGGTTTGCTGGCAAAGGCTTGAAATCTCACCACTCAGGAGGCCGAGGCAGAGAATTAGAAGTTTCAGACCAACCCCGGCTACATAGCATGGCCTGGAATCAAAATAATAACAAAAAGTCCAAAGAAAACCAAAAGCAAAATCCAATGGCTGGAGATATAGCTCAGTGGCAAAGCACTTTCCTGCCGTGCGTGAGACCAGAGCTTCCGTCTCCGGCAGAGAGTGAGAGAGAAAGAGAGAGAGAGAGAGAGAGAGAGAGAGAGAGAGAGAGAGAGAGATGAATTATATAATCCCACTTATATGAAATGCATCCAAAAGACAAAAATATAGAGAAAAACAGCAGATTAGTGGTTGACTTGCGCAGGAAGTAGGAACTGAATTAACAATAAATGACCACAGAGGACTTTACTATGGCTTCAGTTGTACCTCCCCAAATTCATATGTTGAGCTCTAACCCACAAAGTATTTGTACTTGGGAGGCAGGACCTGCAGGGTGGTAAGGTGACATTAAATCATAAAATGAGGTACTGATATAAGATTAGTGTCCTCCAAAGAAGAAAAAGCTGATGAGGCCACACGACATGTGCAAGGGTCAAACCCATCCAGGAAGCCCAGAGAAGCCGGTGCTTGAAGACATCAGGGTGAAATTTAAGTTGCAATAGAAACCTCAGGATTTCTGAGATGTCAACATATGACACTTGCCAAGGAAAGCTACAGGCACTCAGAGGAGCCAGTGCAGAAGAGAGGAGGGGCCGTAGGCTGCCCATGCCCACTGGGGACTATATAATGGCACTATGTGACTTGAATCCTAGACATCGAGATACAGGGTTTGGTGTTTGCTCTTCCAGATTTCAGTTCTGCTCTACTCCAATGTTTTTCCCTTTTGGAACGGGAATGTTTGCTTGGTGCCATTGTATTTTGGACTTATGTAACTTCCTTTTTTATTTTTACAGAGGCTCACAGTTAAGAGTTTGCCTCCTGTCTCAAAAGAGACTGAAATTTAGACTTTCAAAGTGTTATTGAGACCATTGAGATTCCGGGACTCTTGAAGTTGGACTAAGTGCAGGGTCATCAGCCCTGATAACCAGTAGAACGACATATTGAATCTGAACTGTTCCCTACAGTTTGTGCTGGGAATGCTTGCTCCCCAGTTGGTAGTGCTATTCTAGGCATTTTCAGGAGATGGAGCTTGTTTGCTCTAAAGACAGTCAATAAGACCAGCCCTTTGAAAGTTACCCACCAGGCACCTGCTTTCTGCACTCTGTCCCTTCCTGGTCCACTGTGAAGAGGAGACACTCTGCTGTAGGGTCCCACCAGCTTAAACTCCTCCCCACCTTCACCACGATGTACTCAGAGCTTTTGAAGCCATGAGCCAAAATCAACCCCTTAAGTTGTTTCTACCAGGTAGTTTGCTCACAATGATGCAAAAGTAGCAAACACAGTGTAACTTCAATTCTCACAGCGGCTTCCTTTCAAAATTGAATTGTCATATCCTTGTGTCCTTTTTTTCTTGCTTCCTGCCCCTGAGACCTGCCTTTCATCTTCCCCAGCTTCCCCAGCTTCCCCAAGGGAACTGAGCTGAGTTCTTTCTGTTCCTGTAAGAAATCCACTTGTACCAAGCAACTTGTAAATGTTAGTAGAATTATCTGAGGGGGAACTAGCAGAGCTGCAGGCCACCATATTCAGAGGTTTAGCTCTTTCTCTGACTGGTCCCCACCACCTTTGCCTCAAATTTGATCTGAGAGCGTCTATGTCCTCTCCTATCTTTGATACCCATACTCTTGGGATTTCTATCCGTTTTCCAATTGAGATAATATCCATGTGCACCTTCCATACAAATACACTAAGAAAACATAACATTTCCATCTTGTGAAAAGCTGTTTTTTGTACCTAGGGAATTCCTAAGCAAAATAAGCAGTCAAAAATGTAAGCACTCTTGAGGTCTGTTAACATGACAGTGCTTCCTCAAAAACTAAGTTGCTTTATGTGTGAGCTTCTCCTTTTCCTCAGTGAAGCAGCCTTTAAAAAGTGAAACACTCTGTAAGGCTCAGTTTATTCCTGACTTCACCCTCCTCCATTCTGTTCCCGGAGGTTCATGAGAGTCTTTTGTGTTTCAGTTTATCTCTAATCCCCTCCCTCTGCCTTTTGTGTGAAGCCTGTGCTCTGCAGAGAACTCCCTGCACAACCACCTCTCTCTTTATCTATCTCCCCCTTTATCACTGGAATTATTCCCTATTATATTATAACCAGGATTTTATTGTTTAAATCTCCCACCTCTCCCAAGTCATATTCTTTTCTAAAGTCTCACATCACAGACTCACACCTGTGGTAAATACTCTTTTGAAGTGAAGAGTTAATTTGTAATGCAAATAATTACTTCTTTATTTATCTCATTTTCAAGTAAGTATTTTCACATATCAAATTTTCATAAAGATAAATTGGGGGCAAATTATTTCACACTTTTTCCTTCTCTGTCACTTGTTCTCCTTCCTCCTCCCACTTCCTTTCTGTCCTTTTCACCTCTACTTGCTTCTAGCCCCGCCTTCTGGGATTGGTGTAAATCCCCAGGGTTTCTCTCACAGGCTGTGCTTCTATAGAAGAGAAATACTTTCTGTCTGTGCACTGGAGAAAACCTTTGCTGTTCCAAGAAAACCCACCTAAACTTTCCACCTGCTTCTAAAGAAATCCTTGAGAAAAGCCAAGTGAAAGGATTGTCTGTCTGTATGTAACCCTGATAGCTTGGAAGTTCTCTCTCATAACTATCCTGTTTCTATCAACTTTGATTAAAATCCACTTTCTGCAGCTGACAGCTCTAAGAAATGGCTTTGGGGAGTAAATGAGGATAGTGATCTCTGCTCCAGCTTATAAAGTTGTTGGGTTTAAAAAAAAAAAAGATAGAAGATAATACAGATTGCAAAGCATGACTCACATATAAAAGATTATATACTACTTGTATTTAATCATAGATTTGTTCCCTGAAAATATCAAGGACAAGATTTCTGAGTGTGGAACAGAGCAGGAATGAATTGCTCTTAGAGAGGATTGAGAGCCAGTATGCCGTGTCTCTTAAATCAAGGCTTGCCCTATCCTCCCTCACAGAGGAAGGGAAGGAAAGGCCAAGGAGGTGACAGTGCTTCAGAAAATGACAATGCTGTTGGGTTCTCATGTGAATTGCTTCACTTCTGAAAAAGAACAAAGCTGCCAAGAAGATTGAGGTGGAGAAGAATAGAAGTAAGCAAGTAGGACTGGCGCAGAATTATCCGGAAGGTAAAGTGGAAGAGCAGACAGTCCTTGAGACAAGCTGTCCCATGCATAATAGCAATAGAAAAGAAGTGAGAACAGGCTTTCTCGAATGAGAATAAATCGATTTATATACTTATATACAAAAGAAGACATAGAAGCTGTTAACTACTAGTACTTTCACACTAATGTGAGGAAAGATTTAGTAAGAAGCTTGAAAGAGTTAAATTCTTTCAAATAATAAAATAGAGGCTTACCAGGTAATTCCATTTCACCCATCTTTCCATTTTCACCATCACCATATGAAATCCTTGCCAGATTCGAACCTGAGCAAATGTCAGGGAGATTTTTAGATTCTTGAATTATTCATTCAGTAAAATTGATTGACAAGCAAATCATAGAGGTAGAAATCAGAGTATTAATTTCTTTCCTAAAAAAATAGGGTAAAAAATAAAATAGACCAGTTAGTTCTGAATTGTGCTGCTTTGTTGATTACATAGCTATGACCTCATACTAATTCCCAAGGAAGAGAAAAAGACTAAGAAAGGAGAGTTGAAATGTCCATTTAGAGGAAACACTAGGTTCTGCAACCTGGAGTATGGTCAAGTAAATAAAACTTAACCTTAGTTAACTTATTTTGCCTTTGAAAATATAAAATATACCAAAACCTCAGAATACTTTAAAAAATAATAACTGTGTATGGTCTCTTTATCAAACTTGATATTATTTCATATTCATTTAAGATGATGTAAAGCAAAGATACATTACAAATAGAAGTGATCTCCTTCTATCATTTCCTCCTCTATGCCCTGAAGAAATTACTCTCTAGCATTCAGTGTTTATCACTTTCCCGTTTTATGATTTGTTACATATGCATGTATCCATATAGCACTGATTTTAGGATTTCAAAATGTATACTAAACACTATTCTCTGAAACTTCCTTTCCCATAGAAATTGATACTCGCAGGTTTAGTTCATTCATTCATTTTAATTGCTATATAAACATATCATTTTCCTGCTGATAACCATTTACTTTGTTCTCGAATCTTTATTGCTTTGAAAAGCTACAACAATGAATGTTTTTGTACATGTATCCTTGAGCATATGTACTAAAATTCCTCTTTAGTAGATATTATCAAATTGTTTTCCAAAGCAGTTGTATGGATTTATTTCTGATCCCTAGTATATGAAAGTTACTGTTTATGTGAATTTTCTATTCTTTTGAGTTATTAACTATAGACAGTCCCCAGCTTCTAGTTATGATTATTTAGCTTCACAATGATGCAAAAGTGATATGCATTCAGTAGAAATCATACTTTGAATTTTTATTTTTGCCTACACTACCAGTATACTATGTGCAATATAACACTCTCATGAAAGGCTGGTGTGCTGGACAGCTTCACTTGTCACCGTGACACACCTGGGAAGAGGGAACATCAATTGGGAAATGTCCTCTATCAGACTGGCCTGTGGCAAGTCTGTGAGGCATTTTCTTGATGGTTATGTGGGAGGACCCAGCCCACTGTGGACGTTTCCACCCCTGGACAGCTGGTCCTGACTTGTTTCAGAAAGCAAGCTGAGCACAAGCCCAAGGACAAGCCAGTGAGCAAAGTTCCTCCATAGCCTGTGCTTCAGTTCCTACCCCCAGGTCCCTGCCCAGAGATCCTGCCTAGTTTCTCTCAAGGATGAACTCTGATCAGGATTTGTAAGCCAAATAAACCCTTTCCTCCCTAAATTGTTTTTTCATGGTGTTTATCACAGCAATATAAAGATAACTAAGACAGCTGGGTAGCAGCAGTGAGCTGTTCATCTAAGTGCTATGCCATTGCAAGGATAAACAACCAATGCTTGGTAGGCTAGGTGTATTCAATGCATTTTCTTTTTTAAAAAAAAATTTTTTTTTTATTTCGGTATGTGTATGATTGTACTGTCTGCATGCAGGTGTGTGCACCCGTGTCGTGCAAAGCCACGGAGGTCAGAAGAGGGTGTCAGATTCCCCTGGAACTGGAGTTCTCCTGGAATTGGAGCATCAGACGGTTCTCGGCTGCCATGTGGGTGCTGGAGATCGAACCCGGGTCCTCTGTAAGAGCGGTCGGTGCCCCCAACCGCCAGGCCATCTCTCCAGCCCCTATTCAATGCATTTTCTTTTTTTTTTTTTAATTTTATTTATTTTTGAATGTGTATGAATGTACTGTCTGCATGTAGGTTTGTGCACCCGTGCCGTGCAATGCCGCG
>VZQC01001358.1:1390062-1407562 GCA_009823505.1 Rhizomys pruinosus
CACCACAGAGATACATGCACGGCCATGTTTATTGCAGCTCTCTTCACAATAGCAAGGAGCTGGAACCAACCTAAATGCCCCTCAACTGACGAGTGGATAGAGAAAATGTGGTACATCTACACAATGGAGTTCTATGCAGCAGTAAAGAAAGACGACATCACGAGCTTTGCAGGAAAATGGCTGGAACTAGAGGACATCATGCTGAGTGAAGTAACGCAGTCCCAGAAAAACAAACGACAAATGGTATCCCTCATCTGTGGATGCTAGTGCCAATTACCTAGCTGTAAGTTTTTCTTGTGTAGGGACCCCCGAGTCTTCTAAGGGTTCCCCACACTGCTTTCCATGGTGGCTGTATGAGTTTACATTCCTACCAGCAGTGGATGAGTGTTCCCCTTTCCCCACACCTGTCCAGCACTTGGTATCATTTGTTTTCTTGATCCTAGCCGGTCTTATTGGAGTAAGATGATATCTTAAAGTGGTTTTGATTTGCATTTCCTTAATGATTAGCATAATGGCTTCGAGTTCCATCCATTTACCGGCAAAGCTCATGATGTCATCTTTCTTTACCACTGCATAGAACTCCATTGTGTAGATGTACCACACTTTTGTTATCCAATCATCAGTTGAGGGGCATTTGGGTTGGTTCCAGCTCTTTGCTATTGTGAAGGGAGCTGCAATAAACATAGCCGTGCATGTATCTTTGCGGTAGGATGCATCTTGTGGGTATATACCCAGGAGTGGTATGGCTGGGTCAGGTGGTAGGCTCATTTTAAGTCTTTTAAGGGTTCTCCACACTTTCCACAGTGGTTGTACCAGTTTACATTCCCACCAGCAGTGGATAAGTGTTCCCCTTTCCCCACAACCTCTCCAGCATTTGGTGTCTTTCGTTTTCTTGATCTTGGCTAGTCTTATTGGAGTAAGATGATACCTTAGTGCGGTTAGTTTTAATTGTCAACTACCTAAGAGAGTCTCAACAAGGCATTGTCTATGTCAGTTTAGCCTGTGGGCATGTCTGTGGGGAACTGTCTTGATTACATTAGTTGATGTGGAAAGACCCAGTACATCGTGGGCAGGGAATCCATATAGAGAGGGTTCTGAGCACAAGTAAGGATTCATTCATGTCTCTCTGTCTTACCTGTGGATGTGAGTAGATGTTTCAAGTTCCTGTCTTGACTTCCCTGCAATGCTGAACTGTAGCCTGGACTTGTTAGCCAAAGCTTTTTTCCCTAAAGTTGCTTTTGTTAGGGTATATCATCCGGCAATAGCAATGAAACTAGGTGGTATCTGTAATCACATACACAAGGGAAATGCCATGTGAAGAGGAAGGCGGAAATCAGCGACATGTCTACAAACAAATGCCAAACATCATCAGGAAGGCACCAGAAGGTGGGAAGCTGGCATAGGATGGGTTCTTCCTCGCAGCCTTCAGAAGTAACCAGCCCTGCTCATACCTTCATACAATCAGTCTCCAGAACTGTGAGACTGTAAACATTATGGCTTCAGCCACCCAGTCTGCTGAGCTTTGAAATCAAATATCAACTATCACGTCTTATTTCAATGAAAATTATTTGTTTCCAAAAGGTCTAAGTGTTTCTTTTTCCTATCTAAATGTTTTGTTTGATTTTTTTCTTGTATTTCCCCAATTTCTTGATTTAAAAAAAGTGAACTTAATTCATTTTCTCTTTGTGCAGTCTAAATATACTTATTCTAAAGGCGTGTATAGTATCTTCTTTAAAATTACAGAGCTAGAGAGATGGCTCAGCGGTTAAGGGCAAGCTGCCCTACCAGAGCACTTGAGTCTGGTTCCCAGAACCTGTGTTAGGCAACTCACAATCACACGTAACTCTGGCTGTAGCCTCTGTGGACACCTGTGTGCACATGCACATACCCACACACAGCTACACACACATGCACACACCCACACACAGCTACACACACATGCACATAACTAAAAACAACAAAAATTGGCTGCATGGCCTTTCTACAAGTCCCCCACTGGACTATAGGCTTCTTTTCTTTTGGTCTTTTTGAGACAGGGTCTCCCTGTAGCCCCAGCTGTCCTGGAACTCACTCTGTAGACCAGGCTGGCCTTGAATTCACAAAGATCCGCCTGCCTCTGCCTCCCAAGTGCTAGGATTAAAGGCGTGCGCCACCACGCCCGGCGAGGCTTCTTCTTGTAGTGGCCATGGGAGAGCAGAGTCCCAGTTACGGTGCTCAGTCATGGTAGGAGAAGCACTTAGAAAGTTTCTTTTGCTATTTGACAGAATATTGATTGAAAGAAGTACAGCTGAACCTGCAATCAAAAGTGGCATTATGCTTCCAGAAAAATCTCAAAGTAGGGGTTAGAGAGATGGCTCAGTGGTTAAGAGCACTGGCTGCTCTTGCAGAGAGACCCAGGTTTGATTCCCAGCATCCATATGGTGGCTAAGAACTATCTGTAACTCCAGTTCCAGAGGAATCCAGCACCCTCTTCTCACCTGCACAAGCATTGCATGACACGAGTGCACTTACACAAAAGCAGGCAATACACTGATACACATAAAATATTTTTTTTAATCTCAAAGTACTGCAAGCATCCATAGTACTCTGAGATCGGGCTCTAAAGGAAAGGGTAGAGAGAGTCAACTAGTTAGTGTGAAAGTCAGAGTCAAAGTTCTCCCAGAATATGGAAGCATCAAAGTAGTTCTAAGTCACAGGGATTGTTTATTCAGAGACTGTGCCACTCTTGGGAAGTATGTAGACTGAAATAATTGTAGAAATGCCATGACACAAAGCTGCCCATTCCACTAAAGGTCTGAAATATCTCATCATGTAAATAATCTCCATGCCTCCCTTTTGTAATAAACTGATATCTAAGCTGACAAAAAAATCTTTAAAAGTATTTTTTTAAAGAATTAACTGATGTTCTTGTGATTTCTTTTGACTTTCTCAGCATTTTATTTCTTTGTATGACTTATGTTTTCAATTTTTCAGCATGTTTTAGGTAGCATAATTCTGTTTTATTTTCACAGTTTCTGGAAGATTTTTCAGGTGCTTCCAAGTAGGATCTTGATCACCTAACTCCGGACCATCAGTAATACAGAGATTCCTTACCCACCAAACCCACGCATAGTGCCATTGGGAGGTCTAATATAGTTTTGGCCATGGGACAATTTCTCTGTCCTCTTACTCCATGGACAATTGTTGTATACACTTGAGCCTTAAGATGAAAAAGAAATATTTTCTGTTAAGCATTAAATAGTAAATATTTGGGATTATGTCAACCACACTAGCTCTTTTGCATCTACTAAACTACTGTTATAGTACAAAAGCAACCAATTTGTAAAAGAATGAAATTTCTTTTTTTTCTTTTTTTTATTAATTTTACCTATTTATGTATGTGTATGAATGTACTGTCTGCATGCAAGTCTGTGCACCTGTGTTGTGCAGTGCTGCGGAGGTCAGAAGAGGGTCTCGGATTCCCCTGGAACTGGAGTTATCCTGGAATTGGAGTTTCAGATGGCTCTCGGCCGCCATGTGGGTGCTGGGGATCGAACCCAGGTCCTCTGCAAGAGCGGTCGGCGCTCCCAACCGCTAGGCCATCTCTCCAGCCCAAGAATGAAATTTCTATGTTTAAAAAAAGGTTACTCATTAAAACAAACAGGCAGATGTATTTGGCCTATAATACATATTTTCCCACTCTTGCCCTAGGAAATAGTCAAATCCATCTTTCCAAACTCTGAGCAAGTCCTGGGGCTGCATCCTGCCCCCCCCCCAGCTCTGGTCCCTATCTCTCACAGGGAACACAGTTCTTTCTCCGGATAGCATGAACTCCCAATGTCACCATCTGTTTCCTAGCCCAGAGTGCAGGAAGTCTGTGGCTTCTCACTATTCAGTACATTGTCCTTGTCTATTAAGCTGTAAGTTGTGTCAGGCATAGTGCTGGACCCTAGAGATGTAATAATGAATGGTATAAATATGGGCTTATTCTCATGGAGCTTACAGTTTAGTTGGAGAGATAGATGTTAAATAAAAACACACACATGGGTGTACAATTACAAACTGAAGTAACTATTATGAAATTAGTTTCTGAGCCTGGGCATGCCATTCAGGGAAAAAGCACAATGAGAAAGAGACCACTCGAAAGAAGAGACTTCTCAGAGGAAGTCAAAGACCACACTGAGGAAGGGAAAGGGAGTTCTGAGGGAGTCAGAGGCTTCTCTAAGAAAGTAAGGGACTTCCAAGAAAGCAAGAGACCACTCTGATGAAGTAAGAGTTGAGGGTCTTTGAGGAAGTAAGAGGTCACTCCTGTGATGTTAGAGACAGCTCTGAGAAAGAGAGAGCCATGAGGGAGTGCAGATGCCTCTGAGGGGCTCTGGTATGATTATGGATTTCAGCTGAAAGTTACAGACTCCATTTGAGAAGAAATTTGAATTTCTTCTCAATTTGAATTCAAAGCAATGTTGGCACTGGAAGAATTTGAAGACTTCAATAGCTAGGACTAGGGCTATATATAACAAACAGCCCAAATCCTAGCCAGATTAGTGTCAAACTTCACAGTAAAGGCCTAGTTACAAGATACATCATATCCAGCTTTCAACAGGCTCTCATAAAGCACCCAAAATGCAAGAAATAAAACACTGCCTAAAGTGACACAGCAAGCCCTAGAACCAAGCCCAGATGTGATATAAACTCTGGAGAAAGCGCAGAACATGTAGGAATGGATGAATCATGTAAATTTTAAGCAGAGAGATGGAAATTCAAAGAAGGGACCAAAAGGAAAGCTTAGAAATAAAAAGCACCAACCAGAAATAAAGAATGCCTCTGATGAGTTGTCAGTGCTCTGGAGGCGGCCAGGGGAAGAGTCACAGAGGCTGAACATGTCAGTAGAAACTCTCCAGGCTATAATGCAAAGAGAAAAATAAGCCTTGAAAAAGAAAGAAGAACAGAGTAGCCAAGTAGAGGACAGTTTCAAAATGTGCTAAAGGTGACAGGAATACCAGAAGGAAAAGAAAGAGAAAAGGGCAGAAATAGTTGAAGTAATAATGATCAAGTTTTTTTCAAATTAATGACAGAAACTAAACCAGATATGTAGAAAATTCAAAGAGCACAAATCATTATAATCATCTGTACCTAGAAATGTATTACATATATATAGAGAGAAAGATAACAGACACAGAAGCGGAGAGACAGAGAAACAGAGAGAGAGATCACAAAACAAAAACAAAAATCTACATGTAAGCATATCATATCCAAACTGAACAAAAACAAAGAAAAAGAAGAGTAAGAACCTCACTTTCTCTATAGAGAACAAAGGTATGAATTACAACAAACCTATCTTCAGAAGCTATGCAAAGAAAAAAAGATGAAGAAAAAGTGAAATATTTAAAGTTCTGAAGTAAATAGCACTCACCTTTATGTGAATTAAATATTCATGATAATAAGCATTGCTTAAAATCAAAAGCAGAATGCAATGAATGAGTCTTGTGAATAGAGTTGATGGCTTAATCACACAGTGGGAAATCATTTCAAGTGATATGAAAAACAGCAAGTTCTACAACCCTGAGATGTTCACATTGCCAAAAAAATGAATTATGAAGAACCTCTAAACTGTTATGCACTGTTACTCACAAAATTTCCTTTGTTATTGGGACACTATTGTATATGTCTGTGTGTATGGATAAGCAATAAGGATATAATACTGATGAGATTACAAAGTAAGGTTTTCAGTTTAAGAAAAAGGTACAAATGTGAAATTTTTAAAATCATATAAAAAGGGGCTAAACAGATAGCTCAGAAGTTAAGAGCACTGGCAGCTTTTGCAGAGGATCTGGATTCTGTTCCCAGCCTCCACACAGCAACTGACATACACACAGGCAAAACATACACATAAAAAGTTAATCATGGGGCTGGAGAGATAGCCTAGCGGTTAAGAGCACCGACTGCTCTTGCAGACATGGTGGCTAAGAACCGTCTGTAACTCCAATTCCAGGAGAACTCCAGTTCCAGGGGAATCCAAGACCCTCTTCTGACCTCCGCGGCATTGCATGACACGGTGCACAAACCTATGTGCAGACGGTACACTCATACGCATACAAAAATAAATAAAATTTAAAAAGTTAATCATGTAGAAAAGATTATTCTAAATTTTATTTTGAATGTACAATGTGTTTTCTCTTTGTGAAAACATGCAAAGTTTTTGGCCTGCCCACTAAAAAACCTGGAAGCAATGGTTGTAACTGAAGCAATAAATACCCCTAGAATCCAGCATATGGGCTCTAAAAAAAACATACCCCAATAAAAAGAATGAGAGTTCTTGGGAAAATGGTTGACTTCAGTTTGGAGGCAAAAGATACAAAATATGATCCTGGAACATATTATTCTAAAAAAGAAAATAACATCAAAACCCACTGGGATTATATCAGAAAAACTCAGAAATCAACAATGTGATCCAACCGATGGCCAAAGCTGAAACAATTTGAGGATCAAAAAGGATAAGAAGAATGACTTTTAAAATGCAAAGTAGGGGGCTGGAGGGCTGGCTTAGCAGTTAAGAGCACCAAGTACTCAGGCAGGAACCTGAGTTTGAGTCCTGGCACCCACTTCCTCAGGCAGTTTCTAACCACTTGTAACTCCAACTCCAGGGATCTGTCTTCCAGCTTCTTTCAGCACTGCATTCACAACCACAAACCAAACAGCAACACACACACACACACACACACACACACACACACACACAAAGATGAAAATCTTTAAAGTACCAAGTATCCTAAAGTGTATGAGCTAATTATAATACTTAAAATATAATTTAAAAACTTGTTTACTTGGGCTGGAGAGATGGCCTAGCGGTTAAGAGTGCCAACTGCTCTTGCAGAGGACCCGGGTTCAATCCCCAGCACTCACATGGTGGCTGAGAACCGTCTTTAACTCCAGTTCCAGGGGAATCCGACACCCTCTTCTGACCTCCAAGGCATTGCATGACACGGGTGCACAGACCTACATGCAGACAGTACATTCATACACATAAAAAAAAAAAAAAACTTGTTTACGGGATGCCAAGGAGCCAACTTATAAGTTTGAAAACTGATACATATAAGAATGGAGCATTCATCCTGTATAACTTGAACCTCAGTATAAGCAGATCAGTGATGAGAGACAAAAGTCTCCTTTAGCAGAAAGAAGGACCCAGAAGCTCCATCAGAGTCATTTCAGGCTACTATAACAAGAGTACTAGAGACAGTGGGTTAAACATATTTTTCCAGTTCTGAAAGCTAAAAAGGCCAAGATCCAGAAGCCCGCAGACTCGGTGTCTAGGGAGGGCTCTCTTACTGTTTTGCAGCGGGCCACTGTGTTCATCATTTTTCTTGTTGCTGTGACAGAATACCCAACAAAAGCAGCTTATTAGTAAGGACGGGTTTATTTTAGTTCATCGTCCAAGTTGCAGTCGGCCATGGTTTGGAGTCATGGTACAAGAGCTGAAGGCAGCTGGTTACATTTCATGCAAGCAAGGTCAGGAGCTAGAGAGAGAGATGAACTCTGTGCTCAGCTTGCCTTCTCTTTTTTATTAGTATAGGACCTCTGCCCATGGAATTATGCTGCCCACATTTAGGGTGAGTCTTCCCACCTCTGTAAGCCAATCCAAAAACTCTCTCACAGACATTCCCAGAGAGAGACTTGTTTCCATGGTAACTCTAAATCCCATCATGTTGATAATCAAGATTAACCATAACAGTCACCTGCTTGGTAAACCTTCATAAGGCAGACAGCAAAGACTCAACACTGTTCTCTCTCATAAAGGCATTAATTCCATCAAGAGGGACCCACACTCATAAACTCATCTATACCCGCTTACCTTCTGAAGGCCCTGTCTCCTAATACTCTACCACTGGTGTTCAAGTTTCAGCTTATCAACTCTTTGGATAAACATTTGTTCTATGGTACCCTCTAATGAAACAGTAGATCTGGGAAGTGATCATTGATCGCTAATAAATTATTAACTGAAAAGGTGTTGGGGTGGCGGAATTTAGCGTACTGATGGAGCACTTGCCCACAATATGTGAGATGATCCCCAATGAGGCAAGAGATAGCTCACCATAGGTAGTAAAGGAAAATGGGTCCAGGAGGAAACTGCATGTTAATTACAAATGTGGCAGTAAAAACAGTTGTTGGGGCTAAAACTTTGAAGTCAGGAACACTGAGGAAGGAAAATAAGAGGACTTGCAGCTGGGTATAAAACAACCAAGTGGGGCTGAAGAGATAGCTCAGCAGTTAAGAGCACTGACTGCTCTTGCAGAGGACCCAAGTTTGATTCCCATCACCCACATGGCAGCTAAGAGCCATTTTTAACTCCAGTTCCAGGGGAATCTGATACTCTCTTCTGACCTCCACAGCATTGCACAATATGGGTGTACCTACCTACGTGCAGGCAGTACACGCATACACAAAGAAGTAAAATAAATAAATAAAAAATAATAAAAACAACCAAGTGGACCCGATAAGAGGAAGGCCAGGGTCTGAGCCAATGCGCTGGCTTATCTGAAACATATGCAAGGCACTGTTGCCATTTCTTGCTTCTAATGGAGCTAATTATAACAGACTCAACTGTGGGTGCGGACATCTTCTAACAAGAGGCTTCACTTGTTCCAGAAAAGAGACCACCAGGGTGTAGAGCGGTGGCTCACCAGTTAAGAGCAGTGGCTGCTCTTGCAGGAGACCTGGGTTCAGCTCCCAGTGCCCACATGGAAGCTAATAAATATCTGTAATTCCAATTCCAGGGGGGATCTGATACCCTCTTCTGCTCTTCAGAGGCACTGCAGGACACAGGTGCACTTATATACATGCAAGCAATACACTCCTAAACAAAAACTAAAAATAATAAGATGGTTGGTTTTTTGTTGTTGTTGTTGTTGTTGTTGTTGTTTTGTATTTTTGAGACAGGGTCTCCCTTTAGTCTCAGCTGGCCTGGAGCTTGCTCTGTAGACCAGGCTGTCCTTGAACTCAGAGAGATCCACCTGCCTCTGCCTCCCAAGTGCTAGGATTAAAGGCTTGCGCCACTACGCCCAGCATAAAATGTTGTTTTTTGTTTTTTATATAAAAGAGAGAGACCACCCCAGATTGCCTCAAAGACAGAGAACTAAATAGGAAGTAACCACAGAAGACTGCGGCTGGCTCCTGGCTGCTGTGATGGCTAGCTCCATCTGCTGGCTCCTGGCTGCTGTGATGGCTAGCTCCATCTGCTGGCTCCTGGCTGCTGTGATGGCTAGCTCCATCTGCTGGCTCCTGGCTGCTGTGATGGCTAGCTCCATCTGCTGGCTCCTGGCTGCTGTGATGTCTAGCTCCATCTGCTGGCTCCTGGCTGCTGTGATGGCTAGCTCCATCTGCGGAGGCTAGGAGCTGGCCATGTAAACGTGAGAGCCAAGAGCCTAGGCCAATCAGCAGCAGGGTTCCTGCAAAGTTGACCAAAGCAAGACAGGTAAGGCCAGCAGCTAACGAAGGATAAGCTATAGATGGACGAAGGAAGGCTGCGACCACCCCTAACTGGGTGGGCAGCATACAGAAGATCACACAAAGCATGAGCATCTCCCTGGGGGCACATGCAGAGAGCTCCATTGGCTTAGCCCAGGATATCCCAGAGAACTAGTCAATCTTAACAGAAGTTAATTACCTCAGTCTCCAGTTTCTGCCCATAAGTCCTGTAAACACCTGTAGACAAAACAGTTCGTTTTTTCCTCTCTTGGAAAACCCCCTCAGTAAGTATTCAGAGTATCTCTTACTTTTCCTTAATTTCTTGCTTTTCTTTAATGTTTCTTTTTTGGTTTTGTTGTTTTGTTCTGTTTTGTTTTTAGAGACAGAGTCTCTCTGTAGCCCCAGCTGGCCTGGGATTCACTATGTGGCCCAGGCTGGCCTTGATCTCACAAAGATCCACCCACCTCTGCTCCAGATTATTGGGATTAAAGGTGTGGGCCAGCACACCTGGCTTCCTTAATGTTTGTTAATTCTGGCTTTCCTATGCTTATTCTCATGTGTATCCTCATCTTTTCTTAAATTTTATTTATTTATTTATTTATTTATTTATTTATTTATTTATATGAATGTACTGTCTGCATGCAGGTCTGTGCACCCGTGTTGTGCAATGCAGCGGAGGTCAGAAGAGGGTGTCGGATTCCCCTGGAACTGGTCCCTGAGTCATGGGACTTGGCTCAAAAACGTCCTATCCTTCTCAAACACTGAATCACTAGCACATATACATACACACATGTGTACAACAAACAGATCTGTAAAAGCTGATGTATACTTGTCATGAGTAGACAAAGCTGTAGTACTAGGACCATGGATGAGTCGGCACAGAAGGTGAGCCAATCATTGTGTGCCTCCAGCTGGAAGAACACATTACCACCTATGAAACGGTGTTGCCTAAACAAATTCAACTGGAAGCTGATGGATCTTCAGATCTGACAGAAGGATAATAGAAGCCATATGTCATGTTATATTTTCTACTACTCACATTAAAATGTAAACAAACAGGGGCAAATAATTTTTAGATATTTCACCTAATATATCAAAAGTCATGGAAATGATCACAGAAATAGGAAATCAAAGTAAAAATAACTTTCATCTTCTTTTGTACCATTTCCAAAATATGTTTTCATGGTGTAAAAATTGAAATTTGACACATTTTAAATGCTCAGAACCCAAATGGATGGTGAGTCAAAGAAACCAAGTGGACAAAAATGATACTGAAAAAAAATACTATCAAGACAGTTAGTTATAGGGAGGGCCTATATTTGATTTTAGGTCGAATACTAGCTCTATGTTAGGTTTTTACAGAGAGCTCTTGTATTTTAGAGATACATATTGAAAGATTTATGACTGAAATTATAAAACGTCTGGGGTTTGCTCCCAAATAACCCAGTGGTGGCAGCAGGGGACTAGAGAAGAATGTGGAGACAGAAGGTTGCTCACCAGCTGACTGCTTGACATGAAACAGCACCAGCTTTTGGTTAATGTTATTGTCAAAGAACAGGGCAGGTCTTATTCCTGAGCCAACTGCTGATGTAGTAATAGAGTCGAGATCAGCTACTACACTGCCAATCATTTCTGAGAGGTCATAACAATGATCAGGATGCCTGCCTGCCTGTGAAGGAGACACCCAGCTGGGGGCGATATCTCTGCCACCCTACATCACCTCCCTTGCTAAAAAAAAAAAAAAAAAAAGATCTAACTCCACTCAGTTATGGGATGAAGGGGTGGTAAAGAAACTTCGGCAGCTTTCAGGGAAGGCAGTAATTCTTTCCAACACAGCTTGAGCCAGTGTCGCTGGGAGAGAGGCCACCTGATGAAGATAGTGCTCACCCAATAGGAGATCTCCAAAGAGAGAATGCACTCCGGTGGAGAGACTGGAGGCAGTTAAACAGGGTAAGGTGGACAGGCCTCATCTTGCGCAGGTAACCACAGCTGCTGTGGACTTGACCACTATAGCGCTGTGTCTGTCCAGAAAAGGGAGGGCTCGAGGGCGGGGACTGTGGCAGCAGGCAGGGCGGAAGTATGTGGTTTTTGTTTTTCACCAAAGAGACATTCTTCTTTCCTTTTGGATCAGTCCTGTAGCCCAAACTGTGAATAACAGACTGAATGACAGGAAGATAGAGATACTGTGGCACTATGGGAAAAAAAAAGTCAAATCTAGGAGAAAGTCTCAGGTCATCTACTTGTGGCTTGTAATACTCTCTCATTGGTAAAACTGCACATCTTTTTAAAAATGACCAAGTCAAATATTGTCTGTTCTTCTCATAAGTAGACTTACATTTATCAACCAGCATGTTCTTATTTTAGGTCAGAAAACTAAAATAAGGGTTTTCATATCCTGACATTTTGTATTATTCTACTAGCATAATTATGTCTAAGCTAATTTATTATTTATATACTTTTAATTGGGTTTTTTACTCTTTGACAATTTCATGCACATGTATAATGTTATTCTCGCCCCTCTTACCTTCTCTCATTCCCAACCCATTCCTGCTGAACCCTTCTTCCCACGAGCCTCCTTCCCATTTTCATGCCTTTTGTTTGTTTGTTTGTTTGTAACCCATTAAGTTTGATTAAGATTGCTTGCATGAGCATGGGTGGGGGTTCTGTACTGGAGCATGGGTAACTTAATGGCTATCCCACTGAGAAAAATGATACTCCCTTCCCCTAGCACCCATTCAGTGCCAATAGCACCTCAGGGAGGAGGAGTCTAACCTCAGGAGCTCCCTTCCCACCCACAGGCCCCATCTTGTGCAGGGACCCTCAGATGCCCATTCCCTTTCTCTAGTCCCCCTTTAGCCTTCATGTCTTTAATAGTGGCTGGAGTTCTCCCTGCTCCTTAATAATGAATAGATAGTTAAGGACTAGTAAACTGTACATTTTGATTTTCCTTATCTGTAGTGACTGGCATCATTTGTGTTTGGGATACAATTTGATAGATTAGATTAGCAAAGTGAAGCTTTCCAACTCTAGGAAAAACACATGTAATTCTAGAGTTTACTCCTGGTCTGTAAATTCCAAGAAGGCAATTGTTTTTTGAAGGATAGTTGTCATTCAATCCCAAATGTCTAGAGAGTGCCTGAGACCTAGCTGGAAGTTGTGGTTTGAATATGAAAATGCCTCTCCTCACAATGTCAGGCTGGAATCCTTGGTCACCAGCTGGTGGCGCTATTTAGGGAGGTTGTGGAAACATTGGGAGGTGCAGCCTAGCTGGAGGACACCGCAGTTAGGCCTTGAGGGTTCTACCTTCTTCTCCATCGAATCCAGCTTGCCCTCTGCTTCTTGTTACCATGAGGTAAAAAGGACCATCTCCACCACAGGATCCCGCCTCCTAACACTCAGGAAATAACACCAAGGGACCATGAGGTAAAATGGACCATCTCCGCCACAGGATCCTGCCTCCTAACACTCAGGAAATAACACCAAGGGACCATGAGGTAAAATGGACCATCTCCACCACAGGATCCCGCCTCCTAACACTCAGGAAATAACACCAAGGGACCATGAGGTAAAATGGACAATCTTCGGGGCTGGAGAGATGGCCTAGTGGTTAAGTGCGGCCAGTGCTCTCAACTACTGAGTCATCTCTCCAGCCCCACAGTTGGTAACTTTGAGAAATGTCTTAACTGTGTCCTCTGAATCTATCAACAAATCTAGACATCTTCCTGCAATGTCTTGTGCCTATCCATGCTATGTGTTGTATTATTATTCATTCAAATAATACCTTTTCCATTCTGAATTTGACTGGAAGATAGGGCCACATAAAAGAAGTCAAAGTGAAGAACTAATGTGAATGAAGGAAAACAGATACTAAGTCTGGATTTGGACAGAATGGATTTGTGGTTCAAGTGTAAAAATGAAATAGAACTGATTTTTTTTCTACACGACTAGAAGAGACTTAAAAAAATCAACAACATGAAATTGGAGAGTCTAACCAGAATCAGATAAAGAATAGAAAAGACAAAAATTGAATGCACTGTGACTTTCTTCTTGTTTGATGTCTAATTACTATGTGGGAACGGAGTCTGTTTTGTATCATTTGTATCTTCCTCAGCTGGCATCCTGGGGAACAATAAATGGAATTGTGATGGAAATGTTATTTAAGTTTGCTAAATGAAAATAAAAATAAATGAGTAGGGGATAGGAAATGCGGGGAAATGTGGGTAAATATTTTAGCTTTTGGGAGATGTGATTTGCAAAACTCTATCTATCATGTAATTGGATTCTATGAAAGGATTTATGGACAACATGAATGATGCTGGGAGAGTTCTAAGGAAGAACTTTAATTATTTGGAAGGAAAACAGGTCTTTGGAGAGGAGACCACCTTCCCAATCCATCCATAAAAGTTGAAGGAAAACTTCAGCAGACCACCAAGCTTGCGGCGTTCAGACCCAAGGGCTAAGCTTGCCTGAAGTCCTTTCTAGGGGCGTCCTGAGGATGCTGGCCCTGTTCCTCAATTATTGGAGTAGCTCTCACCCCTTCACCTTTTTTTTTCCTCCTTTTACTTTTATCTCCTCCTCTTGTGCCTCTTTGATAGCAACTATAAAGCTGTGGTTATGAAATGGCTATAAAACTTGATTTGAAGCAGAGAGGATCATGTGGTTTGGGAGGGAAGGGGAGAAGGACTAAATAAAAAGCGAGTCTAAGCTGGTAAGAAAGAGAAGACCGTTAATAGCAACATCTTGATTCTGTTAAGAGACAAGCTGCAGCCATCCAAAGCAGGCAGGGAACAAGGCGATAATAAGGGAAAATGTGTTTCACAGACAAAGGAGCAGACAGCAGGGGAGAACAGTTCAGGGAAAGAGGCGAGCATTTGGAAGAGGGTGCAGAAAGGAAGGTTAATCCCTCTGAATCATACTGGTGCGAGCACGGGGCCGTTTGAACTCCTTGGCAACTTCAGCCTGGTCTCAAAGTGGATCGTGAGGAATGAGAACAAAAGAAAAGTTCACTATGAGTTCCTCTTGTCAGAGCAGGAGAAACTGCTTTGAGGTCAGCTCTAAAAGGTGGTAATGCTAGGAAGTGAGTAACTGAGTAACAGAAAAATAATAATGTGTCAGGTCACTTGGAGCTGGCCTAGCATAAAGCAAGATAAAACCACTGCTGACAAGACACTGCACAGGTGCACCGTGCACTCCGTGCAAGTCACTCCCAACCAGCGCTCCGCAGGCTACACTCTGAAGATAATGCTTCAGCCTCCCTGAAGATGTTTGCTCACTTAACCAACAGTAATTGAGGTCTCAATGTGCCTGCCAGGACCCATGCTCAGAGGAGCAGTAAGACCCCTTATATTCTTGGACCAGCTGGTTTTGTGAGGCCAGAGGATCATTGGAAAGTGAGTCGTGGGAAATGCTGACCCTGGACGGCAATAAGCCTACCCAAACCAGGAGTGTAATGAAAGACAGTCCTTGTGGTAACTAGAAAGTTATGTGCTTGAGTTCTTAGAACAGGATGCTGCAGACCCCACTGTTGATGACATGCTATTAGGAGGCTGAACTTTGGGAGGTAATTTAGACCATTAGGACCAGGTGGTGCAGTCCTTATGAATGGGATTGGTGCCTTGTAAAAGGTCCCAGGGTCCCTAGCCTACTTATATGAAGTATCAAGATACACAGAGACAGTTTGCAGCCTAAAAAGTGCCCTTTCCAGAGCCCAACTATGCTGGTGTGCTGACCTCAGACTTCAAGCTTCCAGACCATGGGAAAGATTTGTTTATGAGCTACCAAGTCTCTGGTACTTTGTTAGAATAGCCTGAGATGACTAAGATAAGAAGGAGACAACCAACCTAGTCTCTTCTTACAACCTCAACTTTCTCACCCATGAAATAGGAGGTCAACAAGGTGATTTATTCCTTCTTAGAATGGTTCTGGGAGTTATATGGGGATGGGGCAATAAAGATGGGGGGGCAATAAAGATGAGGGCAACCTGAGGATCTCCTAGCTCTGTTTTCTCTCTCTCTCTCTCTCTCTCTCTCTCTCTCTCTCTCTCTCTCTCTCTCACCTCTCTCTCTTTCCTTCCCTCTACACTCCTGAGTTTCCTATAGTCCAGGCTACCCTTGAGCTTACTATGTAGCTGAACTTGAACTTCTGATCCTCCTACAACCTCCTAAGTACTGGTACTATAGGTATGTGCAATAATGATGCCCTATTTTATGTGGTGCTAGGGTTGTAATACCAAGTGAGACGCACAGAGGAATGCCACAGGGCATTGGCCAAATTCGGAGTCCTCTATTAATAGCTGGTGGTCAGAAAGGGGGCTAATGCCCAAAAGAACTCTCAACCCCGACGAGAAGCAGGGCAGGGCCTATAAAATTAAAATTACAATTACATCATGCCAGGGGCAAAAGCAATAACCACAGTTACATTAGATCATAAGTTATACCACACCGGGGGCAGGTCAGCCTACAAAGAAGTTTTCAGTTAGCAAAATGTTTCCATAAGGAAAAACCAAGTTTCTTGGAATTGGAGAAGCAATGAGCTCCATAGAGATGCAGGTAGAGCTGGGAGGAAGGACGTGCTATCTGGACATGCTACCTGACTACTTGTTTAAGTTTCCCAGTACTGTAGAAGCAGTGTACTCCCTGAAACTACCTTCATGAGACACTCTGCCTGGCTGACTGCAGCGGGAATGGCTGAGCAAAAACACAGAAAAAAAAGGCAGCCGGGCATGGTGGCGCACGCCTTTAATCCTAGCACTTGGGAGGCAGAGGCAGGTGGATCTTTGTGAGTTCAAGGCCAGCCTGGTCTACAGAGTGAGTTCCAGGATAGCTGGGGCTACAGGGAGACCCTGTCTCAAAAAGACCAAAAAAAAAAAAAAAGTCGTCTAGAACAAAATGGAGTTAGTTTAGCCATTTCAGGGGTCAAGCCGTAATGTGTTAGCCCAAACACTCTACTAACTGAGCTATATCTCTAGATCCTTATATGGTGATTGCTCTCTTCAAAAAAAAAAAAAGTGTGTGTGTGTGTGTGTGTGTGAGAATGGACTCCACAGAGTTGTCCTCTGGCATTCCCCCTGCCCCCCCACCCACCGTCTCTTTCTGAGCATCCCCCCCCCCCGTGGAGTCCATTCTCTCCTCTACCTTTATGTGGGTTCTGAGCATTAAACTCTGGCTGCCAGTCTTGTGCAGTAAGTGTTCTTACCCACTGAGCCATCTCTCCAGCCCTGCCTGGGTATCTTTTAATTTGACAATCTGTAAACAGCTCCAGCTACTAGAAACTATCAGTACATTTCCATATATTTTGGGCAGCTGACAAAACTTTAACTATTGAAGATCGTAAAGCTGGAGAGATGGCTCAGTCAGTAAGGTGCTTGCTGTGCATTAGGACCCAGGTTCCATTTCCAGAACTCATGTAAAAAGACTGTGTGTGGGGGACTGGAGAGATGGCCTAGCGGTTAAGAGCACCGACTGCTCTTGCAGAGGAACCGGGTTCAATCCCCAGCACCCACATGGCAGCTGAGAACTGTCCGTAACTCCAATTCCAGGAGAACTCCAGTTCCAGGGGAATTCGACACCCTCTTCTGACCTCTGTGGCATTGCACGACATGGGTGCACAAACCTACATGCAGACAGTACATTCATACACATAAAATAAACAAATAAAAATTTAAAAAAAGGACAAAAAAAAAAAAAAAGGCTGGGTGTAGAATTAGAAGGATGGCTCAGCAGTTAAGAGCACTGGCTGGCTGCTCTTGCTGAGGACTTTGACTCAGTTCCCAGCACCCACATGATAGCAGACAATCGTCCATAACTCTAGTTCCAGGGGGATCTGACACCCTCTTCTGGCCTCCATGGGCATTGCATACATGTGGTGCACTTATGCACTTACATACATGCAGGCAAATTGAATGTGGTAGTGTGCATTTGTGATCCCAGCACTGAGGAGAAGGAGACAGAAGGGTTGCTGGGGCTTGCTGGCCAGCTAGCCTAGCCTATTTGGTGGGTTCCAGCCAATCAGATAACCTGTCTCAAAAAAAAAAAAAAAGGTGCATCAGGCCAGCCAG
>VZQC01001358.1:1410062-1482061 GCA_009823505.1 Rhizomys pruinosus
CTCCAAGAAGCAAGTCAAAATAAAGTAGATAAATCAGACTTGCTATGTGGCCCAGGCTGGCCCTAAACCCACAATTCTCTCACCTCAGTCTCTGGAGTGATGGAATTAAGGCACATGACACCATGGCTACTATTAACTAAGAACCTGTTTAATACAAAACAGTGGAGCCAGAGTTTAATCTGGGAGGGAGTAGTGGCATGTCCTTAGGCAAACTGGTCAACTTTACTTGACATTTCTGGTAACCTTCAGGCAGGCTCAATCAGCCTTCCATTGAAGCTCAGTTCATAACACAGAAATATAATCAACCCCTCACAGACGTGCTTAAAGGGTCAATGAGACTGGTTAGCATTTGCTGAATTTCCAGACACACTAAAATGCTCCAGAGGGGGCAAGTGAGATGGCTCAGCAGATAAAGCTACTCGGACTGAGCCTACAACCAACCTGAGTTTAATAGAAAGAACATACATGGTGGGAGAACACCCACTACTCTAAGTTGTCCTCTAACCGCCACACACAGGCTGTGCATATACACACATACAAATCTAATCAAAAAAAATTTTAAGTTCCAGAGGTTGTGGCTGCATTTTTACTATGTACCAGCATGGCCTTATCGCCATCAATTATATAACTCAATAAGGCAAATAATGTATATGATTAACATTCTTTTGAATTCAACATGAAAATTCTTTACATAATAAATACAAATATTAAAATGTAGAACAAGGGGCTGGAGAGATGACTCAGCAGTTAAGAGCACTAGCTTAACCACTTGCAGAAGACCTGAGTTTGAATCATAGGGCTCACATAGTGGCTAACAACCATCCACAATTTCAGTTCCAGAGGCTTCAACGCCCTCTTCTGACCTACTCCGGCATTGCCCAACACAGGTGCACTTACATACATGCAGGCAAAACACTCATACACATGCACATAAAATAAAAATAAATAAAAAATAATTTTAAAATATAGAACAAGATCTTGTTCACATGAGAAATCTTTAGGGCATTCCTAATACTATGGAAATTTAAAAACCGAATAGACTCACAACCATTTACAAAAAGGCAATACACAGTAAATTTAATAAAAAATGTTTATTGGCTATTGCCTTTACATTTACAATATAAAAATTATCAAATGTGATAGTACAAAACACATCCAAGACAGTCAGATCTTTGAGAACAGAAATTGTCTCCATAAATATCCCTTGCAATTCAAGAAGTTATACCACTAAAAAACACACAAAAATACAGTAATTAAATCATTACTAGACATGTTTAGTAATGCCCACTATAACTTAAAACCAGTAAAACAGAGCCGGGTGTGGTGGCACATGCCTTTAATCCCAGCACTTGGGAGGCAGAGGCAGATGGATCTCTGTGAGTTCAAGGCCAGGCTGGTCTACAGAGCAAGCTCCAGGCCAGCTGGGACTAAACGGGAGACCCTGTCTCAAAAAAATACAAAACAAAACAAAACAAAAAACCAACCAGTAAAACATAAGAAATGCATTTCTTATACTTACAAAAGGGCATCTTTTAAATTTTATTATTTTCATAAAAACTACACCTACAGTATGTGTTGTGTATTCCTTAGAAAAACCGATATAGAAAAGCACAAACATACACAAATTCCCTGTCATGTCATCAACAAAAACAGAATCACAGAGGCACCAGGAAGGACACTCAGCCTCAGGATCTGCAAACACCATTTCACCAACCACTTCAAAACCCATAGAACAAACTTACTGTCGCCTTTTTTTTTTTTAAATCAGGCCAATAGTGATTAATAAATAAGGATGACAAGTACAGTTAAGCTTCTAAAACTTCTTGTTCTGGAGTTTTGAAGTTGCAGAACCGTAGACACTCATTTAATCCTACCCACCATGATCTTCTAATTGCCAAGCCAGGGTTCCATCCACATAGACACAGCAAATGAATCTCTGCAAGTGACGGACTACAGTCATTATACAGTTAGACACTTTGAGCCTGGGGCAGATCACATTGGATCTGTGTGACCAGTCAAAGTAGTTAGGAGAAATTTGGCTCCTAATGGTCAGCATTGGTTTTTGGAAGACAAGTCACAAACAGGTAAGTGGTCAAACGAAGGAATATGGATGGCCTGAGCCAAGTCTCAGAAAAACACTATTTGGGTCCCTTACTCTGGGGAAAGGCGGGTAACGGTCAAGTCAAGAGAGCCCTTCTGAGTGACTGCACTGCCAGGGTCCACAGAAGTCCACAGTGCCAAGAAGCTCCTGAGAAACAAAGAAAACCTGTCAAAGCCGTTATTCCTTCTCCAGGCAATAGCTGTGGATCCGGAAGACAAGCTACTTACGTAGAGATCTCCCCTTGGGCCCCATACAGCTCAGTGATCCCCAGAACCTCATTACCCAATTCAACACCATCTCCTCACATGTAAAACCTTTGTCTTTGATTAAATGAATCTCTGTCAGCTAATAGAATTAGCCTGGAAAATTTAAAGATCATGTTCAAATCATTCTGATTAGTCTACTGAAGTCTTAAGAAGCTATTTCTTCACCTTCCCATGGGCAGTTTGAGACTGATGTTCTTTACTCTGGCAGATTTTATCCCCGAATATAAATATTTAAAGCTAAAATCACTGCTTCCTGGGAAGAGTGGGATTTGTAATCACTAGTTCTCAAGATGCTTGTCTGTGGATGAGTTCTTTCAACTGAGCCAGTGTGTCATTTTTTAGTGCTTCCCGGATGGAGCAGAAAAACTTGAAGTAGTGTTCAAAGTTGTGCATCATAAGCAGGACCCCAGCCAGCAGCTCACTGGTCACCAACAGATGGTGGATGTATGCACGAGTGTGATTCTTACAGCAGTAACAGGAACACCCTCTCACCAGCGGGTTAAAGTCTTCCTGGTACCTGCAAAAAGAAGTCTCAGTAACAGTCCAGGAAGTGGAGACGTAAGAAACCCACAGTGCAGGCGACCTATTCTGCTGGTGAGGTTACTGTGGTTAATGACAGCCCTGCCAGGCACCTGCACAAGATGGCACAATGAGTCGGGGGGGGGGAGGGGGGATTCACAAGGCCACTCATCCATAATGAGCATTACAGACACAGTGAAGAGCCACTGCTTCTCTCCCACTTGTCCCAAGAACTAGTATCAGCTGCCATGGCATGAGCACCGCCTCTCCTAGCCCACTGAGGCTTAGAGCACATTCATACGCACTGTCTTATCCAACCTCCACGTCTCTGCTTGGGGAAATGGCCACTTCTCTTGTCATTTTAGAGACGAAACTACTACAGTGGGTTTTGAAGGAAGGCTCTGAGTCCTGCTGGTTCCACAACTCACTTGGGCATGCCACTTGAAGATCCACTCCTTTCTCACCTACTAACAGATATTAACAGCCCACCTCACTAGCTTGTGAGGATTATTAAATGAATACAGCCAACTGGCTTACAATGATGGGCGCACAGTAATTATTATACTGGTTTTACCTTTTACCACCTTTTAAGGCAAATGACTTTTCCAGGGTCATGTGGTCAAGAGCTGTACTAGAATTTGTTCCCCAAGTTCAACCTAGCACTAACAATCTGCAAACTAACATTTCCAATTAGATCTAGAATGTAAAGGCTATTTTATTAGTAAGCATTTATATCACCCTGATTTTTTTAAAGGAAAAAATATCTTTGGTTATTATTACTTTTTTTTACAAGTCTTTTTTTTCCTTAATATTTTATTGAGCTTTTGTGCACTTCATACATTTCTTAATCAAATTTAGACCTGTTCCCCCATCCATGCCCCTTCCCACCAGAACTTATGCATTCTGCCATACAGTCTTGGTTATTTTTTAAAAAGGTAAATGAGGGCTGGAGAGGTGGCTCAGCAGTTAAGAGCACTGGATGCTCTTGCAAGGACCCAGCCTCAGTTCCCAGCACCCACATGGTAGCTAGCAACCATCTGTATCTCCAGTTCCAGGGAATCTAATGCCCTCTTCTGACCTCCATAGGCATTGCAATGGCATGGTTGCACTTATACACACGCAGGCAATATACTCATACACATAAAATAAAAATAATATATTTTAACTGGGCATGGTTGCACACACCTTTAATCCTAGCACTTGGAGGCAGAGGCAGGCAGATCTCTGTGAGTTCAAGGCCAGCCTGATCTACAGAGTGAGTTCCAGGCCAGCTGGGGCTACAGGGAGACCCTGTCTCAAAAAGACCAAAATAATAATAATAATAATAATAATAATAATAAATAATTAAAATAATAATACATTTAAAAAAATGTTAAATGAGGGAAATATTACCATTTGAGATCTACAATCAAGAAACTCCACTAGAACATATATAGTAAATAGGATCTTCATATTCCTTCCTATCATTACGATACAGACATGAATAAGTCAGAATCTCTAACATAAACCAACAGATATTCTCAGCACTACCTGAAACAGAAACTACTCTCTGAGGCTAGGAATTACCACTTTTGGTAAAATGTAGTTACAAGACAATTTGCTTCATTTTTTATTAATAACTTTATTTATAATCTGTATATAATCAAAATGGGTTCAGTTTCTATCACTTTATAAGCTCTGTTGTGTTTTAAAGGAATCAGGAATAAAAGACAGCAAGCAGTGGATTTGGTCTCTCTCTTTCTAACGGCTTTTCTAAAGCAACAGTTACCAGGCTTAACTGTCTGACAAGACAAATTACTTCCAAATTCATCTGCAGGAAAAAAAAGTTTATCTGGAACCAAGTTTAAGAAGGCCTAAGTAATATCCAACTATAAATATTTTATGAAGTCATAAACTGAAAAGGGAACAGTTACATAAACATTTAAAACAGACTAAAATTTAAAAAGTCAGAAATCAAAATCTAAACTTCAGAAAAAAAAATTCTTACTTTTTTTCATTCAGATTAATTTCAAACGATGTCATTTCTTGGTTGCAGCCAGTTGTTTTCATTTTTTTTGTTTGATCCACATATTTTACTTCTTCTTGTATCCCATTTTGTTGTAGTACTGAAAGAAAACCAATAAAAAGACTTGAATGAAGATCAGATAAAGACTGGACACTGAAAAAAAATTTCATTTGAGTTATAATTTCATGACTTTTGACCCTGTAATTCCATTCTTGAGAATTATCCTAAGGAAATCGCATAAGAAAAAAAGTAACAGCGGGGCATTCCCAGATGGCCACAGTGCTGTTATCGAAATCATCAAGACAACCTAAGATATCCAACCAAGTCTAAGGTGATTATGGGTCCAAGTAGATAATACGTAATCTTGTTGTAAAGGAATAATTTTTAAAATACTGAATACGTGTTGTGCATATGTGTGTAGTTAGTCCTATGTCTTTTCACAGTGTACATGAAATGTAAAAAACTACTCTGTGAACAAACAAACTAGACTCTGTGACAGCCTATATTCCAAGTAATGAAAGCAGAACCAGAGCGTGGGTTTAGCCATCAGAGCGTGGGTATTCTATCTGGAGACTCCGGCATTCCCAGAACCTGTGCTCCGCCCTGGAACTCTTTGCTTGTTGGGGAAACATTCTCTTGAACTTCAGAAGAAAGACCAGCAAGTCTACAGAAAGCCAGCGACCTTGAACAGGGGCAAGTAGAGGTATTTTAGTAAGAAATGATAACAATCTGTGTTGACCCAAAGAGAACAGACTGATGATTCTAGAGGGTTAATTCTGTCCAGGCCAAAGGAAACAGTGACCTGAGAACTGAGTACAAAGATGTAATGATTCTGTCAACATAAACTTGTTTTCTGAGATGGGACCAAGCCAAGCCCTGACATTTTGGAAATAACTGAAAACAAGTGGAATAGCTGACAACTTCTTTAAAATTTTCACTGTGTAACAAAGGACTTTAATTTATAGTACACATTATACTAAATATAATTAATAATACTTGGGTTAAGGGCTGGAGAGATGGCCTAGCAGTTAAGAGCGCCAACCGCTCTTGCAGAGGACCCGGGTTCGATCCCCAGCATCCACATGGCGGCCGAGAACCGTCTGAAACTCCAGTTCCAGGAGAGCTCCAGCTCCAGGGGAATCCGAGACCCTCTTCTGACCTCCGCGGCATTGCACGACACGGGTGTACAAACTTTCATGCAGACAGTACATTCATACACCTACAGAAATAAATAATAATAATAAAAAAAAATTAAAAAATAATACTTGGGTTAAAATGTTCAAACTATTTCAGTTCTCATCACCATGAAGAAACTTAGCTTTCTCTACCCTGTGCTCTGCAGAGAGCTCAGCATCAGTTTCTTTTGAGGACTTTGCACATTCATGGTACAGAATGGCTGTTACCTACCTCTGTCCTGGTGAAAACAATTTTGACTGTAAATACAGTCATGAAAATTTAGTATTAAACGAATGCCTATTCACATACATCATGTTCTTTTTTATCTAAAAAGACAAGAAAATTGACTTCATATATATACATATATATATATACACATATATATATATATGTATATATATATATAGAGAGAGAGACTTGATCAACCCGATTTACTATGTTTCCAGAAATAATCTGGTTAGGTTAATGTCTAACTTGCTTCATAAAAGTATGGTATCTTCTTAGATGAAATTTTAATCCTTTGTGGCAAATAGAATGACTTTTAAAGAAGTTTTGGGCCCTAATTCAAATAGAAGGCTGGCAGAAGTCAGGAGAGGGTTGAAAAGCAAGTGGGAGAGGAAACGGAACCCCTTCTCTGCAAGTCAGACAGAGGGCAGGGCAGCCACGGGCCCTTGAAGGGCTGCTGCCTCAAAGGACGCAGTGCACATCCTGGGTCCTGGTCCCTTTCCACTGCCATGTGTGTGTTAGAATCTGAAACTGCTTGTCCTGACTTTGAAATAACTAAACAAGAAAAGAAAATGGCAGTGCTTCAAAGCAGTATTGGGACAAGAAAGTAGCTTTCATATCTCAGTGTGTTAAAACAAAACAAAACAAAACAGAAAAGCAGACAGTGACACTAAGATCAGACGACGGTGTGTTGCTATGATTTAATTGCATGAGTTTGCAGAAAGCAGACAAGAACACTTTTGTGAAGAAAAAAACAACAACTTTTACTAAGGAGTTCAAAGATTTTCTTTTTCTTAGATTTTCATCACGATTTACTCTGAATATTCTTTTTTTCAGGTCGTGAACAGAAGAGGTCTTGTTTTTGTTCACTATAAAATCACATACTAATATTGAAGACCTACATATATAGTATTAAGTGCCCTGCTCTGGGTGCCAACAGGGCAGGGAACACAGATAAGAAAGAAAGTTGGAGCTTTATGAAAGACTGGGTGCCATTTGTACACATTTCAGTCTTGTGAGTCAGACCAGAAATTTATAGGAAATAGGAGAAACTGAAAGATAAGAGAGGGAGGTTAACTTTAAACACCCTACATGTTTCTTCAGGATTCGGCTGGCAATCAAAGGTGAAAGTCAGGGCGCAGCCCCGTTCAGTCACTTGATATGGGAAAAAACTCTCAAATAAGTCCACTCCTCTTTCAATACACTCGAGCACTTCATCTGGCCGGCTGACGCCACAAATGAGCCTGTAAAAATAATAAAGAGAACAGTGACACGAGGCAATGCCTAGGGGCGAAATCAGAGCATCACAAGGGGCACTAAAAACAACCAGATGAAAAACAGCCATCATGGTAGAGTGGCAGCAGTGGACAGCTAAGAGAAGCACAACTTGGGGCTTTGAAGTAGAGAGACATGAGCTTGCAACCTAATTCTAGTAGCTATTTAACTGCCGTGTTTAGTTTTCTCACTTTTAAAACAAAAGCAATTATAAATACCTCCACAGAACCATCACGAGGACCAATGAGATATCTGAAAAACACCAGTATCATGTCTGACTGCATGGAAAGCACGATAGTGGCTTCTTTTTTTTTTTTTTTTTTTTTTTTTTGGTCTTTTCGAGACAGGGTCTCCCTGTAGCCCCAGCTGTCCTGGAACTCACTCTGTAGACCAGGCTGGCCTTGAACTCACAAAGATCTGCCTGCCTCTGCCTCACAAGTGCTAGGATTAAAGGCGTGCGCCACCACGCCCGGCTGATAGTGGCTTCTTTCTACATCCACTCTTTCTGAACAACAACGAACAAATTATATAAAATAACTATAGCAAAATGCAGTCGAAATGAGGGATATTTGGTGGAGAAAACACATAGCTTTGAGTGCTAAAAAGAAAATCGGTATAGAGTTTGAGATGGCCTGTAAAGTTCACTTTCTCCACCAAATATCCCTCATCTCGACTGCATTTTATATAATTTGTTCGTCGCAGATATTTTTCCTCCTTTATTCTTCAGATTCATTTAAAAGTTGCTCCTGCTCCCAGGATTTGAGCTCTGACCACAAAATCTAAGAAGCTTTCTAGCTTCTTTCACATTTTCCCTGTTAATAAAAACTCCATGCTGGAGAATGAAACTGTGTTTTCCAAGGTGAGGGGTGAAGCAATCTGGGGGTGTTAAAAACTTCCAATCAGGTTTTGCCATAAAACAGGAGGTCCTTGATCAGGACTTGCTAGCTGGAACAACTTTCTTACATTTGATCTTCTACCCACAGGTTCCTTTCATGAATTAGAAGAGAAAAGCTTATATACTTTCTGATTTCTAAAAGAAGTTTTTTAAAGAAAAGGCTTATGTAACATTAAACAAGCAGAACCCTTAAATGCGCGCCAGTTTTCCTGACTACAGCTTTCTTCAAGTCCTGTGAGGTTTCAGAACTCCTCTCCAACTGAAGCTGGCATGTCTACATACTCTGAAAAAACAATCCCAGCTTTCAAATTCAGTAACAGACATCTGTGAGCACTTAGCACAAAAAAGTCCAGAAAATAGCTAGAAAAGCTCACTCGAATTGTTCATCTGCAGCACAGTGGGCCAGGCACAGGAAGGAAAGGGACCAATAAACATAAGTAAATGTTAAAATGGGGGTGTATCAAAGGCTGGATAGATGGCAGTAAGACCCTGTTTTGGGGAGGGAGGTCTTCACACCAAGTGCACAAAGGTGTGAAAATTCACCGAGCCATTTCTAAGATGCATGTGTATCACACCTGGCTTTTAAAAAGGGATAAAATTACACATGTCCCATTCAACAGCCACTGAGGAGAATGAAATAGCATCCCATGACCAAACTTCTAAATGTGGATGCACACAAAAAGCAAGAACAATCACCCTAAGAATAAAATGATGGCTGGGCATGGCGGCACACAAGTTCAGTCCCAGTACCTAGGAGGCAGAGGCACCTAAGAATAAAATGATGGCTGGGCATGGCGGCACACAAGTTCAGTCCCAGTACCTAGGAGGAGAGGCAGAGGGATCTCTGTGAGTTCCAGGCCAGCCTAGTCTATTCTTGTGAATTCCAGGCCAGCTGGAGCTACAGGGAGACCCTGTCTCAAAAAGAAAAAAAAAAGAATGACAAAATCTTTTCTTAATTGATAGACAAAAATTGTATGAATTTTTCATGAACATTGTTTTTTAAAGTTTGTACACAGTTTGAAATAGTTAAATCTAGCCAATAAGCAAATACATTAACTGATAATTATCATTTTTCTGATGGCAACACTTAATACTCCATTCTGTTTGCAGTTTTTAGAATACAATACTATTACCATGAACTACAGTCACCAGGCTACACAACAGATCTACTGAATTTATTCCTCTGATTTAATCGGAATTATGTATCCTTTGACCAACATCTTGCACATCCCCCTTTCTCTCATCCTCCCCAGCCTCCCCTCCCTAGTCTCTGCTTCGATGAGATCAGTGTTTTTAGATTTCACATGAGTAACATCACACACCTCTCTCTTTAAAAAAAAAGTTTGTTTTTTTTTAATTTTATGTGTATGAGTGTATTGCCTGCATGTGTGTAAGTGCACTCAAATCCTCAAGGATGTCAGAAGGAGGCATTGGATCCCCTGGAACTGGAGTTACCGACAGTTGTTAGCACCATGTGGGTGCTGGGAATTGAACTTGTGCAAAAGCAGACAGTGCTCTTAACCACTAAGCCACCTTTCCAGCCCACTATCTCTCTTTCTGTGCCTGGCTTATTTCATTCAATGAAACCTTCAAACCCTTGCTTCACCCATGGTTTTTGGTTTTGGTTGCTTTATTGAAATTAAAGAAAATGGGGATGGCAGAGTAGTTGCTCAGCATGCAAAGAGCCTTGGTTTCTATTCCGGACAGGGAATAAAGGAGGGCAATGGTGCAGGGGAGGCAGGGGGACGAAAAGTTCAAGGCTTCAGTTTTGAAGCTTTAACTTCGCAGTAAGTTTGAGGCCTGCCTGGAATGCACAAGCCTGTTTCAAAAAAAATAATAATAATACAGATGAAAAAAGAAAATAAAAATTTTGGTACCTAATATATCAGCTGCTCAGAAACTTGGAATTTATAGCAGACTGCCTATTGTCACCAGTGCAGTGAATCTTGATATATGCAAACAGAAGAACCAAGCTCACGAGTCACATCAATTTTGTCTCAACAGCAGAAATTTCTTAAAGATTCTTTTTTAAATGTTTATTTTAAAATTATATGTACATGTGTGTGAGTGTAAGTATGTGCACGTGAATGTACGCACCCACAGAAATCAGAGGAGAGCACTGGATCCCCTGGAGTCACACAGGTGCTGAGAATGAACTTGAGTCCTCTGCAAGTATGCTTTTAACCAAGAGCATCTCTCCAGCCCCTAAAGGTTCTTATTAACAGAGGGGATCCTCATTGAAACCCTAACCCTACTAGGCATCCCAGATCTCAATATTCCCTGACAAAGTAGAGTTCTACATGAGTTTACACTTGTCCCCAGAGACCATGTTATAACGAACAAAAACAGTGTTTGAGGGGCTGGAGAGATGGCTTAGTGGTTAAGAGCCCTGACTGCTCTTGCAGAGGACCTGGGTTCGATTCCCCACACCTACAAGGTGGCTAACAGCTGTCCCTAACTCCAGTTCCAGGGTATCCAATTCCCTCTTCTGACCTCCGCAGCATTGCACAATATTGGTGCACTTACATACTTGCAGGCAATGTACTCATATACATGAAATTAAAAAAAAAAAGAAAAATGAAACAGTGTTTGAATTTGGCTCAAGGATGAGGAAACAGTGGAACTCTTGCCCTCAGTTTTGAGGGAAGTTTCCATGGAGGCTGCCCTTCCCTGCTTGCAGAAGCTCCTTCACAGTCAGCTGAGAATAAGACAGGAAGGCCATAAACAAAACACAAAAAGGCACACCCTACAGGTGAGGCACACCCTACAGGCTCTGCACCACAGTCGCCATCACCCCTGCCCTGCCTGCTACCCAAGCACTGGCCTTGGTTTGTCCTCCGGCAACTCCGCAGTGACTGACGACAGCAAGTGCAGCCTGGTTTCTGTGACTGTTGGATTCCCATGAAAGCCGTCCAGAAGGAAGCCCCCGACTGGCCGCTTGGCCGTCTCTCGTGCCGACCGCAGCCTCTCTTCCATCACGTCCCCACCTTCAATCACTCCAATGACCACACTTTTCTGAAGGACCTGAAATTCAAAAAAGGACTGAATGTTCTTAACCACTTTAAGTATCTGAAACCTTTGTTTACAAAAACCATCCATGGAACCCCAATACACAGAAGACGGCTCAGTGAAGGTGCTACAGATGAAAGGTCTAAGGGGGATGGTGCACCCTAAAAACCATTAGGACTGTAAAGAATATACTGAAAGGAACTCTGAATAGATAGGAAAAGACTGAGAAAAACCAGGCAATCAGCATGTTTCATGTTCTATTTTAAATTAAATGTACCCTGGGAGGTACTAAAAAAAATGCCAAAAGGAAGAGTTTTGCTAAATGACTAGCCAGACCTGCTTTATGCTGCCTCCAAATAACTTTTAGAAACTTGAAGATAGTTCAGCTAAAACAACTGACTATCATTTGGAAAATAAATAAATAAATAAAGACTACTACACACTATGGTCAAACAAATTTGATGACACTATTATTTAAATATAATATAGTTATGCAAGTATTAGAGACTACTGAACTATTTTATCATGTGTGGTAAGAAGGCCTTCCTAAATAAGCTAAAGCTCACAGAAAAATTTGTTCTTTGGAGGAACACATATCTTTACCATAGAAAAGCTCTAACAAGTCTTCGAAGGAAATGACACCCCCACCCCTGAATCTAGGAAGAATGAAACTCAACGGGAAAGAGCTCCAACATGGGAAACTGCTGACTGAGAACAACGGACTGACACCTCGGTACATCAAACACAGAGCACAGGGGATGGAGAGATGGCCTAGAGGTTAAGAGCACCGACTGCTCCTGCAGAGGACCCGGGTTCGATCCCCAGCACCCACACGGCAGCTGAGAACCATCTGTAACTCCAATTCCAGGAGAACTCCAGTTCCAGGGGATTCCGACGCCCTCTTCTGATCTCCACGGCATTGCACGACATGGGTGCACAGACCTACATGCAGACAGTACATTCATACACATAATCAATCAATCAATCAATCAATCATCAATCAATCAATCACAGAGTAGGAACTGAAAGTGTGGGGAGAAAGGGCACTTGAGCACCCTGGTGATCAGAGCAAAACGAGTTCAGCTCTCGGTAGGACAGGCAGGAATGCTTATCGAAATGTTAATGCTTTTGAACTTTGAGCCATAAAATTCTATTTCTAACAATCTCTATTATAAATATACTTGGGGCTGGAGAGATGGCCTAGCGGTTAAGAGCGCCGACTGCTCTTGCAGAGGACCCGGGTTCAATCCCCAGCACCCACATGGCGGCTGAGAACCGTCTGTAATTCCAATTCCAGGAGAACTCCAGTTCCAGGGGAATCCGACACCCTCTTCTGACCTCCACGGCATTGCACGGGTGCACAGATCTGCATGCAGACAGTACATTCATACACATGGAAGATAAATAAATAAAATTTTAAAAAGATGTTTAAAAAAGTAAATATATTTGTTCACATGCATCAAGGTGTATTTACAAAGATTTTTCAGAATAATGAAAACTGTGAACAGTCTAAATCAAGAGAGTAATGTTACCAAAAAAAACCCCCTAAATAAATAAAAAGGATAGCTTCCTATGTAGCTGCTTTTAAAAGAATATAAGAAAATACTAACATATGCATTGACAGGGAACGTTTCAGGACAATGTTCATGAAAACCAAGCAAACTGCTAAACATGTATTACAGATGTGTATCTGTGTACTAAATGCGTGTAACTGTAAAAGATAAGCTTTGCAGGACATACACAAATCAAAAGTAGCCTCACTGGGGAAAGAAGGATGGGGAAGAGAAAAGAGATTTGCTCATTAACTTAAGCAGGAGAGATAATCAGACTATTCCTCTTACTTAGTGCAGAGAATTAAGGGTAGGTATGGTTAAGCTGGGTGTGGTGATGCTCACCTTTAATCTCAGCACTTGGAAGGCAGAGGATCTCTGTGAGATCGAGGCCAGCCTGGTCTACAGAGTGAGTTCCACGCCAGCTCACAGTCCTGGGAGACCCTGTTTCAAAAAGATTAAAAAAAAAGGGGTGGGGTAGGATGTGTATAGACAACTTTTGTACTCCAGGTGAAGGGTAACAGGACCTGAAGTAAGGCAGTAGCAATGTGAAGACAGGAAAGCTCACATCTGACAGCACAACAGGAGTATCACCACAACCCAGCTGACCAGGCTTCTGAAAGCAGATGAATTCTAGAACTATCTCTTCCCATTTTGGAAGTCCAAGGAAATGACGACAAGAGTAAATAGAAGAGTGAAGAGAGTGGTAAGATGATGACTGTTTGGTGTATCCTCAACCTGAGGCACCGGGGTATTTACAAATGGCAACTTTAATTCAACATACAAAGCTTAGGTTATAGATTCAGACAACACAAATGACAGTGCACAGACCACTCTAGACACTGGCCAGCACGCCGCCTTTCCTTCTCCTGCTTCCACAGTAGACATGGTTAACAGACAACTCTTCGTGTAGCATTGCCTGGCTCCAACTACTCTAGATGAAACACGCTTGCCATCCTCAACATAGGGAATACATGGGGGGGGGGCAAAATAGAACCAGTGAATAAGACAGGGAAGGAATCATAGATAAAGGAAAAATGGGGAGGAGGCACTGGAGAGACAGGTCAACAGTTAAGAGCACTGACTGTTCTTACAGAAGACCCAGGTTCTGGGGATGGAGAGATGGCTCAGTGGTTAAGAGCACTGACTGCTCTTACAGAAGACCCGGGTTCAATTCCCAGCACCCACATGACGGCTCCAGTTCCAGGGAAATCTGACACCCTCTTCTGACCTCCTCAGCACGACACAAGTGCACCAACCTATATGCAGACAGTACACTCATACACATAAAAAATAATAAATAAGCCGGGCGTGGTGGTGCACGCCTTTAATCCTAGCACTCAGGAGGCAGAGGCAGGCGGATCTTTGTGAGTTCAAGGCCAGCCTGGTCTACAGAGTGAGTTCCAGGACAGCTGGGACTACAGGGAGACCCTGTCTCAAAAAGACCAAAAAAAAAAAGACCAAAAAAAAAAATAATAATAATAATAAAAAAAGAAAAAAAAAAAGTTCTAAAAAAAAAAAAAAAGACCCAGATTTGAATCCTAGCACCTAGCACCCACATGGCAGCTTCTTACATCCATGAAAAGGAGTTTCCTAAATAAGCCTGTAGGGGTCATGTGGAGGAGCGGTAGGCCTGTGCACATCTTTTCATTTTTCTTTATTTTTATTTTATGTATAAGTGTTATGGCTGCATGTGTAAGTGCCTCTGTGTCGTGCAATGCCCTCGAAGCTCAGAAGAAGGTGCTGGATCCTCCTCTAGGACTGGAGTTATGAGCAGTTGTCAGCTACCAAGTGGGTGATGGGAATTGAACCCAGGTCCTCTATAAGAGTAGCCAGTGCTCTTAATCACTATGCTAAATCTCCAGCCTCAAGAAAAATGATTTTGACAGTATATATAATTTTAGAATTATTTGGCAATTAAAACTAAGGTGGGGGGAGCTGGAGAGATGGCCTAGTGGTTAAGAGCACCGACTGACTTGCAAGAGAAAGGGTTCGATCCCCAGCACCCACATGGTGCTGAGAACCGTCTGAAACTCCAATTCCAGGAGAACTCCAGTTCCAGGGGAATTCGACATCCTCTTCGACCCACGGCAATTGCATGACACGGGTCCACAGACCTGCATGCAGACATTACATTCATACACATAGAGAAAAATAAATTAAAAAATATATATTAAAAAAAAAAAAAAACTAAGGGAAAGCTGCTTGGAGATAACTTACAGTGCTTGGTGCAGAGAGCCTAAGACAGGATACTAGAGAAGAATAATTACTGGGCTTCAGCAAAGAAAGACCAGGAACAAGTAAAGCAAAGAGTCAAGAAGCAGAGAAGCAGGCAGAGGAACGGCAAAGGCCTGCTGTGGAGGGAAGGAAGGGAATTCCACAGGAAGGAGTGGCTAATGGGGAGCCGTACCTGGATTCTTCCTGCAGCCGCAGGCAGCTGTCCAGGAACAGAAGAGATCGGTCTACAGACTTTCTGGCCCTTTTTCTGGAAACTGGCTCCTCACAAGATGCTTCACCATCTGAGAGGCACTGGAACCAGTCTGGCTGCAGGGCCTCCTGTACTGCCATGAACTTGGAAATAGTCATTTCCATTCGACCTCCAACACCCCACACAGACACAGACTGTCATGGAGCAAGATGATGAGGAATTAGAAAGAGTAACAGGCAAATAAAAAGACAATAATACAATGGCAGGTGGTAATTCTTTACAATTAGAGAGATGGTGTCATTTTGGAACCTGGACATGATGAGTGAAAGAGATGTACTATACTGCAAATGCTCTAGGAACTTATGGCCCAGAGAGAATCCTTCAATGGCTCTATAAGCCAACTTCTGAACTAACGCCAATGAATTATTTATTACATGTGTCTGGCAATACCTTCCACTGTCTCCTATCTATTTCGCCCACTCCAACCTCATGCCTGCATTTTTTATGGAAAACCACATTTTTTTTTTTTTTTTTTTTTTTTTTTTTTTTTTTTTTTTTTTTTTATTTTTATTTTCGTATGTGTATGATGTACTGTCTGCATGCAAGTTTGTGCACCTGTCGTGCAATGCCACGGAGGTCAGAAGAGGTCTCTTCGGATTCCCCTGGAACTGAGTTCTCCTGGAACCGGAGCACAGACGGTTCTCGCCCCAAGTGGGTCTGGGGATAAACTACATGCATCCATAGAAGAAAAGGAGTTTAAGTATTATCACTCTAATATACTGCCCCCAAATTTCCTGGACACAATGGACTGCTCTCTCCTCTAAGATCTTATTATTTTTTTTTTTTTTGTTTTTTTTTATTAATTAATTTGTTTTTATTGATGCTTTGTGTATTTCATACATCATTTTCCAATTCAGTTCAGGCATATATCCCCTTCCCTTCCCCCCACCCCACCCCTACCCATCCCAGATCATGCATTCTGCCGTAAGTTTTCTGCATCTTTCTCTGCTTTTTTGTTTTGTTTTGTTTTCATTTTTTTTAACAATAAGTGATAATTTGTGAGTACAAGCATCCTTCATGTAAAACCAATTTGCGAGCAGTTGTGCCCAAACCCACACAGCTCATGGGTCCCACCATCCAGCAGGGGGGGCTTGTATGTTCAATCAAGTTGATCAAATGAGTGTCCAGTCTATATTGTCGTAGTTTCACCATGCACCCCAATCGCAGCCCTTACATTCTACCGTGCCCCCTCTTCCGCAGATTGTTCCCTAGGCTTAGAAAAGGGGCACAGGTGGATGAGAAGCAAAACAGCCTACTTTCTCTGGAGCTGTTGTCTTGGTCTCTAGTCAATTCTGGCTGTTTTCTTTCATGGGCTGTCAGCTTGTCCAGGCATAACCTTTCAATCCTGCCTGCAGCAGTGGTGGGCTGCTCCCTGCGCAGGACCAGCCAATGGCCGATCTTATTTCTTTTATAGAAGGGACAGTATTCACTGCACCACTGTATATCTGAGTAGAGCAGCCAATCATTTCTGTATTCCTAACAGTCCAAGGCCCCACACATTAACATTTTAAAAGCATCTTGGAAATTGAGTAGATATAGAATTACATGCAAAGACACCAATCCTACGGTTCATAAGACTGTATAATATTTCATCTTTGGCTACTCCTTTCCCTACAGTATCTGTTCTTAGAAGTGTTCACAAAGGATACAGATGGAGAGGCTGCAGTCTTTCTAGTCTGTTCTAAGGTATAAGGATACTATTTAGGCTGGGCTGTGGCTCAGTGGTAAACTGTTTGCTGACATGCAAATGGTGGCAGCATAAACAAACAAACAAAGTAAGGCATGGTGGCACATACTTATAATCCCAGGGCTGACTGGGTGGAGACAGAAGGGTTGGGAGTTAAGATAAGCCTGGGGGTATGGAAGACAGTGTTTCACAAAAGAAAATAATACTGTTCAAATGACTCCTCTCTATCAAATGGAGTAGATAACTGAATAAAAAGTAATTTTTAAGCCGGGCGTGGTGGTGCCTTTAATCCTAGCACTTGGGAGGCAGAGGCAGGCAGATCTTTGTGAGTTCAAGACCAGCCTGGTCTACAGAGTGAGTTCCAGGACAGCTGGGGCTACAGGGAGACCCTGTCTCAAAAAAGACCAAAAAAAACAAAAAAAAACAAAAAAAAATTTGAAATGATAAATAAAAAAGTTTAAAACAGAATAACTAAAAATAGTATTCATGGGTACAGTTAGCAGACACTACCTGCAGGAAAGGCAACTACATTTGTAGAGCAGCAGTGCACACTGAGCTCTCCCTCATGCTGCCTTAGGTGTGCTGCCAATAGGTAAAACTTATCATGTCTATTTAAAAAGCATTTTATTATTTTTATTTTATGTGAATGAGTGTATTGCCTGTATGTACTTGAGTGCACCGTGTTATACAATGCTCTCAGAGGTCAGAAGAGGGTGTTGGATTGCCTAGAAATGGAGTTAAAGCTGCCACGTGGGTGATGGGAATCAAACCTGGGTCCTGTGTAAGAGCAGTCAGTCAGTGCTTTTAACCACTGAGCCATCTGTCCAGTCCCATGTGTATTTTTTTCCCTGGAAGTAGTTACAAGCCTCCCGAGGGGGTGCTGGAAACTGAGCTCAGGTCCTCGGCAAGAGCAGCAAGTTCTCCAGCTCCATCAAATAAAATCTGAAGAACAATGCTCTTCTGATACTATTCTCTATTAGCGAAACCATCTGGCTGAAGATCCAGCCTTTTCAAGCTCTGTTCTACCAGCAAGAATATCATACCGAGGTTCTACTATATATAGTAGTTATACACGTGATAACACTTATCAGCATCTTTCTTCTCTTCCTAAAGCTGTTAAAATTGCAAATAAAGCATGGTATCAAAAGACTACAGTTTATTCTCTCATAGCAATTTCTTTTTTTGACAGGTGCCTGACCTTCCTCCGCCCTCTAAGTTTTTGCAACAACAAAAAATGCTGAATATATCCTCATTACTGTAACTCTCCTTAGGAAGCCCTACTCGACTCATGAATCATCACAACCCATTCAGCAACTGGGATGCTTGCTGGGGGCCACAATCAGTTGAGTTCCTGGGATCAAGCTGCAGCCATAAAGGCCCCCCCCCCTTTTTTTTTGGTCTTTTCATGGCAGGGTCTCCCTGTAGCCCTAGCTGTCCTGGAGTTCGCTCTGTAGACCAGGCTGGCCTTGAACTCACAAAAAGCCGCCTGCCTCTGCCTCCCAAGTGCTCGGATTAAATGTGTGCACCACCATGCCCGGCTCATAAAGGGCCCTTTTAAGAACACACCTTATTGGTTATAAAACCAGTTGGGCAGCGGCTGACCGGATCCTGCAGGGAACAGTAGAAGAGAGATTCTGGCATGCCTATATAAACACAAAAAAGGACTGTTGAAAGTGCTGCATCAGCAATGATAAGGTATTGTAACAGGAGGGCTTCACAGAGGGTGCTGGTAGGTAAAGTGACCCTAATCACAGTGAATAGGTGGCACCTGACCTTGGCCTTATAGAAGAAGAAGAAGGCCTATGAACAAGAAAAAAATTATTTTTTTGAGACCTACCAACCTAAAAGAATTAAATGTTAAAACAAAACAAACAAAGAATTAAATGTTAGTGACATACTTTCAGTTTGAATTAAAGAATTTTAATATCCTTTATTTATTTATTTTTTTTGGTCTTTTAAAGACAGGGTCTCCCTGTAGCCCTAGCTGTCCTGGAACTCAACTCTGTAGACCAGGCTGGCCTTGAACTCACAAAGATCTGCCTGCCTCTGCCTCCCGAGTGCTAGGATTAAAGGCGTGCGCCACCACGCCCAGCTCCTTTATTTTTTTTTATATTTTTTAAAATTTTATTTATTTATTTTCTATGTGTATGAATGTACTGTCTGCAAGCAGGTCTGTGCACCTGTGTCATGCAATGCCGCAGAGGTCAGAAGAGGGTGTCGGGTTCCCCTGGAACTGGAGTTCTCCTGGAATTGGAGTTACAGACAGTTCTCAGCCGCCATGTTGGTGCTGGGGATCAAACCTGGGTCCTCTGCAAGAGCAGTCTGTGCTCTTAACTGCTAGGCTATCTCTCCAGCCCAATTTTAATATCCTTTAAAGAAAATAAAAAATATATAAGATTTACCCAAGCTGGCCTCAAACTCTGCAGCCTAGGCTGATCTCGAACTCTGATCCTCCTGTCTCTTCCTCATGAGTGCTGACATTTCTAAGCCCATGTCATCAAGTCTGATTCAGAACTTAGTATCAAGTATGCTCATCCTAGAAGTGATCCAAAAAGAACTAGCTACTAGAGAGTGAGTGAAACAGTTGAAGGGTGATTTCATTAAAAATAAGGAATAGGATTACAAGGATGAAGTGAATAGAGTTCATGTGAATCTCACTCTCAGTATGCTTTATGGAACCAAAATGACAGCTTTGTAGAATCTTAAGAAAAGAATGCCATTTAAAAGTCTTTAAATATGATTAGTAAATCATATGTACGACCTTAAAGATTTATTTATTTATTTGTGTGTGTGTGTGTGTGTGTGTGTGTGTGTAGGTGCATTGTGCTCAGGTGCCTTAGGCCAGAAACATCCACCCAAAGTGGGTTCTCTGGAACAGCAACAAGCACTCTTAGCTGTTGATCCATCTATCCAGCTCCAAGCCATTTAAATTTCATATGCTACCCCACATTTCCATAAGAAAAAAAGTTAAAAAAACCTCTGTAGTTCTACCATATTTGTCAATTTTCAGTTATTACAATTATTTCTTAAAAGCAGATGCTAGCTAAGGTCACTTAATCAAAAGATTGTATACTTTAAAGCTGGTGATTGAAATGAGCCTCAGCTGAGGGAGACTAAGATTACATCATTCCCTCTCCTGCACCAGCAAGACACCAGACAGCTTTTCTTCAGAAGGAATGGATAAGGAGAAGGATTTTTATTCACTTAATGAGGCCTAGACGCTGGGGAAATTTTTAGGAGCAAGTGGCCTATGGAAGAACAAGCTGCCACTAAGTTCTTGCTCTAACCAGATGGGCACAAAAGATAATAGTAACGAATGAGAGAATGGTTCAGCCTCTTCATGAGTAAAGTTCAAGCATGAGCACCTGGCCCTGGGATTCATCCATGTCCCATATAGGCTCTCTGCTCATCTCTGCTCAGTGCTTGGAGTGTCAGCCTACCTGTCCCCACCACCAATGCTCCCATTCTTGACTGGCTAACAGCTATTCTCCCCAACCCAGCTAAGATGCCCCCTCATCTTCTCTCTCAAGAATCCTTTCTTTATGGTGGTCACCTTCCACCCAGAGCAGGTTGTATGCTCCTCTCTGTGGTCTGTTATGATGTATATAATCCTGACTCTGCAAAGCAGTCAGCAGCAAGTATTTCCTATTGAGCTCTGAATCGCCAATCCCTGTCCCAACAATGATTATTAAATATAATGAATAAATTTATATATGAGTGAATAACAGTAAGTCAGCAGTACCTCTAAACTCCAAATTAACATATCACAAATCACATACAAATAATTTAAATAATCGTTACCTATAAAGTTTCCAACTCCTTTCTTATATTCTGCCAAGACTTCATGATGTTCTGCCCTGTAAGCAAAACGGAAAAATGCATGGTTTAATAACAGATCTTCAGATCCTTTATACAACTGAACCCCTCGTCTCCTCACCCAAATTAAACTATGTGATAGGAAATGCCATCTTCAACAAAAAGTACATCATTATTCAAGACTCCTAACTGATGGGGCTAAGTTCACTAGTCAAAATCAAGTCTTCAATTTGCAAGTGGTGCTGTAAGAAAAGAAAGTGGCAAAGATCAACTGCTTCACAACATTTGGATTTTCTTCCATTTCTTGCCACTTTAAGATCACTATTAACATAATAATTCAGAGTTATTTGACCATTCAGCAAGATCTTCGATTACATATAAAGTCAGTTTGTATCTGCATAAAATGATTTGGCTTTATGTATCCTGACCTCACGAATTTGTACTATCAGGTAGAAGGGCCTCTGACTGCACCTGTTTAGTTCTTATAAAGCATCCCCTCCCCTCCTACAAGGAGCAGTAGCAACAAGGGTAGAAACAGGCCTGAAAGTCAGAAGGAAATCTCAAGCAATGTTAATCTATTGGTCTGGCCTATGGTTCCAGGTTATACTAAATGTTGTATGGTATCTAATACCTCTCTTCCTGATTTCATTCTGAAAATCTTCCAATTATACATATGAAAAATAGAAGTATTTCTCTTTGCTGCACCTAACCAAGGGCTGGATACCTGAGTGATTAGATTCAACACTCACAAGGATGACAGTGTAAGCTGGGTCATGGCTGGGACCCCATGGATATTATGCAGTGTGTGCTGGGTCAGGTGTGGAGCAGAGCCAGTTCTGGTGTACAGAAGACAGCCTGGGATGTCCATGGTGCAGTCCCCTGCTTTGCCCAAGTTTTGTATATTTCCCAGACGACAGCCATTAACGACTTTGATGAGACTCAGCTTCATCATTAGTGATTCTTTGGCTCTAACAAGAAAAGAACATTAAATTTAGAGGGAGTTTCTCAACATCTAAAGCATTTTACAAAGAAAGCAACATACAAGAAAATGAATGGCTGCATGTCTATTACTACTTCTGGTTCACATCTTTCTTGGGATCAGGAGAAGGGGAAAGAAGGGAGGGGAGAGAGGAAGAGAGAGAGCGAGGCACAGGAGAGAGAGAGAGAGAAAGAGAGAATAACACCTAGTATAAAAAACCTGAGGGAATCCTATAGTCTAACAATCTAAAGACAAATTACACATACAGTATCTCTACATGAGTCCATGTGTATAGCTGAAGGCTACATAACAAGAAACAGTGCCAGACAGGAGAAACCTTCCAATAAATTGTTGGTCAAGGACTAGTACAAGAGACTCCCGAAATTACACAGACTAGTGCCATAGTCCTTGATTGTCTCCCAGGACTTAAAGTTAAGACCCTATTGCTAAAGACAAGACAACTTCAGAGACCAGATTTAGAGCAATGAAGCTTGAACTGCCCTGGAAGCCACTTCTACTGAAGGCCAGCTCTCACAGCTTTGGAGAACACTATGCAAGCTGCTAAGGAAGAACATCAATCGATGGTCCATCACCTGCTTTTTTTTTTTTTTTTTTTTTTGGTCTTTTTTGAGACAGGGTCTCCCTTTAGTCCCAGCTGGCCTGGAGCTCACTATGTAGACCAGGCTGGCCTTGAACTCAAACCCACAGAGATCCACCTGCCTGTGCCACCCGAGTGCTGGGATTAAAGGCGTGCGCCACCATGCCCAGCCCATTACCAGCTTTAAGACCAAATATCAATGTCAATGACCAGCACAACATATAACATTGGTGCAGTAGTGGCACTTTTATCTTGGGGGAAATCGACAGCTAACTAATTGGACTTAAAGCCCACTCAATGGGAGGAAAGTCGTGTAGTACTGGAAACAGCAAAATACACATGGATGGAGAGGTCAGATCTTAGAGAAATCCCCAAAGCTGTCACATCCCTAGACTAACGTAACTTCTTACTAAGTATAAAATATGTATCCTTGTATTTACAGATAAATATCCCAGTCACCACTCATCAAAGAAGCTTCTTTTGTACCAAACAAAAAATATTACAGAGAATATTACCACACACAGACATCGTCCGGGAATTGCCCAAGCCTAAGCAGCACATCTACAATGCAACCTCTACACCGACAGAGGGCCAGGATCATAAATGGCCAAACCATGGAGATCAGGAATCTGTAGGATGTAGGTCCTTGGACAGTACTACTGTATAAGCTTCACCCACCCACAACCCAGGGACTGTTGCAGAAGAGGGAGCAAAGAGATTTTAAGAGCCAGAAAGGTGGTGCATGACCGTATGGGAACAGAATCCTCTAAGCTCCTAGGACCCTGCTTGAACAGACGGGAATGGTGTCAACATGCGCTAGACCCATGCAAACTGAAGCAGACAAAAACTCAGCATGGAACTGGGGAAATGGGCAGCAGAACTCACATTGGCTGAAGAAACATTGGCAGCAGATTGCTGCTGCATGAAGAAGAGCTAATCTTCAGTGCCAATGGAGAAGGGGTGATTGAGACTGATTGAGAATTTCTATATGAAATATACAAAAATTCAATAAAAAGAATTTATGAAAAAGAAACAGATGCTATTGATATAATTTGAACTCTCAACCTAGGTCTACAGAGTTAACAATGGGTAACAAAATTTTATATATTTATCTAAATACAGGTAGATTTAAAAAATGCCAAATGTGCAGGTCTGTGCTGAACTAGTTTGCTCACTGTGCTACTAAAAGAGTCTCTTATTCATGGTTTCACTTTCTGCAGTTTCAGTTATCCATGATCTATCATCTGAAAATATTAAATGGTTAATTCTAGAAATAAACTATTCCTTCCTTCCTTCCTTCCTTCCTTCCTTCCTTCCTTCCTTCCTTCCTTCCTTCCTTCCTTTCCTGAGCTGTTTAAGTAAATGGAATGCTGGAAATAAGATTCATTGTGAAAAGAATTTCACAAAGCCAAGGTCACTCAGCCTTAAAATGTGCCATTGTATAAGACTCAACCCAACAGGCTTGAAGAGCTAGCTCAGTAGTTAAAGTGCTTGCCTTGAAAGCACAGGAACTGAATGGAATCCTCAGAACTCACATTTTAGAAAGCTGATCCTAGTAGATGGTGCATGCTTATAATTCCAGTGCTGGGGAAGCAGAGACTGATGGATCCCTGCGGGCCTGATGGCCAGCCAGCCTACCCTAATTGGCATGCCCCAGGCCCAGGTCAATGAGACCCATCCTTAAAAAAAGGTGGTCAGTGCCTGAGGAATAGCACTAGATACTGTCTGATGGCCCCACCAGCATGTCATACTTATGGACACTCCCCACCCCCAGTCTGCCGCAAGATACAAACAAAAATAATCCATCATTAGGTAAAGGAATTCAGGAAAAGCAAACATGTAGGAGAACCAAGTTCTTGTATTTAAGACAGCTATTATAGTCATTAGAATCTTAGCTATAACTACCATTCTGTAGTATCTAAAATGAGACTTCATATTACACATAAATTATAAAATTGAGTAAAAATGTCTGAGGAAAGCCTGGCCAATTTTCTCTGACTAGAAGATCATTATTTCAAGTTATCACAAATGTAGAAACATAAAAATTAACGCTATTAGGAGGTTGGCAAGGTGGCTCAGTGATCAAGTACCTGCCATGCAGGCATGAAGAGCAAGTTTGGATCCCCAGCACCAACCTAAAAGCTGGGCACATCAGTGTGATCTGTGACTCTAGAGCTGGACTGGGGTATGCAGAGGGGAAAGGCAAATGCTTCAGAGTTCACTGGCCAGGAGCCTGGCCAATCAGTGGGGTCCAGGTTCTGTGGAAGAACCTTTCTGAAAAAGTGAAGAGGAGAGCAACTGAGGAAGACCTTCATGCACATGCATCAACACATGTGCACACATGCATCGACATATGTGCACACACAAAATTAATGCTATTAGAGCCCACAGGAGTAACTGCTAAGGGGAAAAATTATCTTTTGAAAGCAAAGAGCATAAAAGGTACTTTTTAAAAAACAAAAACCTAGCTGGGTGTGGTGGCGCATGCCTTTAATCCTAGCACTCAGGAGGCAGAGGCAGGCGGATCTTTGTGAGTTCAAGGCGAGCCTGGTCTACAAAGTGAGTTCCAGGACAGCTGGGGCTACAGGGAGACCCTGTCTCGAAAAGACCAAAAAAAACCCCAAAACAAAAAACAAAACCCAAAAACCTTATTGACACTTATTGAAACTACTAAATGAAGAAAATTTATTCTGCAACATTATAAAAACATAATTACATGCTAACAATAGAGAAAATTTTACACAAGAATCATATTCCTTGTTTATCAGATAATACTCATTTTGCATACATAAAATACATTTCCTACTTTAAACCAGTAGAGCTATGAAGCCATGCTATTGCAAAATTAAGGAGTGTCTTGCAATCTAAGTAAGCTGGGGAGAATGGAAGCAGGGATAAGCACAAGGACAAGGAACACACTTTAAAGCTAATGGATCCACACATCCTTCTGACTGAATACTGGCATCAAGCAAAAGACACCACTACCTTTAAAACAAAAGCTGGAAGCCGTGCGTGGTGGCGCACGCCTTTAATCCTAGCACTTGGGAGGCAGAGGCAGGCGGATCTTTGTGAGTTCAAGGCCAGCCTGGTCTACAGAGTGAGTTCTAGGACAGCTGGGGCTACAGGGAGACCCTGTCTCGAAAAGACCAAAAAAAAAAAAAGTTTAAGGGACCAGGATTATTACATGCAGTAACCAGCATTACTCCTCACACACACTTGGGAAAAAAGAAAAGTATTCCAAGGAGCTTCTTCAGAAGGTCTAGAAACCAGAACCTGCTGTCTCCCTTTCTTACTTCAGACATGGTCTTCTTTGTGCTGTTGAAGGTATATAAAGAGCTTAAATGTACATACAAGAGTTATACTTTAAAGACTAATCATATAGCACCTTCACAGAGTAAAACTATGTGAATGAATATGTGAGAAGCAAAGTTTAAGAAGAATGGACAGGGGCTGGAGAGATGGCTCAGCCATTAAGAGCAGAGGAACTGGCTTCAGTTCCCAGCACCCACATGGTAGGTGACAGCCATCTGCGACTCCAGTTCCAGGGGATCTGACGCCCTCTTCTGGCCTCCACAGGCAGTCCATGAGCATGGTGTACTCACACACATGCACACAAGACACTCATACACATAAATAAAGACTTTTTAAAAAAGAATGGACAAAGAAAATATTGTATATGCAAATCATAAAGTAATATTCAACCACAAAGGAAAACTAATGTAATGGCATTCTCAAGAAAATGAATGGAACTCGAGGTTGTTATGTTAAGTGGAATAAGTCAGACACAGAAAGAAAAGTACCATAGGCTTTTCACTCATACTTAGAAACTAGAATTAAAAAAAAAAAATCTGTACGAAAATGCCATTACTTGGTATGCTATTTTTTAAAAAATAAATAACATTTTCTAAAGACGTGAAAATAGCAGAGGGGTAACTTGGAAGGTGCTAAGGATGTACGAGGAGACCAGGCAGAGGAGAGAAGGCAGAAGGGAACAAGAGGGTGGTTTGGGAGGATGAACACAATCAAAGCACCTCATAGGGAGGTGAGGCAGCGCCTGTCAAACCTACTGTAAGATTATAACGTACAACTGACTCAAATAATTATTTTAATTACATTTTAAGTTTAGGATTCTAGCATTCAGCAATTTTTATTACTACCTCTTCCCATCAAAACTATGGCTTCATTTTTCCACATTATTAACACATGGCATAAAGCTTCCAATAAATGCACTCAATTCCAAAGGAAACAACAAACCCCAGGGCTTTATTAAATGAGTTTTTAATATCTCAGATAATGTACAATTACTCTTAGACCTTAGAAATGCTACAAACTGTTACCAGCACCAGCTGCTCCTGCAGAGGACCCAGCACCCACATGGCAGCTAACAACTGTTTGCAATTCCAGTTCCAAGGGATCCAGTGCCCTCTTCTGACCTCCACAGGCATTGCATAGCATGAATGCACTACATACATGCAGGCAAAACATACACACACATTTAAAAAAATATATCCTCAGCCTGGCATATTTAACTCAATAGGTCAGCTGGAAGGAATCCCCGCTCCATTATTCTCATAGTGTAAGACTTGGATGCTGTGTACCCACATTCTGTTGTTTGGGTTTTCCTGAGTTTCATCCAAATTATGGCATTTGAAAATGTGGGTGAAGGAAAAAAATTAGTGTGCAAAAACAGCAGTTTTTTTTTTTTTTTAAAGCACTGCATGTTGTCAGGGATTGTGTTTTGTGAAGATGAAATGAATAATGAGCACTCTAAGGACAGAGCCAGCTGTGGTGGAAATACCAGCAGTCCCAACACCCAGAAGGCTGAGGCAGGAGGACACTGACTTCACAGCTAACCCAGGGTCAATACTGAGAGCCTGCCTCATAAAAGATAAAGAAAAAAAATAATAAACCAAGGATGCCACTAGAAAATGCATTTTGAATTAGTTGCATTTATTTATTTATTTATTTATTTATTTATTTTTAGTCTTTTTGAGACAAGGTCTCCCTTTAGTCCCAGCTGGCCTGGAACTCACTCTGTAGACCAGGCTGGCCTTGAACTCACAGAGATCCGCCTGCCTCTCCCTCCCAAGTGCTAGGATCAAAGGCATGTGCCACCACGCCCGGTGCATTTATTTATTTTTAAAAATATTTTATTTATTATTTTTATTTTATGTGTATGAGTGTATTGCCTGTGTGTATGGAAGTGCACCCATGTGGTGCAAACATTTACTTATTTATTTTTGTATGTACACCACCAGTGAGTGTGAAGGTTAGGGACAACTTATGGGAATCTGTTTCCTCTTTCCACCAAGTGGGGTCTCAGGGACCAAACCCCGGTTATCAGTCTTGGCAGCAAATGCCTTTACACTCTGAACCATCTAACTGGCCTGGGAAAATGCACTTTGGTTGGAAATCAACATTCAAAAACATAAACTGGAATTTTGTCCAGAGTTAGAAGAACCAACTCTTCCTAGCCTCATTCACTGTTTAATGGTATATTCTCTGTTCTCTTTTTTTTTAAATACAAGCTGCTATTATGAAATAGCACATGTAACACAGACACAAATGCACAGTCATGTACATAGTTTTTGAAACATAATTTGGAAGTTATATAATGACTAATCCAACCAACGTTCAAGGAGCAGACCAGTGGTCTCCAAAGATTCAAATGGTCATTTGCCTTTATCATCATCATCATTATCATCATCATCATCACCACCACCACCACCGCCACTTCCCTTTTCACTTGTTGTAAGCCTCTTCTATTTCTGGAGTTGTGCATTTCACTTCATTTCTACAGATGGAGTTTCTAGGAAAGTCTTAGGAAGAACCATGAGAGTATAAGGAAAAATGACAGGCAGGCTGTCAGTGGATGTGCAGAGTTCTGACAACACTGCCACTGTCACTCTGCCCTGCATCTGTCAGAACAGAGATAATTTTAAAATGTTTTTTGAATGAATTCTCTACATGGAAAGCTGTCCAAAATGTGCTAACAGAATGTAGCCTAGGGGATGATATTTTTTTGTATGTGTGATAACTATAAAATTAAATGAAAAACTTTGATTTATTTTTATTTTACATGCATGAATGTATTGCCTGCATTTGTGTAAGTGTACCCATGTTGGGCATGTTGTGCAGTGCCTGTGGAGGACAGAGATAGCCTCAGAATCCCTGGACTTGGAATTATGAACAGCTTTTAGCTGTCATGTGGGTGCTAGGATTTGAACCCAGGTCTTCTGCAACAACAACCAGTGCTCAAATGCTGAGTCATCTCTCCAGCCCAGAAAACTATAAATATTTATAAGTAAATATCCCCCATCTACCCCATACAGACTCAACAGTAATTATATATCCATAGAAAAAAGTATGAAGGAATCTAATAAAATGATGCTAAAATTCTAGAAAAGAAATAACAGAAGTTGAGAAGACCTAAGGGATACTATTCCAAAATTCTTTGATGACTTGGTAGGTGGGTGGGGATATACACCAATGCTAAAGTTTACTAGATATGCAGGCTAAAAGTTTAGAAATAATCAGAAATTATGGACATAATAATGCACAGTATCCAAATCTGCTAGAGAACACAGACAGATAAAGAAAATTTATTAATTCAATGAAGGCAAGAAAAAGAGACCCAAAAAAGCACATCAAAAATAGAAAATACAGGCTGAAGAGACAGCTCAGCTGTTAAGAGCACTGGCTGCTCTTGCAGAGGACCTGGGTTTGGTTCCCAACACCAACATGGCAGCTAATAACTGTCCATTACTCCAGTTCCAGGGGATTCCACACTCTCTCCTGACCGTCTCAGGCACTGCACAACATGGGTACATCTACATACATGTAGGCAATACACTCGTACACATAAAATAAAAATAAAAAAAATTTTTATGTGTATGAATGTACTGTCTGCATGCAGGTTTGTGCACCCATGTCGTGCAATGCCATGGAGGTCAGAAGAGGGTGTCGGATTCCCCTGGAACTGGAGTTAAAGATGGTTCTTAGCTGCCATGTAGGTGCTGGGGATCGAACTTGGGTCCTCTGCAAGAGCAGTTGGCACTCTTAACCGCTAGGCCATCTCTCCAGCCCCCAAAATAAAATATTTTTAAAAATCAAAAATACAAGCTGAGTGTGGTATTGCATGCCTTTAATCCAAACACTCAGGAGGCAGAGACAGATCTCTGTGAGTTAGAGGCTAACCTGATCATAGCAAGTACCAAGCCAGCTGCGACTCCAAGGGGCTGGAGCAATGTCTCTGGAGTTCAGAGCACTGGCTGTTCTTGCAGAAGACCTAGGTTCAGTTCCCAACATCCACATGTCAGTTGATGACAACTGTCCTTAAGTCCATTTCCAGGGGATCTGATGCCCTCTTCTGGAACTGCATGACAAGGGTGCATGTAGGCATACATGTAGGCAATACACTCATACACATAAAATAAAAATAATAAATTTTGAAAAATAGAAAATACATCAAGCTGGGCTAGAGGAAGCAGAGGCAGGGGATCAGCTTAGTCTACATAGTGAGTTCCAGGTCAGTCAAGGCTACATACTGAGACCCTGTAAATAAAATAATAATAATAATAATAATAATAATAGAATATATGAATGAAGATGGTAGAAGTCTAAATGTCATCAATCTCTGAAATCTGTTATGGAAAGCATAATGACAACAATAACTAGATTTATTGGGGATTTACAATGTTAACTCCATTAATCCTCATCTCAAACACAATACTGACCCCATTGTCATCTGCCATTTACAAATTAGGAAAGTGAGTCTAATAAAACTTACCAGAAGCAAGTGGCAGAGCTAGTCCTTAAAAGGCAGCAGTCTAACTTTAGGGGTGGGACTCTAATGGACTGCTAGCTTAGAAGGGCAACTTGTCAGTGTATGCAAAATTTACATATTAACTGTAATATTAAGATAGTTATGATACTTCTCATTTTGCTATACTATTATTATTGTTCTTTTCTCTCCTCTCCCTCTAATCCATTCTCCCAGCCTCTACGACCTTTCTCCACACTCACCAAACATTGAAACAAATCTATACAAGGGAGGGGGTTTGCTTTTACAAAAATGGAAGCCTTCTATATTATGTACACCTCTCTGAAATTTGCTTTTCTTTCAGAAACATAGGCACCTCTCTCAAAGAACAGACATGAGAAAAAAACACAAAACAAAACAAAACAAAAAAAGAAGAGACATGAAACTAAGTCTTCTAAAAGAATGAACGTTGTGATAAAGCAAAGTTTGAGTGTAACACAATTTACTCAACCATTTCCTTTCTGATGCACACTCAAACCCTCAAGCCAGAGGGTAGGTTTTAGGATTATTGCAGGGCCCCAGGGTCCAGCTTCTCTGGACCATTATTTTCACCAATTTCAAGTAAAGTTTGGTGAACATTGATTTTTCAATCATAACACTCTGATAGTTCAGAGGACCAGGGCTTCGTTCTCAGCACACAAAGGTGGCTAACGACCTCCGCTAACTCTAGTTCCAGGGGATCCTACGCCTTCTTCTGGCCTCCACAGGCATTGCATACACAGATGCACTTACATACATGCAGGAAAATAATTCATACACATATTTTTTTTAATTTAAAGAAAACTGAATTCCAACAAGTAGCTGAGTCCAAGCTCCAGATCTCTGCTCTAGAGGTAATATACCTTCAGTGGATTGTTCTCGAGAATATCTAGGCTCAGCTAATATGGTAAAATTCGTCTTCACTACTTTAGCCATCCCTAACGCCCTCACTAACTTACTAAGCTTAGAGCTTAAAGAAGGGCCCACCTTCCCAAGTGCCCGGAAAATTCAGAAAAACCTCCAGCTGCGCAGTTCGCCCTGGAGCAGAAACCGAATGAAAGGAGAACTTTCTTTCTCGGAGATGAGATCTACAATCTCACAACTCAGGAGCATCTGACCTGCAGACTAGATCAATCAAGAAACCCAGAAAAGGGGCGGAGAGCTTGGTGGGAGTCAGTCGTCAATGCATCAAGAAAAGTGGGCACGACTCAGCTACCCCCATGAGGGAAAGAGGACGCTTACCTGTAGACCCCCAACTCCCTCCGCCCTCTGGACCCTTAAACACCTCGCAGGAGATAACACGTGTCCGGCTAGCAGAACTCACGGCCACTAAATCACCGCCTCCATAGTGAGCCAATCAGGGAAGATTTCGTCATCACCGGGCGCCAGATATACGCAAAGGCCCTACCAAAGCCGACCTAGGGAGCACCACCGATACCATGGTAATTGGAAGAACGCCAGCTGCCTGCGCAAAGCCTCCTGGGAGTAGTAGTTTCGCGGCGTCCAGCCCCTGCCTCTCAGGAAGGTGACAGAACTACAACTCCCAGCGCGACCCGGAAGCAGCCTGGGTGGAGGAGCGGTTGTCGAAGTTGTGGCTGGAGGTCTGGTACTGAATCTGGACAATGTTCCTGGCGTCCCAGGAAAGGTCCGCCTCAAAGAAGAGGATGGGGCTGAGTCGCTGGAAACGGTTCGCAAGGAAGCCGAATCCCAAGGTGATCCAGTTGGGAGCTTTGAGGGACAGGGACTGGCCCAAGGCTCTGCTCAGTCCCGAAGCCAGCCGCTTCCCGCCCTGTGCTTCCTCACTCTTCCCCTAGGGGCATCCTTACCTGGCCGCGACGGCCCAGGACCATCATGGCCCTGAGAGGCGTGGTTCTAGGGGCCTGAAGGTCTGGGTGCCCCTGCTCTAGGAGGCAGCATCATAGAAGTATTTCCAGTTCTAAAACCTGAGAGGTCTGATAGTGCCCATCTGAGTGAGAGGAATTTGCCCCCATCCCGAATCCCTACCTCTGCCACCAATTTTTTTGGAAACGTCTCCTTTCTTCCTTCCTTTTCAGATCTAGGACTGTGGATCTTAGAAAGGGTGAGGTCATCACATTAAATTCTCTGCACTGTTCCTTGTATCTCTCCTTTTCCAGTTTTACATCAGATATCTAAAACGAACTCAGAAGTCTAAGTGGTTATTGACTATATCACTACTTGATTCACATGGTAATTTTTAAATTCTGTTAGCCTTCAAAAACAGATTTCTTTTACTTCTTTGTGCACCACTTCCTAAAGGCATAAAAGAAGAAGAAAAAAGAAAGAAAAACCCTTGATAACCCCATTTTAAACTTAGAACATAAAAAAGTGGTATATGCAAAGTCACAGTCACCCCACGTGTGCCTTCCAGAATACCTTTTTAACAGTCATAAAAATAAATGCTTTAAATGTAAATGCAAGTACTGAAATGGAGAGAGGGTTCTCAACTTTCAGCTGCAGAGCAGTTTCACTAGCTGTTTCCACCCTCCCGTTACACGGTTATATGTGGCCTTTCTGAAGACCCTAGGCAATCATTCTTGTGGTTTATTCTAAATATACCGTCTATGTGCACTGGGCATATTCCACTTAATGAAAATCAAGCTCTAGATACTAGAGGGCATAGGCTGGGGCATTAGAGAGAATGGAAACTGAGGTCACTCCTCCTGCAAAGTATCAGTTGCATAATAGATGGGACTCAAAATAGCTTATGAATATAGATTTGATGATGAAAGGTAAAAATTGGGGACAGATTCTTAGGACTCTACAAATAGGGATGTTTTGCTGATACTGCTCATGTTACTGTTTAGAGGATTAAAAAAAGTAAAATCACAAACGTCTTGAAGTTCAACTGTGTTTTAATAGGATCAGCTCATTTTGCAATGACAGAGTTATTCAGCAGTACAGCTGCATTAATTAGCTGCTGAAAGGTGAAATGTTAGGTAAGTGAAAGGGAGTATTGTACTTTTCCACCTGCTTTCATGGGGCAGTATGCTAATTTTATGTTCCCTTAATTTTTTTTAAAGCACCTAAACATTTCTGCAAAGCAAATAACCCAACTTGTTCAGTGATTTTTAGAGTGAGTTTTGTAAGCTTTTGGAAGTTAGAGTGAAGGCGATGCTGTATGGTGCGATTTCTAATTTTAGATTAACGTCTGGCTGATATGGGTGGTGATTAATTTTTCCCACCTTATTTTATGCTTTGTGAAATGAAATCCAGTGATTATCACTCTTTGGCTCATTTAAAATTTTTAAATTTATTTTTGTGTGTATGAGCGTTTTGCTTGTGTGTATTTAAGTGCACCCATTCATGCAAATGCAGGCCATTAGAGGGCATCAGATCTACTGAAACTGCAGTTATGGATAGTTGATAGCTGCCATGTGAGTGCTGGGAACCAAACCCACATGCAGGTGCTCTGTAAGAGCAGCCAGTGCTCTGAACCACTATGTCATCTCTCTGCCCCCACTCCCTGGCTCTTGTTATACAAGACATCTCAGTTGTAGGAAAGACAGGAAAGCCTCTGACTGCTGCAAACAGGAAAGAGAAGCACAGCTGTCTCTGAGCAAAAAAAAATGCATAGCCCGATGAATTAGTGTTTCTATGGTTTTATGAAGAGCATTCTTGATTTTTTTTTTTTTACTTGGGTTTAGTGTTCTTTCATTGGTGAAATTTTTAACAAAAACTTTAGAGGAAAGAATAAAAGAGGCTTTTCCATAGGAAAAAAAAAAAGATATATATATATCTCCATATCCCTGACCCAAGGTCTTTTCTAGGCCTGAGATGTGTATTTTTTTAGTCTAGATATAATTTGAATTGGAAGTGCCTTTAAATAACTTCAGGAACATATCTCTGAGTATGAACTGGCAATTTACTGTTGTTAGTTCATTTGTGTACTACATATTTGAAAATCATATTCTGTTTTCCTGAGTGTGGCATTTTTTATTACACCATCATAATCACCTGAATAGTCTGATTTTTAAGTTTTTAAAAGTGGGCCCAAACTCATTCTTTTGTGTAGTAAAAATCTGGCTCCACCCTTAATCCTTACAGTCATCCAAGGGCACGTGCCCTGCCCAACCTTCATTCCTCGCCATGGATGGGTGCACTTCTTATAGCACTCTGAGATGTTAATTCTCAAGCATACCCATATTCATTTTTTTTTAAGCATACCAAACTGAGGTTGCGAGGACATGCCCTGGTCATCAGACCCAAGAGCTGATGATCTAAGAGGGTAGGGTTTTGCTGGAGTTAATTAAAAGTCATTAGTCCAGGTTGTGCCCATTAATAAAGTCATTCCTACACCTGAGAACATATCCTGCCTGATAGTATTTTGAAGCATGATTATCTAAGCTGACAGCTATCATGAGTACCAGGCCGGATAGAACCTAGGTAAGCTGGAATATTTTTTAGCCATTTATGCATTTGGGTAATATTTATTGAATATCTACTAAATATTAGCTTACTCTGTTGGGTATCAGAGCTAAAATGGGACACAGACAAGAGTTTATAGTCCAGTGGAACATAAATAACTTGGCTAAAGCTGATAAGAGAATAAAGGTATAACGGAAAGCTGTGCTAGGAGGCGTTAATCTAGAAGAGGCCAAGGAAGTCTTCCTGGTTACTGCAAAGCCCCTCCTCATATGGCAGCTGAAATATATCCACATCATGAGTGCTGGCCCCTGGAAGGCCACTGAGCCTCTGGTAAGCCTAGCTTGCATGTCAGTGTCCAGAGTCCCAGTGCTGGGCCCCTGCAGGCCTCAGTCTCATAACCCCTCACCACCTGTTTTAGAAGAGGGGGTTTAATAAGAACCTAAGGGTGAAATTGTGCTGTCTAGTCCCTACTGTTTAATAAGAACCTAAGGATGAAATCGTGCTGCCTAGTCCCTACTGTTTAATAAGAACCTAAGGGTGAAATCGTACTGCCTAGTCCCTACTGTTTAATAAGAACCTAAGGGTGAAATCGTGCTGCCTAGTCCCTGCTGTTTAATAAGAACCTAAGGGTGAAATCATGCTGCCTAGTCCCTGCTGTTTAATAAGAACCTAAGGGTGAAATCGTGCTGTCTAGTCCCTGCTGTTTAATAAGAACCTAAGGGTGGAATCGTGCCGTCTAGTCCCTGCTGTTTTCCTCTCCCACACAGCACTCGGCCAACTGGACCTAGACTTTGTCATCCATCTAAAACTTCAGCACTGGCTCTTTTCTCCATTTTTCCCTTAAATCTTCCATCTTGAAAAATCAATAACTTCCTGTTTGACCCTGCCATCCTTTCTGATTGCAGCATGATTCTATTTTTTTTTTTTTTTTTTGGTTTTTTTGAGACAGGGTCTCCCTGTAGCCCCAGCTGTCCTGGAACTCACTCTGTAGACCAGGCTGGCCTTGAACTCACAAAGATCTGCCTGCCTCTACCTCCCAAGTACTAGGATTAAAGGCGTGCGCCACCACGCCCGGCATATGATTCTATTTTCTTATGGAATGTCTTCAGATGTATAGAGTGTGCACTCTTGGCCTTTTTGCTTTTCTTATTCTCTCTTGTCCACAATTATTGTACTTCAGTTTCTGTTTCTTAGTTTATTCAATCCCTGATACCATCAATTTTTTTAAATTGATTTCAGTTTTCATTCCACAGAAATTGTTATTGTAAAGGACTTCTTGACCAAATCCAGTGGTCTCTTGAGAACTGTCATCCTGCCCCAAGTTACATGTGACAGCTATCACTTGTCATCTAGAAATCTACTCCTTTATCCTTTCTTGTAAGGCTGTTTCCTCCTGCCTCTCCTACTGCCTCTCTGTTCACTTCTCTGCCTTCTTTCCTGATTCTGCTCCCTGCCCTATTACAGCTGTGGCTGTACCCTATGTACTCATAGCCCTTCACTCTAGAACTTCAGATGCAGTTTTCCCCACAATTCCACTTTAGCAACCCATTCGTCCTGAACCACATCTTAGAGAATTTTTTAATTCCTTGAACCAAACTCTGATAACTACTTCTCCAATATCACCCTCCTATCTTCCTGTTTCGTTCTTCCTGCTCCTGTGACATTGAGGTTACACCCGAACAAATTCTCTTGTCATTGCAAACCAATTATTATTATTATTATTATTATTATTATTATTATTATTATTGGTCTTTTCGAGACAGAGTCTCTCTGTAGCTCCAGCTATCCTGGAACTCGCTCTGTAGACCAGGCTGGCCTTGAACTCACAAAGATCCGCCTGCCTCTGCCTCCCAAGTGCTAGGATTAAAGGCCTGTGCCATCATGCCCCGCTATTTATTATTATTTATGTGTATGAGTGTACTGTTTGCATGTAGGTTGGTGCACCCATGTCATGGTGCACTACTTCAGAAGGTCCAGCAAACCTTGAGACTGGGATGCTGGTGGACTATCCACAGAAGTGTTGAAATCACTTGGAATCAGGCAGGATGCTTGGCTAGTGCCAAATACACCATTCCGTGATGTACAGCCCATTTCCATCCTAGCTGACTCGTCCTCCTCCAGTGAGTCCTCCTGCTGGATCGGGCTTTCCAAGCATTCTGTGTGCCATCAGGTGAGACTTCATTCCAGGTCCTCTGTCAATCAGCCTATAATACTGGTTTATCTGAAACGGACTTTCTACTGATGCCCTGTGGGCCTCCTCTCCTCCAGGCCAATCTCCTCCATCAAGCCGGTGTTTCCTCTGCTTTGTCAGATGCCAAGGCTTCAGTTGAACCACTTGTCTTCTCTGAGACACAATCTACATCTTTCCCATCCTTGAATTCTTTCCATTGGAATTGTTTTGTAGATGCATTTGTTGATTAAAAATACAAAACTTTATTTTATAAAGAGTAATTTAAAAAGAATTAGGCCTTGTCAGCCAGGTGTGGTGGCACACACCTTTAACCCTCGCACTTTGGAGGCCGAAGCAGATCTCTGAATTTGAAGCCAGCCTGGTCTGCAAAGTGAGTTCCAGGATACATAATGAGATCCTCTCTGAAGAAAAAACAAGTGGCCACTTTAAAAATTATTTGTAAAACTCATGTATGTAGTATGAATATGTTAAGAAACTTGTATCATGCAGTCATGAGGAAATAAAGGGTCACATTGCAGCTACTGTTGCTGCCATCGTGGTGATGTGAGGGAGATGAAAAACATGAATAAGGTCATAGGAATATTGAACTAGTGTACCATAAGGTCACTTTTATGGGACATAGCTACTCTTTAGGGCTGGAAAGATGGCTCAGTCATTAACGTACTTGTCCCGAAAGCCTAAGGACTGGAGTTGGATTCTCAGAACCCACATAAAAAGCTAGGCGTGGTGGTGTTTGTAATCATAGCTCCCAGGAGGCAAAGACAGATGGATCTCTAGGGCTCACTGGCTATCCAGTCTTGCCTAAAACTCCCAAGGAGCAATACTTGAAGTTATACTCTGTCCTCCATACACTGGTGTGTATGCACCTGCTTGCATGCACACATGCATTCAAAATAAGCTTATTTTTAAATCACTCTCTCTTGCTTGAGAACTTTTCTTAAACAGCTTATTATGCACATGACATATGGAACCAAAAACAAAAAACATGAACTTTTAAAGAACAGAAACATAGGCCGGGCATGGTGGAACACGCCTTGTGTGAGCTCTGTGAGCTCAAGGCCAGCCTGGGCTACATAGTCAGTTCCAGGACAACTGGGGCTAAAAGGAGACACTGTTTAAAAAAGGAAAAAATAAAGTAAATAAAAATAAAGAGCAGAAATGTTTATATTTATTTCCCCATACTGTTCATTAGATTGCTGGGTACAGAACTAGTCTTCAGTCCAGAACTGAAGAATAAAATGTTAAATTGGGGGCTGGAGAGATGGCCTAGTGGTTAAGAGCATCAACTGCTCTTGCAGAGGACCCGAGTTCAATCCCCAGCATCCACATGGCGGCTGAGAACCGTCTTTAACTCCAGTTCCAGGGGAATCCGATGCCCTCTTCTGACCTCTGCGGCATTGCACAACATGGGTGCACAAACCTACATGCNCCTTCTTCATTCGGATTGACCACCAGTCTCCCCGAGGCTAGAGCTCAGGGGCAGTTCATTGAGCCAACTGCAACCAAGTTTCTCTGTTGGGGCATGCCACAAAGAGGGGTATGAAATCTTAACCAAAAGTCGTTCCATGAGGTCAGCCAAACACAGTCAGGCAGCAAGGGAGTCTTTCAAAGCATGAATCAGAAGACAAAATGGTGGTTTTGACAATGTCCCACTAGCCATAGGATACCAAGACATAAACCGAAGGAACTGAAAGTTGACAAAGTACATGGAGAATATGGAATCAAATGCAAGGTCTTTATAACTGTTCATTTATACTCCAGTAACAGATACTGAACATCCCTCATTGTCCCACAAGTATGAATTGGAACTCACATATGCCACCCATCATCTTTACATCATGGCTGTCTTCACTGCTTTCATCAAGACTAAAGTAATAAAATTGTTTCCTTTTTCTTGTAGCAAGACAAGTGAGGGACTTCAGCTTTGGACAGAAAGGGCATTCATTCATGCAATTAAATTATCTGGTAATATTACTGAGAAGGAAAAATGGAGATCCATCATAAAACAGTCACAGACACAGAAGCAAGACTGGCAGAAAATTCATATAACACTCTCTTAATTCAACCTTAACACGTGTCCAAGTTTAGTGGAAATCTATTGGATATAAATAACACAATTGACATTGGTTATTTAACTTTGCATGGCATCACCGATTTTCACTAGGTATTTGATTTTCAACACTAAGCTTGGTTCTTTCATGAGTACACTGAATAAAATACTTCAAATAATAGATTTTTTCATTTTTTATTGAATTCCTGAGAATTTTATAGAATATAGTTTGATGGCATTTAGATCTGCTCCCCTCTCTGTATCTCCTCCCTTTTTTTTAAGTTTTTTTTCCTTTTTTTGGTATTTTTGAAGCAGGGTCTCCCTTTTAGTACCAGCTGTCCTGAAGCTCACTCTGTAGACCAGGCTGGCCTTGAACTCACAGAGATCTGCCTACCTCTACCTCCTGAGTGCTGGGATTAAAGGCATGTACCACCACGCCCGGCTGCAAACGGTATTTCTAATCCTTGGTATCATCTAGTAGATATCCTAAACACTTGCTTTGTTAGAACCAAGCATACATTTCTCTTCACTTGATTGTCAGTTCCAGAACCTTTCTTTAGTAGTGAGATCAGTCTTCCTCATATTTCCCAAGCTGTTTGCCTTCCTCTGTAAAGAACCTATGCAAGGGCTGGTGAGATGGCTCCATTAGCAAGGCACTTGCCAAGTCTCCAGACCTGAGTTGATCCCTCAGACTCACATGGTGGAAGGAAAGAGCCAACTCCCACAATTGTCCTCTGACTTCCACACATGTTGCCATGGTGTGCATGGATACAGACACACATGCACACAAATGTAATAAGGATTTTAAAAAATTTTATGCATGAGTGTATTGCCTGCATGTGTATAAGTTTACCCATGTTATGCAGTGCCCACAGAGATCAGAAGAGGGTGTTGGATTCCCCTGGAACTAGAGTTGCAGACAGTTAGCCGCCATCTGGGTTCTGGAAATGAAACCCAGGTCCTCTGCAAGAACAGCCAGTGCTCGTACTGCTGAGACATCTCTCCAGCCCTGAGAGGGATTTAAAAAAAATTAAATCTTATTATTTTTATTTTATGTGTATGAGTGGTTTGCCTGCATGAGTGTAAGTGCACCACATGCAGGCAGTGCCTACAGAGGCCAGAAAAAGGTGTCAGATTCCCTAGAATTAGAATTACAGATGACTGTCAGCCACCATGTGGGTCCTAGGAATCGAATCCAGGTTCTGTGGAAGAAGAGCAACTGTTCTTAACCACTAAGCTATCTCTTCAGCTCCATAAGAAGGATATTTAAGGAATTCTATTCAAATTCAAGGTCAAGTGAGATGATAGGTCATAGGTATTTCTTGTTTTCATCATCTAAAGAATTAAGTCTACTCTATAAATATGTTTGTTTCCTCTTCATTTGTGTGTATTTGTGTAAAAACTAAAGCTGATTAATTTATGTGTGTATCCAAGCACATATTACAGTGTATGTGAAATCATGTTGCTTTCTTAGAACCTAAAGGGTAGAACTATACCAACATAAATCCATTTAATGGTATATACCACCAATGTAAATTTTAACACCCTATAGGCTGTGAGAACGACTTGGGAAACAGGTCTCTGTAGCTCAACCTGGTGTCTCCTGGACTCAGCTCTGACGAGCTCCTGCTTTGTTCTTTTGTCTCATATCCTTCCCTACATATTCTAATTCCTATATTTTAAAAATTGTCCTTGACTTTTACACTTTATTCCTCTGCTCTGTCTAAAACAATATATGAAACATGAGAATTAGACAAGTTTACTACTGTGACAAATTTCTGCAAAGTTATTACCAGTCTTTCTACCAGGGGCAGGAATGGTACAAGATGGGTAAGCGCAACATCTTTGACTGAATCTTGAAGTCACTCATTCCTTTACTAAATATTTCTTGGGCATCTGCTGAGTGCTAGCATGATTCTAGTTTCTAGGAGTTCTCCTGTGAAGAAGAAAGCAATTTCTGGTAGTGTTCTTATTGGACGAGCTAGAGGTTGGTCACAGTTTCATATCAGATGCTCAGAGAAGTGCTCCTGAGAATGGGACATTTGAGTAAAGACTGGAAGGGAGGCCAAGAGTCTTGTGGATGTTGGTGGGAACCGCGTGGCAGCACGTGGGCGTATCTGAGAAAGAACACACAAGGGGGCCAGTGTGGTTGACACAGAATGAACTGGTGAAGAGTTTGGGGAGCTCATTCAGGGCCAGGACCTTGAAAATTATAAGAATTTGTCTACATTCTGATTGATCACGATACGGAGCCATTAACATATATAAGTTACAATATCATGATATGCTTTCACTTAAAAGGGATCATTACTGCTGTGGTAAAAGGCTAGTCTAGAAAATTTGTTAGGAAATTGTTCCTTGGGCTGAGGTGCTGACAGCAGTGGAGATAATGGGAAGGAGTCAGATTAGGAACATTTCCTAACACATTGTATGTGGAGGAAAGGAAGAAGGGAGGGAGAGAGGGAGGGAGGAAGGGAGAACTCAACCAAAGGATCCATCAGTATCAGGGTTGCAGATGGGTGGGTCATTAAGAACAGGGGAAAGCAGGTTTGTGGAGACACAGAAAGTTGGGGTTTCAGTTATGAGTGAGTTCTTTCCTACTCTATAAATCCAAAGTGATTGCTTACCACCACCATTCCCTTCCCCAATCCCATGAATTTTTCATGTTTTTACTAAACTCTTACTGTTGAGTTAAAACAGTCTCGATGACTACAGTTGAGTGACTGTCTATATCAGTTTTATTGAACCTATGGTTTGCCTAATGCACAGTAGGAACTCCCTCTTGTCAGTAGTAATTTGAGGAAATTATGGTTACTCAGCCTATGGTTCATATTCATTGCAAGCCCTACTGGCATAGAAACTAATGTATTTATTCAGAATAAAGTATCCAGGTCTCACAATCCCATTACTAATACCTTAAACAAAAGTTACCTAACAGAGGACAAAATAGGTAATGGGGAGAATTTGATCAAAGTATGTTATGTGCACATATGAACATGTCATAATGAAGCCCAATGTTTTAGACAATTAATACATACTAATAAAAATAAGTATTTTATTCAGTGTGTGTGTGTGTGTCCAGACTTGCACATGCTGTGCACATGTGTGTGTGTCCAGACTTGCACATGCTGTGCACATGTGTGTGTGTGTCCAGACTTGCACATGCTGTGCACATGTGTGTGTGACCAGACTTGCACATGCTGTGCACATGTGGAGGTCAGAGGACAGCTCTCCAGAATAGGTTCTTTCCTGCCAACTTGCAGGATCTGAGTATCAAACTTTGCTTGTTCGGCCTATATACAAGTATCTCTTATTACCCCTATTTTTAAAATTTATCTTAAGCCTAAATAGCCTTCTTTTTTAATAAAATATTTTTATTGGTGTTTTGTGGGTTTCATACATCATTTCTCAGTCCAGTTTAGACACATTCCCTTTTCCATGCCCTCACCCCAGTTCATGCATTCTGTCATATATGTCTTGCATCTTTTTCTCAGTCTTTTTAAAGTTTTTCTCTGCAGAGATTTATTGCTTGGGCAGAGTTAACTGTTTCAGTCAGTTCTTTGATCCAGTCCTTTTGTCATTGTTGTTCCCTCTCATTTGTATTGCTCCAAAATATGCCCATATATATGTCACATATACCAAAATTATGACCTCTGAAAATAAACTATGTTAATTCCAAAATATGTTCAGGCATTTACATTTTCCCTTTAATTTTATATTACTCTAAAATATGCATACATATCCTTCACCCATATACCACAATTACAAAGTCTGAAAATAAGTGGTAAGTTAATTCTAGAGCCCATTAAGGGATTCACATTATAACAGCACAGTTGCCTTCAGATAAAAAGAAATATAACATTAGCTTTGCTCAGCTTGCCTATATATATATTTTTTTTGTTTTGTACAAGATTATGTTACTAATCAGATCTAGACCTGTGTCCCCCACCCTACCCCCCCACCCCACCAGAGCTCATGCATTCTGCCAAACATGCTTTTCATCTCTTTCTCAGTCTTTCCCAAAATTCTCCATGTGGAAGTTGACTGTTTTGAGCAGAAGTTCACCGTTTCAGTCAGTTCTTTGATGCAGTCCTTTCTGTTGTTGTTATTGCTGTTGTTGTTGTTTCCAATATGCATCACTCCCAACTACTTGGACAAAGCTCAAGGGGCCATGCACAAGAAATACTTACAACTAGGTAATTGGCACTAGCATCCACAGATAAGTGATACCATTCGTTGTTTGTTTTTCTGGGACTGTGTTACTTCACTTAACATAATATCTTCTAGTTTCATCCATTTACCTGCAAAACTCATGATGTCATCTTTCTTTACTGCTGCACAGAACTCCATTGTGTAGATGTACCACATTTTCTCTATCCATTCATCAGTTGAGGGGCACTTGGGTTTGTTCCAGCTCCTTGCTATTGTGAAGAGAGCTGCAATAAACATGGCTGTGCATGTATCTCTGTGGTAAGATGAGTCTTGTGGGTACATGCCCAGGAGAGGTATGGCTGGGTCAGGTGGCAAGTTCATTCCAAGTCTTCCAAGGGTTCTCCACACTGCTTTCCATAGTGGCTGTACGAGTTTACATTCCCACCAGCAGTGGATGAGTGTTCCCCTTTCCCCACAACCTCTCCAGCACTTGGTATCATTTGTTTTCTTGATCCTAGCCAGTCTTATTGGAGTAAGATGATATCTTAAAGTGGTTTTCATTTGCATTTCCTTAATGATTAGTGATGTTGAGCAGTTCTTGAGGTGTTTCTCAGACATCTCTAATTCCTCGCTTGTGAAGTCTCTGTTCAGTTCTTTGCTCCATCTATTGAGCGGGTCGTTTGTTTTCTTTTTTCTTTGTTTTTTGAGTAGTTTATATATTCTGGAAATCAATGCTTTGTCAGATGTATCTGCGGTGAAGGTTTCCTCCCACTCTGTGGGATTTCTCTTCACTTCCTTGATTGTTTCTTTTGATGTACAGAAGCTTTTGAGTTTAATGAGGTCCCATTTGTCAGTTGTCGACCTTAATTCTTGCACAGCTGCTGTCTGATTTAGGAAGACTTTTCCTATGCCTATGTCTTGTAGTCTGCTGCCAACTTTTTCTTCTATCACCTTCAGAGTTTGGGGTTTCACGTTGAGGTTCAGCTTGCCTTTCAACTAGGAATTTGGTGCTAGCATCCACAAACGAGGGATACCATTCATCATTTGTCTTTCTAGGACTGTTACTTGACTTAGCATAAGGACTTCGAGTTCCATCCATTTACCTGCAAAGTTCATGATGTAATCTTTCTTTGCTGCTGCGTAGAATTCCATTGTGTAGATGTACCACATTTTCTGTATCCACTCATTGGTTGAGGGACACTTGGATTGCTTCCAGCTCTTCCCTATTGTGAAGAGAGCTGCAATAAATAAAGATGTGCATGTATCTCTGTGGTAGGATGAGTCTTTTGTGTATACCCAGGAGTGGTATGACTGGGTCAGGTGGTAGGCTCATTTTCAGTTTCTTAAGAGTTCTCCACACTGCTTTCCATAGGGGTTATAAAAGTTTGCATTCCTACCAGCAGTGATGAGTGTTCCCCTTTCCCCACAACCTCTCCAGAGTTTGGTATCCTTTGTTTTCTGGATCAAAGCTAGTCTTACTGGAGTAAGATGAAATCTTAAGGTGGTTTTAATTTGCATTTCCTTAATTATTAATGATGTTGAACACTTTTTAAGATGTTTCTCAGCCATCTTTACTTCTTCATTTGTGAGGTTTCTGTTCAGCACTTTACTCCATCTTTTGAGTGGGTCATTTGTTTTCTTCCTCTGTTTTTTAAGTAGTTTATACACTCTGGATGTTAATGCTCTATCAGATGTATCACTGGTGAAGGATTCCTCCCACTCTGTGGGTTTTCTCCTCACTTTGTTTCTTTCATTGTACAGAAGCTCTTGAGTTTAGTAAGTTCCCATTTGTCAGTTGGTGACCTTATTGTTTGTGCAGCTGCTGTCTAATTTAGAAAGTCTTTTCCTATGTCTATGTCTTATAGATTACTACCAATGTTTTCTTCTATCATTTTCAGAGTTTTGAGTTTCATAGAAATTGAGGTCTTTGATCCATTTGGAGTTGATTTTTGTACATGGCGAGAGGTAGGTGTTTTGTTCTTCTACAAGTGGTGATCCAGTTATGCCAGCACCATTTGCTGAAGATGCTGTCTTTCCTTCATTGAGTCTTCTTGGCCCCTTTGTTGAATATGAGGTGGCTGAAATTGGATATGCTCAAGTTTGAATCCTCAGTTTTGTTCTATTGATCTATGGGTATGTTTTTGTGCCAATATCAGGCTGTTTTTATGACTATAGCTAAAGCCCTGTAATATAGTTTGAAGTCTGGTATGGTAATCCCCCCTGTATTGCTCTTTTTGCTCAGGATTGCTTTGGGTATCCAGGGTCTCTTGTTTCTCCATATGAAGTTTAGGATTTTTTTTTTCTAGGTCTGTGAAGAAGCTCATGAACTCCAATTCTAATTGGAATCGAATTGAATCTGTATATTACTTTGGGCAGGATGGTCATTTTTACTATATTCATTTTTCCAATCCATGAGCATAGGAGGTTCTTCCATCTTCTAGTATCTTCCTCAATCTCCTTGAGGGATTTAAAATTTTCATTGTAGAGATTTTTAGTGTGTTTGGTTAGGTTTGTTCCTAGATAATTTATTTTTTTTGGAGGTTATCGTGGGTGGGAAAGTCTCCTTGTATTCCTTCTCCAATTGCTTGTTATTGGCATAAAGAAAGGCTACCTATTTTTCTAAGTTAATTTTGTATCCTGCCACTTTTCTGAACCTGTTGATGGTTTCTAGGAGTTTTCTGGTAGAGTTTTTGGTGACCCTTAGGTAAACTATCATGTTATCTGCAAAGAGGGATAGTTTGACTTCCTCTTTTCCAATTAGTATTTCTCTAATTTCCTTTTCTTGTCTCTTTGCTCTCATGAGCATTTCAAGCACTCTATTGAAAAGGAGTGGGGATGGGGGCAGCCTTGCTGGGTTCCTGACTTTAAGGGGAATGCTTCTAGTTTTTCCCCACTTAGGATAATGCTGGCTGTGGATTTGTTGTATATGGCTTTAACTGTGTTGAGGAATGTTCCCTCCTGTCCAATTCCCTCCAGGACTTTAAACATGAAGACATGCTGAATTTTGTCAAAGGCCTTTTCCACATCGATTGAGATGACTGTGTGGTTTTTGTCTTTCAGTCAGTTTATATGCTTTATGATGTTTAGTTTATTTATTTATTTATTGTTTGTTTGTTTGCTTGTCTTTTCAAGACAGGGTCTCTCTGTAGCCCCGGCTGTCCTGGAACTCACTCTGTAGACCAGGCTGGCCTTGAACTCACAAAGATCCGCATGCCTCTGCTTCCCAAGTGCTAGGATTAAAGGCGTGTGCCACCACACCTGGCAATGATGTTTATTGATTTATATATGTTGAATCATCCCTGCGTCTCTTTTTCTTTTCTTCGTGTTGGCACTTAGGGCTATGAATTTTCCTCTCAGGGCTGCTTGTAAGGTGTCCCATAGGTTTTGCTGTGTTGTATCATCCCTTTCATTTAGTGCCAGGAATGTCTTTATTGTTTTTCTTTATTTCTCCTTTGACCCATTCATTATTCAGTAGTGTGTTGTTTAGTCTCCATGTGTTCTTGTAACTAGTAAGGCTCTTTCTGGTGTTGATATTAAGCTTTATTGCACTATGGTCTGATATGATGCATGAAATTATTTCATTTTTTTTGTATTTGCTGAGGTTTGCTCTGTGTCCCAGTATATGGTCGATTTTGGAGAATGCTCCATGGGGTGCTGAGTAGCAAGTACATTCTTTGGTGTTTGGGTGGAATATTTGGTAGATGTCTGTTAGGTCCATTTGGTATGTCATATTGTTCAGTTCAGATGTCTCCCTGTTTATTCTTTGTCCAGTTGACCTATCCAGTGTGCTCAGGGGGGTATTGAAGTTTCCCACTATTAGTGTGCTTGGATTGATCTGTGTTTTGAAGTCCTTCAGGATTGTGTTTATGAAGTTTGGTTCACCAGTGTTTGGTGCATATATATTTATGATTGTGAGATTTTCATGGTTGATTGATCCTTTGATAAGGATGTATTGACCCTCTTCATCTCTTCTGATTAATTTTACTTTGAAATCTATTTTGTCTGATATTAAAATAGCAACTCCTGTGTGGTGGTGCACACCTTTAATCCTAGCACTTGGGAGGCAGAGACAGGCAGATCTTTGTGAGTTCAAGGCAAGCCTGGTCTACAAAGCGAGTTCCAGGACAGCTGGGGCTACAGGGAGACCCTGTCTTGAAAAGACCAAAAAAAAAAAAAAAAATAGCAACTCCTGCTTGCTTTTTGGTACCATTTGCTTGAAATATTTTTTTCCATCCTTTCACCTTAGGATGGTGTTTGTCCTTGAAGGTGAGGTGTGTTTTCTTGTAGACAGCAGAAAGATAAATTCAGTTTATTAATCCATTCTCCCAGTTTGTGTCTCTTGACTTGGGAGACCATTAATATTTAGGGTTAATACTGAGAGATGTCTTCCCTTCAGTTTATTTTCTGTTTGTATTTTTGGTCTATGTTTGTAATTCTGGGTTTATACCTTCGTTCATTACTCTCTCTTGGTGCTTGGGGATAGCTGCTCCTTTCTTCTGTCTTCTGAACTGCTTCAAGTATTTTCTGGAAGGTTGTTTTCCTAGACATGTATTCTTGCATCTTGTTTATGTAATGGAAAGATTTTCCTATCTCCTTCAATTATAATTTTTGCTCTGTAGAGTAACCTGGGTTGGCATCTGTAGTCGTTTAGTACTGGGAATACTTTGATCCAAGCTCTTCTGGTTTTCATTGTTTCCATTGAAAAGTCAGCGTAATTCCTTTATATGTAACTTGCTGTTTTTCTCTTGTAGCTTTCAGTATTCTGTCTTTGTTATGAGCATCTAGAGTTTTATTTATGATATGGCATGGGGAGTTTCTTTTCTGATCTTGTCTATTTGTGTTCTATGTGCTTCTTGTATTTGTATGGGTGTGTCTTTTTAGTTTGGGGAAATTTTCTTCTATAATTCTGTTGAAGATCTGGTCCATACCATTATCCTGGGATTCTTCTTCCTCTATATCTGTGATGCAGAGGTTTGGTCTCTTCATGTGTCCCACATTTCCTGCTAATTCCACTTTTGTGTTTTTAAATTTTTTTCATAGTCTTTGCTTGAGCTCTTCAGTTCTTCCATGTTATCTACTAGGGTTGATATTCTGTTTTCTGCTTCATCCATTCTGTTACTAAGGCTTTCTCCTGCCCTTTCCTATTGACTGGATGAGTGTTCAAGATTTCAGCCTGAGATTTTTTTTTTCAGAGTTTCCATTTCCTTCCAGAGTTGGCTATTCTCTCCTTTTAGTTTTTCGGTTTCCTTTTTCATTTCAGCCTGAGATTTTTTTCAGCATTTCCATTTCCTTCTGGAATTGGTCATTCTCTCCCTTTAGGTCCTCGATTTCTTTGAGTATATCTATGATTGTTCTTTTAGGAACTGTGTCCTGGGTTACCTCCAGAGAGATCTCATTGTTGGAGTCCTCTATAAGACTAATAGTGTTTGGTGGGGATTTCTTACTTGCTTTTCCCGTGTTGTTGATTTTTCTTTGTGCTTTTGGCATGTGGATTTGATTTGTTTTGTTTGTAATCTGATGTGAAATTCAAGTGTTTCTTTGTTGCAATGTAAGCCTGTTCCTCTAGTTCGATTTGGGGGGGGGGGTGAGCTGATTTGGCCCACGTACCAGCAACCTAGTTGCAGCCTCAGTGTCCCTAAATATTCGGGATCCCAGCGAGGTGGGTCTGCTCTTATCTGGCCTGCAACAGAAGCTGAGGGGGCCACTGACTGCTGCCTCAGTGTTCCTAATGTTCCCTAAATAACCTTCTTATAAACACTGTGAATACCTGTTAGAACTTGGTGAAATGTTGCAGTTAATTTAACATTATTTGTGAAACTAAAGTTTTGCTCAGAGTTCCATCAAAAGTAGGAATATTAAAGAATCTTACTACTTGGTAAAAACTTGGATTCTGGAATAGGTTGAACGTGCTCTAACCCTGAACAAGGTTACTGTCATCTGACAGCTTTTTTTTTTTTTTTCTGTTATACTGAAGGGAGTGGAGAAAGCCTCAGAATTTTCTCTTTCAAATACATTTTCTACCAGAAATTCAGATTTACCTGGAAGGCTTTGGTGGCAAACAATAGATTTGGAAACATGTGAACAAACAGAGGATCATGATGATGTCTATGTGGAAGGTGAGAGACACTTTTCTTTATTTACTGTGATGTTAACAGTTCTTAAAGCATAACCCATAACAGTCCGCAAAATACAGGTTAAAAGCTTTTCTTATTCCCTTTTTAAAAATTATTTTATTAATTTTTATTTAAAAAAATTTTATGTGTGTATATAAGTGTATTGCCCACATGTATGTAAGTGCACCTGTGTTGTGTAATACCCTTGGAGGTCAGAAGAGAGCATCAGATTCTTCTGGAACTAGAGTTACAGATGGTTGTTAGCCACCAGGTGGGTGCTGGGAATTAAACCTAGATCCTCTGCAAGAGCAGCTGGTGCTCTTAACCACTAAGCCATCTCTCCATCCTCCTTATTTTTATTTTATGTGTATAAGTATATTGCCTACATATATGTAAGCGTATCCATGTCATGCAATGTCTGTGGAGATCAGAAGAAGGTATCAGATTCCCTGGAATGGGAGTTACAGATGGTTGTTAGCTGCCGTGTGGGTTCTGGGAATTGAACCAAGGTCCTCTGCACTGAGCCATCTCTCCAGTCCCTATTCTCATTCTTAATTTTGCTTCTCTCTACTATGTTGAAGCTTGTTTACTCTGCAGTCAACTCCATTACAACATGTAAAGATGGAGAGATGGCCTAGCGGTTAAGAGCACCGACCGCTCTTACAGAGGACCCAGGTTTGATCCCCAGCACCCACATGGCGGCTGAGAACCATCTGAAACTCCAATTCCAGGAGAACTCCAGCTCCAGGGGAATCCGAGACCCTCTTCTGACCTCCGCGGCATTGCACGACGCGGGTGCACAAACCTGCATGCAGACAGTACATTCATACACATACAGAAATAAATAAAAATTAAAAAAAAAAAAGATTTAAAAAAATATGTGTATGTGTCTGCCTGAGGGTATAAGTTTCTGTGGAAGCCACAGACCCAGGCAGTTGTGAGCCACCTGATGTAAATGGATCCTCAGAATCGAACTTGGATGCTCTGCAAGAGCAACATGTGCTCTTCACCACTGAGCCCTCTCTCCAGCCATGGAAAATTGTATTTAAAGCCCACTTTGTTTCCTGAAATTGAAGCAGCTATTTCCTGAGTCATTTAGACATAACAGATTACTTGTAAGTGATGTCAAGTTTTGGTCCTGTGGCAAAGATGGTGGTCTGCTAATCTGATCTGGCATTATACTAGTGATTCTACCTCCATAAAACCCTGCGAAGTCTCCTTCATTTGGAATTCAGTATTTTATTTATTAATTTGCCAAACAACTGCACCACTTATGGATTGGATTGATCTAGAGGAGCCAGCAAAAGGGACTGGGATATAGAGTTCACGAGGAGGAAGGGGAATTAAATAGAACTGGCTTTCAAGGAAGGTAGAAGAAGAGAACAGGTATGTGATTACACATGAGTTAACACTGCTCTCTTGTTCTGTCTTCCTTGAAAGCCAATAGCATTTGTTGGTAGTGTACTTACTACACTTAGTTTCCACTATGGTCCCCTAACCATCATCTGTGGGAGGTATGTTCCAAGACCCCTAGTGGATGCCTGAAACTCAAACTCTATAGATACTATTATTTCTTACACTTAAATACCCATGATAAAATTTAAGTTCAGTAAGAGAATAACAAAAACATCATAAAATCAATTTTAGTAAGTACTTAAAGTTATGTGGATGAAGTCTCTCTTAAAATATTTTTTTTATTTTCGTATGTGTATGAATGTACTGTCTGCATGTAGGTTTGTGCACCCGTGTCGTGCAATGCTGTGGAGGTCAGAAGAGGGCGTCAGACTCCCCTGGAACTGGAGTTAAAGATGGTTTTCAGCCGCCATGTGGGTGCTGGGGATCGAACCTGGGTCCTCTGCAAGAGCAGTCAGTGCTCTTAACCGCTAGGCCATCTCTCCAGCCCCCAGAATATCTTATTTTTTTAACATTAGGAACATTCTTCTTTATTTTTTATTTTTATTTTATTTATTTATTTATTTTTGAGACAGGGTCTCCCTATAGCCCCAGCTGGCCTGGAACTCACTCTGTAGACCAGGCTGGCCTTGAACTCACAGAGATCCACCTGCCTCTGCCTCCCAAGTGCTAAGATTAAAGACGTGCGTCACCACACCCAGCTTAAAGAGGGTTCTTAGCTGCCATGTGGGTGCTGGGAATTGAACCCAGGTGCTCTGTAAGAGCAGATAGTGCTCTTAACCACTGAGCCATCTCTCCAGCCCCTAAAGTATCTTATTATAGTATATCTGTCCCTGTTCCTATGATGATATGAGATGATGCAGTTCCTGAGTGACTTACAGAGTCAGTGAGTGACAAAAGCATTGAGACAGTGGTAGGGCTGTCATCTAAGGGAAACAATCACTGTACATTGTGACAGTTAATCAGTCTAATAAATGAGATGGCAGCTAAGCATCTAACCACGGATGGTGTAACCAGCATGAATGCACTGGACAAAGCAGTAACACATATCTCAGGTGGAGTGCACATGACACCACACGGTTTTAATTTGCTCTCAGTAGTCTGTAATTTAGAACTTAGGAATTATTTCTGGAGTTTTCCTTTGTTTTTGGACCTTAGTTGACTTAAGTAACCAAAACTGTGTGAAGTCGAACTAGATAAGGGACCATTATTGTGCTCTGATTTGCTTTTCTCCTATTTTGCCTATATTAAATATCTCGCGACATCAGTTACTATATAGAAATACCTTATTCCATCAGAACTATGGGATGGCAGTGGTAAAAGTCCTGCTAAAGTATACCAAGTAATGCTAAGTAAACATTTTCTCACATATTTACATACGTTAAGACTTTTCTGGGGCTAGAGAGACGGCCTAGCAGTTAAGAGTGCCGACTGCTCTTGCAGAGGACCCGGGTTCAATCCCCAGCACCCACATGGCGGCTGAAAACCATCTTTAACTCCAGTTCCAGGGGAATTCGACAACCTCTTCTGACCTCCACGGCATTGCACAACACGGGTGCACAAACCTACATGCAGACAGTACATTCATACACATAAAAAATAAAATAAAAAAAAATTAAAAAAATATTTAGAAAAACAGCTCAAGTTAAAAAAATTTTTTTTTCATGTTATTGAAATGGATTCTGACTTTCACCGTACACACTCTTGACTTTCTAACTGAAGGGCCACTTCTCTGTATTCACCTTTCCTGATAGGACTCCTAAATGCTGGATTTCCTTAGGACTTAGTTTTTTAACTTCTCCACTTACCCTTCTTCATCTGCTAATGCCATCCTGCTGTAAGGCTTTAAATACAGTCTGTATGCTAACATCTCCCTCATTTTTTCTTCAGTTTGGTTTCCTCCCCAGAGATTAGCGTACTGTCACCAGTATCAGCTTGACTTCCTATTTGGATATTTCAGAAACATCTCAACCCAATATTCTTGAGACTAAACCTGCTGTTCCTTGGTCCTTTCTTCATCTCAATAAATGGCATCTCTGTTCTTTCAGTTAAGCCAAGCCTGCACAGATTTCTTTTCCTTGCATCCCATATCGATCAGCAGTCATGTTAATTATGTATTAAAAAACTTTCTAAACTCTAGCCATTTTCAAATGATCTACTCCAAGGCCAGCACCACCTCTTACTGGACTCTTACATTCATCACCCAGTTGGTGTATCCTTCGTTGCTGTCTCACATCATCTGTTATAACAGAGAAGTCAAAGCGGTCCTCTTACAACATCCAGCTCTTCATTCCCACCGTCCTGTGACTTCTCATCAAGCTCAAAGTAGAAGCCAGACTCGCCTCCCTTCCATCTCATTTCTTTCTGTTCCCTCCTTCCTCCCCATCCTTCTCTCTCTCTCTCTCCCCCTCCCTTCCATCTCATTTCTTTCTGTTCCCTCCTTCCTCCCCATCCTTCTCTCTCTCCCCCCTTCCATCTCATTTCTTTCTGTTCCCTCCTTCCTCCCCATCCTTCTCTCTCTCCTCCCTCTTCCATCTCATTTCTTTCTGCTCTCTCCTTCCTCCCCATCCTTCTCTCTCTCACCCCTCTTCCATCTCATTTCTTTCTATTCCCTCCTTCCTCCCCATCCTGCTCTGTCTCCCTCCCTCCCGTCTGGCTAGCCAAATTGCCCATCTGTTCCGTCTCAACATCAGACACTCCTGCAGTAGGCCCTTGCGCTGTGTCCTCTGCATGGTGTACACTCCCTCACATGTCCGTCCTGTGGTAGGCCCTTGTGCTGTGTCCTCTTCATGGTGTGCACTCCCTCACATGTCCGTCCTGCGGTAGGCCCTTGCGCTGTGTCCTCTGCATGGTGTGCACTCCCTCACATGTCCGTCCTGCGGTAGGCCCTTGCGCTGTGTCCTCTGCATGGTGTACACTCCCTCACATCCGTCCTGCGGTAGGCCCTTGCGCTGTGTCCTCTGCATGGTGTGCACTCCCTCACATGTCCGTTTGGTGCATGCACTCTTCTTTGCTCACCTGTCTTCTCAGCAAGCTCTTCTTTAAATACCTAATTGACAGCTGGGGCTACAGGGAGACCCTGTCTCGAAAAGACCAAAAAAAAAAAATAAATAAATAAATAAACAAATAAATAAATAAATACCTAATTGAAAAAAAAAAAGAAAACTATGACAACTAGCCTCCATTTTTATTCTCCATTTTTCCTTTCCCTGCTTTGTTTTTCTCCTATTTATTCATTCATTCTTTCATTTGTCATTTTTCCCTGATAAGAATGTAAGCTTCATGGTGGTAATATTTATTTTTCCAGTTTTGTTTGCTATTATATTCCTAGAATCAAAAAAAGTTCTTGACACATGGTAGATACCCAAATAATATCTATTGAATGAATGAAAATGGCAAATAAAAGAAGTTTTTAAGTAACCAAAATACTAAAAGATATTTTTGTTTTATTGATAGCTCAAGAGTTAGTCAGTGACTGGTTAGACCACAGACTCAAACAAGAATTAGCAAGTGATGGACAAGACAACACTGACAACACTGTGCCAGGCCCGACTCCTGTTCCAGAAGCCAATGGCCATTTGAAATATGATAACTTTAATGGTAAGAACATATCTGATCATTCTAAGTTTTGACAGCTAATGAATGTTTTAAAAGAGTTTCTTTATTGTTTTAAATAGTAAATGAGCTGAGCATGGTTGCATGTGCCTTTAATTCTAGGACTTGGGAGTCAGGTTCAGGGTTAGCCTAGTCTGTCTAGAGTTCCAGGCAGGCCAGGCCGGGGCCACATAATGAGACTCTATCTTGGGGAAAACAAAAATAGGTGTGTGTATGTGTGTGTGTGTGTGTGTGTGTGTGTGTGTGTGTGTGTGTGTGCGTGTGTTTGGTTTCTTTATTAATTAGTTTAATATTTCTTCATTTAATATAAATTTCTTAGTTCCTCAGTAAATTAGTATTGCTTTTTAAAATTATAACATTCCATTTATCATTTCGCTTGTAAGTTCCTCTTGCCCACATGTCATTATGTAACTTTTTATGTTGATGGAGACTACATTAAAGCATTCACGTATCACTTTATACTTATAAAAATACTTCTTATATTTTGATTAGTTCTTACTTCTAAGATAGGTTATTACTTTGTGTGTGTGTGTGTGTGTCTGTATATGCAAAGCTAATGTCAGACAAGTTAAATAGCCAGTTTCTTAGGGCTGTTTGAATGTACCTCAAGGGTTGAAGGTTTTTTTGAGGGAGGGTTAAACATAATTATGGTGGGGCAGCTTTCCACCTGTGACCCTAGACAGCCTTGACAGCCTTAGTGAAACCAGCTGACAGCATTCCTCTTGTTAGAACTCTACAAAATGCTCAGTTAGAGACTCAAATTCATGAGCTCTGAGCATTAGGAGACTACTTTGTCTCCTCATTAGGGAAACATAAATTGGCCATAGCAAACATTAGTAAGGATGTGGAGGAACTGGAACACTTCCACAGTGCAAGTGGGAATGTTAAATTGAATACCACTTGGGATGACCATTTGATGGCTTCTTAAAAAGTTTAGTATAGCCAGGCTTGGTGGCACATGCCTTTAATCCCACCACTCAGGAGGCAGAGGCAGGCCAATCTCTGTGAGTTCAAGGCTAGCCTGGTCCACAGAGTGAGCTCCAGGCCAATAGGAATAAAGGGAGACCCTGTCTCAAAAAGTCCAAAAAAAAAAGTTTAGTATGTACATATCATATAATGTACTCATAGGATAGCTCCTCCTCAGCATTTTTCCAGTAAAAGAAAGGGATTGAAGCCAGGGTCTTGTGCATGCTAGGCACTTGGTATGCTACTAAGCTGTGTCCTGGGACCAGTTGAATGTTAGCTTGTTTTTGTTTTACTTTGTTTTGTTTAGCAGTAGAATGCTCAAGGTTGTCTAGGTTGAAGTAGTGTCTTCTAGGTTTGGCTGTGAAGAAGTCTTTAGTGACTCGGATGGGGGCAATTTTTGATAAATGGAGCTTAGCTGAAGATACTTGCTGAAGGCCACACTTACCAAGTGGCACTGTCCAGTCCTGCTTACTAAACAGTCACAGCCTTGGATTTTTCAGGATTTTAAAATATAAATAGGAATATATTAATACTAATTTTTTAAAATTCCATTTTTTGTTGTTTTTTCTCACTCCCAGATTTATGTGGCTATTTGGAGGAGGAAGAGGAGAGTACCAGTGTTCAGAAACTTATAGACCATCTGCTCCATAAAGAAGTGCTGGGTGCTGGGATGGTAGGAGATCTTGGAATGAAGGAAAACCAAGACAAGAGGCAGCATAAGGATCCTCGTCTTACCATGGAGATGAGACATAAGCAGGTGGGAGGGAAAACAAAATTAAAATGGATAACAGGAAGCAGTCTTTGTGTAACACATTTAATAAGCTTAAATAAAGACTTAGGCTTTATAATGAAAAAGGGTGCCATCTGTGGTTTGGTAAGGAGGAATAAAAATAAAATATAAGAACTTCAGAAGAAAAATAATTCTCATAAACCTAGAGTAGGAAACAATTTATTTAAGAAATAAACAAAATTAGAATAATTGATTTTGACCAGTTGAGTACTAAACTAAACTTTATTAGTTTACATGTGGTACTTCCTATTATAAATATGTAGATTGCATTTGCTCCAATTTGGTCGTTGAATTGTGACATTAATATATTATCATGAATATTCTACTGAATATTATAAGGATAATTCTTTTCTAGACAACTAAAATTCACTCATTTTGTGATTATAATTTGAAAAGGAGGACAGATCTGAATTTAATCTAGTTCAGCTGTTTTGAATTAGAAAGGCATATGGGAACTTTCCTTTCTCCAAAAGGAATAGTAGGTAATAGAGGAAAAGACTACCTCAATGCCTTGCAAAGGACCTTCGGGGCCTAGAATGACCATGTCTTTGCCATATGTCTGGGACTAAGACTGGACTAATTAATAACTACTTTTTATAACACTATATTTCTAATTACTAAATTTGAAAATCACTGTTGTAAACCATTAGGGTATGTTTAATCATCCCTGGAAGTGTTAGAGGAATGGGAGGAAGTATGCTCCTGATCTGGATGTTACTAAAGGATGGAGAAGGCTCAGTAAGATACATGGCTGTTCTCTTTCCATGATTAGAGGGTAAGAGAAGGGTGAAGTTTAGGGAGGAGTCCGGCCTCTAAAGAATTAGATTTGGAAAAAGTGAATGTGCTTATTCAGATAAAGGGGTCCACAATTACCAGGATACTTTAGTAACAATAGAAGTGGATAGATGCAATAGATCACTGTTCTGCCCTGCACAGTGTAGCCACCAAACTGCCTCTCTGTTCTTCCATAGAGTTTAAAGCACAGAGCCTAAATAAAAAGCAGTCATGTACACCTGGGACAAGCTTAAGGGTGGGAAATCATTTTTAAATAAAAACCAAAACTCGGGATTTGACCCATTCATTGGACTCAGCCTTTCCCCAGTGAAAATCATTCCCTGGTGGTTTGAGTCCTCTTTATCTGAATGCATGCTCACCTTTGCATTGCTTTTTACCCCGAAAGCAAATGAACTGTGTGGTGGTTTGAATGTGTCCCCCATAGGCTTTAAGTATTCAGACATTTATCTCCAGTTGGTGGCACGGTTCTTGGAGGTCTTAGAAGGTGTGGCCATGCTAGAGGAAGTATATCACTGGGGGCAGGTTTAGTGAGTTTAACAAGCCTCGCAGTCTCCATTCGCTCTCTGTGCTTCCTGTGCTCTTTGTGAGATGTGACCCTCGGCTTGCTGCTCCAGCTCCAGCCGCCATGCCTCCCACCACAATGGACTCTAATTCCCTGGAACCGTCAATCGTAAGCTCAAACAAACTCTTCCTTTTATAAGTTCCTTTGGTCATGGTGTTTTATCACAGCAACAGAAAAGTGACTAATACAAACTGTTTCTGTTCTTCCAATAAACAGTGGATTCTGGGACAGAATATTTCAAATTGGCTGTATTCAAAAATGTGTCCTTCTACTTGTATTCTCTTTAAGGTAAGAGAAAATCGCTTAAGACGTGAGAAACAGCTTGAGTTCCAGAGAATGGAAAGCGTCCTGAAAAAATCAGCTTTCCTGGAGGCTCAGCATCTAGTTCAGGAAGAGAAGAGAAGGAAGGCTCTGGAGGCCAAGAAAGAAAAGGAGGCGATTCAGAAGGAAATGGTAAAGCTACGGAGGGAGGTACTTGAGAGGAGGCGCACGGTGGAAGAAGCCTGGAAAATGTAAGCCAGTGTGATGAGTAGTGTGCAGTGTGACTTGGTTGTGGGTTTCTTTTTTTTGGGGGTGGGGGAATGGGTCTCCCTGTAGTCACAGATGGCCTGGAATTACAAATATAGACCAAGCTGGCCTCAGTAGCATAGAGATCCTCAGTGCTGGGATTAAAGGCAGGTACCACCATACTTGGTTTGGAGTATGTCTTTTTTTTTTGGTCTTTTTTGAGAGTATGCCTTTTTAAGCAGACATTTTAGAAGTACTCTAAAGTAGTACAAATGTTTAAATATTGGAATAACTAAACACAAATGAGGAAATCACTTAGTATTCTACCATCTTAACAAGTTAGTTTTAGTTTTCCATGCTTTCTCCTCATCATGGTTCCTTTACAAACTTAATTACAACCATAAAGTATATTTAGTTTTTTTGCTTTCCTGGAGTCCTGAAGTCTATCTATTGTTTCACTGAGATGCTATGCCACTAACATATAATAGCCACCTCATACATTACTAAGCATTTTGACTGTTTTAAATTGTTTTCTAGCTGGGCGTGGTGGCACGCCTTTAGTCCCAGCACTCAGGAGGCAGAGGTAGGCAGATCTCTGTGAGTCAAGGCCAGCCTGGTCTACTGAGCAAGCTCCAGGACAGCTGCTACTTAAAGGGAGACCTTATCTCAAAAAAAAAAAAAAAGGAAAAAAGGAAAAAAACTAAATTTTTTACTAATATAGGAGTTAGAGAGATGGCTCAGCAGTTAAGAGTGCTCACTGTACTTTCAAAGGACCTGAGTTCCCAGGACTCACATCAGGCAACTCACAACTGAACTCCCCAATTCCAGGGGATCTGATGCCCTCTTCTGGCCTTTGCAGGCACTGATACTCAGATGCACATACCTACACACATAATTAAAAATAAAGTAAATCTTTAAAAATTACCAATGTAATAATGCAGTGAATATCCTTATTTCCTAGAGCCTTGTCATTCTTTTGAGTTCTATTTTTAAAGTGAATTCTTAGGAGTATAATCACTGAGTTAAATGGTATAAATCTTTCTATGACTTTTGAAACATTCCCAAATTGCTTTCAAAATTGATTGTACTTATTTACTGTATTACTAGTCATGGGCCAGTTTACCCATTCTTTTATGTATTAGGGAGTACCATTTTCTGTATTTTTACATGTTCGATAGGCATTATGGTAAGTGGTTTGCATTTCTTTGGTTTCATAATATTTTTAAAGTTGAATGTATGCCTTAACCATGGTTATGGTAGCCCCTTTTCCTGCTGTGAATTGTGTTAGGCCTTATTTTCTGATGATCATGCAGCAAGTTGCATTGCCTTGCTGATAGAGGAAAAGAATACCTGACATGAGAGGAAAATGAAAATGGCCCTCACAGGATAACGTACTGTTATACATCCACATACAGAAAATGAGCTTCAGAGGTGAAATAACGAATGTATTTATTCTGAGACACAGCATTGATGCATGAACTGCAAAAGTCTTCCAGCAATGTGACTAAAGTGTCTGAATACTCAAACTGAGAGGCCAGAAAGACCTATTAGATAATCCCTCCACCGCCATCAGCCTACACAGCTTTCCCCCCTGTGTTCTTGATTGCTCTCATTCTGCCCAATTTAAAACAGCTCAGCAGTGGACGTGTGCTTCATTCCCTCAAGTGCCAGACTTCGGCCTCCTCCAAATGCTGTTCTTTTCAGAAAGCAATCATCAGTATTTTAGTGAGTTCTTTCTAAGGTCATCCCTGCTTTTCAGATTGCTCCCAAACCCTGGAATTACTAGGCTGACCTAAAATAAATTGAGGAAACAAGTAACATTTGATGGTAGCAGGATGCTCTGTTCAGTTCACAGTGGGCACTCAATGAATGTTCACTGGCCAGTCATTTCTTATAAAAGTTAAATCTTACCCATGGCTTTAGTGAGCCAGGTAATGTACTCTACTTTAGAGGATAAACTGATTTAAACTTTCCAAAAAGCAGTTTGGCAATAAATAACTAGAGTCATCAATTGCTATTTTTCCTTGACTTGGAATTCTAATCCTAAGAAAATTTCCCCAAGAATTGACCAAAAACCCAAAGATATTACACAATAACTAAAATAATATTGTTTATAATAATATGCATTTGTAAATATTACAAAACTGTTAGATACTGGTTATACAGTGAAACAGGAGCATCATGTTATTAATGTTTACTTCAAGGTGTAAAGTTTTGTGTATTTTTATTGAATTTTCATGTATTTCATACACATCTTTTTTTTTTTTAATTTTATTTATTTCCGTATGTGTATGAATGTACTGTCTGCATGCAAGTTTGTGCACCCGTGTCGTGCAATGCTGGGGAGGTCAGAAGAGGGTGTCGGATTCCCCTGGAACTGGAGTTCTCCTGGAATTGGAGTTTCAGACAGTCGCCATGTGGGTGCTGGGGATCGAACCCGGGTCCTCTGTAAGAGCGGTCGGCGCTCTTAACCGCTAGGCCATCTCTCCAGCCCCCATACACATCTTAATTATCTTTTTTTTTTAATTTTATTTTTTTATGTGTATGAATGTACTGTCTGCATGTAGGTCTGTGCACCTGGGTTGTACAATGCTGTGGAGGTCAGAAGAGGGCGTCGGATTCCCCTGAAACTGGAGTTAAAGATGGTTCTCAGCTGCCATGTGGGTGCTGGGAATCAAACCCGGGTCCTCTGCAAGAGCAGTTGGCACTCTTAACCGCTAGGCCATCTCTCCAGCCCCACATCTTAATTATCTTTATACCCCTTTCCCAATGGCGCCTTCCCATAGTACCACCCCCCCACCGTATTTCGTGTATTCTATCATTGATATTAAGGCCTGTAGAGTCAAATTAGTGTCCCCAGACATCCCTCAGTACAAGTTCATCCACTGGGATCTAGTCAGCCTATCTAGAGACACTCCCTTAAAGATCAGCTCTTCCAGGCTGGAGAGATGGCCTAGTGGTTAAGAGCGCCGACTGCTCTTGCAGAGGATCTGGGTTCGATCCCCAGGACCCACATGGCAGCTGAAAACCGTCTTCAGCTCCAGTTCCAGGGGAATCCAACACCCTCTTCTGACCTCTGCGGCATTGCACGACACAGGTGCACAGACCTACATGCAGACAGTACATTCATACACATACGAAAATAAAATACAATAAAATTAAAAAAAGATCAGCTCTTCCTTACCCAGCAGTAGTCAGTTCCCCAATAGTTCTCTGGGTAAGATTGGGCCTAGTGTCCATTTCCACAGTTCGGTCCTAGCTTTTTGTCTGCTTGAGTTTGCATGGGTCTTGTGCATATTGTCACCATTGATGTAAATTCATATGAGCAAGGTCCCAGGAACCTGTAAGACTATTCCCATATGGTCAAGGACGACCTCCCCTGGCTCTTACAATCTTTCCACCTCCTCTTCCACAGTAATCCCTGAGTCCTGGGTGGGTGAAGTTTAATATAGGAGTCCTCTCCAGGAACCCACACTCTGAAGACTTATTCTGTATGCTTTGGCCATTTGTGGCCCTTTGTGCTTTTATTGTCCTCTGTTTCATGAGGGAGCTTCATTGATGTGAGTTCGGAGATGTATTAGTTTTCTCTCTACCCCTTGTTCCACTATCTTCTGTGAGTCTTAGATATAGAGATTTCATTGTAGATGTATCACTTAGGGTTGGACATTTCACAGATACTTAATCTCTATGTGAGACAAGTTGTGGAGGTGTGTAATAATCTCCATCTGTTGCAAAAGAAGCTTCTTTGAAGAGTGGTGACAGGCATACTTGTCTGTAAATAAAAGGAACTATATTTAGCACATAGCAAGAAATTACATTTTTTGAGAGATGTGACAGGCTTGGGGTCTTCCCTAAGATCTATGACCTCTCCAGCCATGTGTATTTGGCTATCTTTATAGTACCACATATGAGTTCCTTCCCATTGAGGGGCTTTAAGTTCAATCAGGTAGCTCTTGATTACCCCCAAGATAAAAGTGCCACTACTACTCCAACATAGTTTGCTGTGCCAGTCACTGTTGTGGTTATTAGGCCTTGAAGCTGGGGTTGGACCATCAATTGACATTCTTCCTTAGCAGCTTGCATAGTGTTCTCCAAAACTATGAGAGCTAGCCTTCAGGAAGGTTTCCAGGACAGTTCCCACTCCATTGCTCCGAGTCCTAGGTCCAGAGTACATCCTGTCTTCAGCAATAGGGTCTTACCTTCAAGACCTGGGAGGTAATCAAGGGCTGTGGCAATAGCTTATGTAATTTGGGGAGTCTCTTGGGCTGCCCTGGCCAACAACTTGAAGGGTGTTTTGTGCTCTCTGCCACTGTTTCTTGTTATATAGCCTTCAGCTCTACACATGGAGTCATGTGGAGATAGTGTATGTATAATTTTTCAGTAGGTTTTTGAACTAATATGTTTCCCTCTGGCTTTTTATACTAGTTAGGCATTATTTCTCTTCTCTTTCTCCCTCCCCAGTTAAGGTACCCCCATTTTTCCAGTTAAGCCCTTCCTCTCCCCCTCCCCAGTTAAAGTACCCCCATTTTTCCCATTTCACCCTTAATACCTGTCTCCTATGTCCCCCTCTCTTGAGCTCCTTCTTCCCCTTTACCCCCGTACTTCCTGGTATAACCCTCCCTCTCCTCCCATTTAAACACCTCGTTTCACCCATTTCCTCCTTGGTAACACCTGTCTCCTACTGTTCCACCCTCTCAGGTTCATTCTTTCCCTTTGTCTCCCTGATTCCTTTCCATTTTCCTGCTTCCTGCAATTATATCAGGATATATACTCACATAAAAGGATTTAGTGCTAGGATCCACAAACGAGGAAGAACATATGTTGTTTGCTTTTCTGAGTTTGTGTTACTTCACTTCATATAACAGTTTCTAATTCCATCCGTTTACCTTCAGATTTCATCTTTTTATTTCTGAGTAGAACTCCATTGTAGAAATGTACAACATTCAGCAGTGGTCAGTTGAGGGACACTTAAGTTGCTGCCATCTCTTAGCCGTTGTGAAAAGAGCAGAAACAAACAGATGTACAAGTGTCTCTGCAGTAGAATGAGTCCTTTGGGTATTAGGCCAAGGAGTGTTATAACTGAGTCATATGGCAGGTTCATTTTTAGTTTTTTTAATAGTTCTCCACACTGCTTTCCATAGTGGTTGCATTAGTTCACAATCCCACCAGCAGTGAATGAGCATTCACCTTTCCCCACATCCTCTCCAGCATTTTGGTATCATTTGTTCTCTTGATCTTAGCTAGTCTGGCAGGGGTAAGTTGAAATCTGAAAGTGGTTTTAATTTGTATTTTCCTAATTACTAAGTATGTTGAACACTTCTTAGGGTGTTTCTTTATTTCTTCTTTTGAGAACTCTCTGTTCAGATCCATAACCCATCTTTTAGTTGAGGCATTTCTTTTCTTGATTCTTTGTTTTTTTGAGTTCTTTATATATTAAGGATAGTAACCTCTGTCAGATGTCTCACTGGTGAAGATTTTCTCCCACTCTGGGTTTTCTCTTCACAAGTTGTCTGTCGTTTGGTTATCTGATTTTGTTGATTTAGATTAAATTAACTTGTTTTTTGTTAACTGGACTCAGGGTCTGTCTATCTTGTTTGTCTTTCCAAAGAACTAGCTCTTAGATTCATTGATTCTTTGTATTATTTTCTTTGTTTCTATTTCATTAATTTCTGCTCTGATTTTTGTCATTTCCTCTCATGTGCTGGGTTTGGATTTCATTTGTTCTAGCCTTTCTAGAGTCTTGAGTTCCAGTGTTATGTCATTTATTTGTGTTCTTTCTGATTTTTCAATGTAGGCACTTAAAGCTATAAACTTCCCTCTTGGGGCTGCTTTTAAAATGTCTTAGAGGTTTCATTGTGTTGTATTATCTTTTTCATTTACTTTCAGGGATACTTTCAGTTCTTCCTTAATTTCTTCTTTTACCCATTCATTATTTGGGACTGTGTTATTTAATCTCCATTAACATTTGTGAAGTTACTCGAGCTCCTTTTGGTGTTGATTTTAAGCTTTATTGCTTTGTGGTCTGATAGAATGCATGGAATAATTTCAATTTTTTTTGTATTTGTTGAGGCTTGTTTTGTGCCCCAGCATGTGGTAAATTTTAGAGAGAGTTCCTTGGGATGCTGAATAGAAAGTATATCCTTTGATGCTTCATAGAATATTGGGCAAATGTTTGCCAGGTCCAGTTTGTGTATGGGATCATTTAATTCAGGTATCTCCCTATTTTCTTTGTCAGGTTGACCTGTCTATTGGATATAATGTGCTATTGAAGTCCCCCACAATTACTGAGTTGGGATTAATCTGTGTCTTAAAGTCTTGTAGTCTGTTTTTATGAATTTGAGTGCACCAAAATTGCTTCATTTATGTTCATGATTGTAATATCTTCTTGGTCAATTGTTCCTTTGATCTGACTAAAGTGACCCTCTTTATCTCTTTGATTAGTTTTAGTTTAAAGTCTATTTTGTTAGATACTAGAATTGCAACCCCTGCTTGTTTCTTAATGCCATTTCCTTGGAATATTTTTTCCATCCTTTAACCTTAAAGTTGTGCCTATCCTTGAAGGTAAGATGAGTTTCTTGCAGACAACAAAAAGATGAATTTCATTTCTTTTTTTTTTTTTTTTTTTTGCACAAGTTTACTGTTTTGGTCAGATTTTGTTTCTTATTCCAATTCAATTGACTTGTGTCTTTTGACTGGGGAGTTTGGGTCATTGATATTTAGTTTTTTCCTGTTTTTTTGGTTGGTATTTTTGAAGCAGGGTCTCCCTTTTAGTACCAGCTGTCCTGGAGCTCACTCTGTAGACCAGGCTGGCCTTGAACTCACAGAGATCCACCTACCTCTACCTCCCGAGTGCTGGGATTAAAGGCGTGCACCACCACACCGGGCTTAGGTCATTGATATTTAAAGTTATTATTGGAGGATGTGAATTGGTTGCTGTCATTTTAATTTCTGTTTGCATTCTTGGTCTAATTTTGTGTTTCCACAATCACACCTTCATTTCTATTATCTCTTGGGTATAGTTGTTCCTTTCTTCAGCCCTTTATATTGCTTTGAGTATTCCGAAAGGCTGGTTTGGTAGACATGAATTCTTTCAGCCTGTTTGTGTCATGGAAGATTTTTCTATCCCCTTCAATTATAAGAGACAGTTTTACTGGATAAAGTATTCTGGGTTGGCATCCATGGTCATTTAGAACTGAATACTTTGGTCCAGGCTCTTCTGGCTTTCATAGTTTGCACTGAAAAGTCAGCTGTAATTCTAATGGATTTTCCTATGTGTGTTACTTGCTTTTCTGTTGCAGCTTTCAGTTTCCTCTCCTTATTCTGTAGATTTCATGTTTACTTTGTTATGGCATGGGGAGTTTCTTTTCTGTTCCTTTCTATTTGGTGGTCTATGTGTTTCCTGTATCTGTATGGGGATGTTTTTCCTTAATTCCAGAAATTTTCTTCTACATTCCTGTTGAAGATTGGGTCAATACTACTTCCTTGAGAATTTTTTTTTCCTCCATGCCTATGGTATGTTAATTTGGTCTTTTCATGGCATCTTACATTTCCTCAACTTCCATTCCTGTATTTTTAAAAGGTTTTCATATTGTTTGCTTGAGAGGTCCAATTCTTCATGTTTATTGTATAATCCTGATAGTTTTCCATTTCATTCATTCTATTGGTGAGGCTTTCTCCTGTTGTTTTAAATTGGTTTATTGAGTTTTTCACTTCCTTCTTCATTTCATCCTGAGTTTTCTTCAATATTTCTTTCGTGAATTCAGTCAGAAGTTTTCCCTATCTTCCTTCAGTTCTTTAAGTTGTGTATTCTTTAAATTAACTGAATTCTTTGATTACACTTATGATTGTTCTTTTAAATTCTGTGTCCTGTTGTTATCTCTAGGGAGTTCTCATTGTAGAACTTTTCTGTAGGATTGATAGGTTTTGGTGGGAACATATTATTTTGGTTTTTTATTTTGGTTTTTCATAATATTATTTTTTGTTGTGGTTTTGGCATGTAGATTTCTTTTGTTGCTTATAATTCTGGTATGAAATTCAAGCCTTCCTTTGTTGAGTTGAAGTCTGATTCTATTTATATTATTGCTGTACCTTGGTTGCTTTCTGATTGGTAGGTCTAGGCTTCAAGTTCTTTCTTTTGATTTTATATCGGAGGGGCCAGATGTCTCCATTCAGGCTACTCAAGAGCTCTCCAGGAGGGTGAAGAAGCCCTGGCTATTTAGGAGCACTTCAGAAGCATCAGATGGATCATGCCAGGTTCAAGGAGAGGAGATGGGAGATGGAAGTACTGGTCCCTACTCCTCAGCAGGGAAGCCTAAGCCTTGCAGCAGTGGAAGGGACTGCAGATGGTCCCAGAGCAGGGAGATGGTCATGGCATGGTTTGGGAAGCTCACCCTGCAGAGGCCTAAGTAGGTCTGCATGGAAATATTGATGGATCTTTTATCTTTCCAGTTTTTACAATAATCAGATAATACTCCCATAATGGATATATATTTTAATGTTTTTTTAAAAACTCTGATCCCTGTTAGTGGAGCCGTATGCAAGTAATTATTTATTTATTTACTTGTGGTAGTTAGGGCCTTGTATTTGCAATCTGTCACCAGGCTCCATCCCAAGTCCTAAAACTGTTTTCTTTAATGCCCACTATGAATTGCCAAACCCACCCAATATAACATTGTTACAGAGTTTGGTAAAATCCAGTAGAATTATTTTTATTTTTTTTTTTGGTCTTTTCGAGACAGAGTCTCCCTGTAGCCCCAGCTGTCCTGGAATTCGCTCTGTAGACCAGGCTGGCCTTGAACTCACAAAGATCCACCTGCCTCTGCCTCCCAAGTGCTGGGATTAAAGGCGTGCGCCACCACGCCCGGCCAAAGCCAGTAGAATTTTATTGTTGATGGGGATTTTTAATATATCTGTAAGCTATCCTGAATCTTCTTTATTGCATAAAGTTTTTCCAAGGAGACATTAGTTACTAAGGTAAAAACAGTACCTTTTGGGATAAAGAAATGACTCAGTGGTTAAGAGTGCTTATTGTTTTTTCAGAGGACCCAAGTTTGGTTTTCAGCATTCGTAGTGGATGTAACTCAAGTTCCGATGTTCTAATGCTCTCTTCTGACCTCCTTGGGTACTTGCACACACTTGGCATCTACTCACACAGACACACACAGAAATAAGAACAACTAAAAAAGAAAAAAAACAATAGCTTTACACTGGATAACCAAACTTAACTCAGTGAAATAGGTTAGCATCACCAATGAGTAATAAGATATAATATTGTATGGCCTCTGTATGGTATATAAAATGAATGACACAATGTCTGTATTCTGAATTCCTTCTCAAGTTAATTTCTGCAACTATAAAGTTCCTGAAAATTTAGAAGACTTGCCTGAGTTTTTAAAAAAGTATCTTATTATGTTTTTATTTTGTATATATGAGTGTATGCCTACATTTGTGTAAGTGCACCTGTGTCGTGCAATGCTCATGGAGTTCAGAAGAGGGCATTGGATCCCCTGGAAATGGAGTTACAGATGGTTGGTAGCCACTGTGTGGGTGCTGGGAACTGAAACCTGGTCCCCTGCAGGAGCAGCCAGTTCTTTTAACTTCTGAGCCATCTCACCAGCCCTGACTTGCCTAAGTTTTCATAGCTGGTCTTTGATTCCTTACTCTGTGCTTTTTTTACTGCATCATTAATAGTATAGTCTTTGTACACATATATCTATAATTTCAATCCAGTAAGAAGGCAATATTGAGAGCTGGGACCATATGTAGCTCAGTTAGTAGAGTGCTTGCCTAGCATGCATGATGCTCTGGGGTTGATCCCCAGCATCATGCCATTCTGGCATTTGGGAGGTGGAGGAGGCAGGAGGTGGAGACAAGAGGATCAGGAGTTCAAGGACAGCCAGGGCTACAAGGAGAGAAGCAGTGTACTTGTATTTACTTGAATTGGTAAGTGCAGGAGAGATGGCTTACATGAGGAAGAATGAATGAAGCCTGGGGAGAAGATAGGCAGAAAAGCAAAAAGATCACTAAGAGAGCTGGGTTATCAAAGGCCTTTCTTTGTCATTTGGTTCTGTTTCTCTTCTTACCTATTTTAGAATTATTCTATATTCCATTCTCTCCTTACTCAGTAATTCTTTATTCTTTTATTATTTTTTCTTCCCAGAAAAGTTGTAAGAGCCTATAATAATCGCATTCCTTTTTTACTTAAGGATCCTTTTTGCCTCCTAGCAGGAAGAATAGGGAGCCAGGTGTGGTGCACATCTTTAATCCCAGCACTCAGCACTCAGAAGGCAGAGGCTGGAGGATCTCTGTAATATTGAGCCCAGCCTGGTCTACAAAGTGAGTTCAGCTGGAGCTACAGGGAGACTTTATCTCAGTGAAACAAAACAATGAAAACAATGATGGGGGAGGTGCACCAGGGAGATGGTTCAGTGAGTAAAAGCCTGACAATCTGAGTTCAATTACCCAAACCAACCAACCAACATAAAAAGCTGGGTGCAGTGGTATGTATCTATAATTTGAACATTCCTACAGTAAGATGGAAAGAAGAAAGAGACAGGTCAGCTACCCTGGAGTCAGAAATGGAGGATGGGAAACAAGAGACACTTCCTCAAAACTAGGTGGAAGAAAACCACCTCCCAAAAGTTCTCTGCTAATTTCCACACATGTGCTCTCTCTGTCTGTCTCTGCATCTCTCTGTTTCTCTCTGTCTCTGTCTCTGACTCTCTTTCCTTCTCTCATACACACACACTAGAAATTTTAAAAGGAAATAAAGAGGTAGAACTTTATATACATTAGAGAGTACTTTATAGTTCTCAGATTTTAATGCACAGAGTAGTACAAATTCAATAAAATTATTAAGTATCTAGAGGGTTATTTGTCAGAATACTTTATAACTTTATTTTGTTTATTTTGATAAAGTAATAAACCAAGATTTTAAAATGAGTTAGGCTGGGCATGGTGGCACATGCATTTAATCCTAGCACTTGGGAGGCAGAAGCAGGCAGATCTCTGTGACTTCAACACCAGCCTGGTCTACTTAGTAAGTTCAGGCCACCTGGGGCTGCAGGGAGACCCTATCTCACAAAACAAAACAAAACAAGTCACCCTGCTCTGATGGAATATTTATGGGGAGCTGGTAAAATGTCCATGCCACTATAGTAGGTTCTAATTACTCATTATTAAATCTATTATTTATTTTTTAAATTGTTACTTACAGAGAAAAGAAAAAGCAAGAAGAAAGTTCTCAAAAGAAGCTGGAGAAAGGAGTGTTTGAAAATGCTCCTATTCATCTTGATGAAGAAAAAGTTGCAAAAGAAAGTAAAAGGAAACTGAAAGAGTTATTAATCCAAACTTTCAAGGAAAATCACGAGGTGAGAATTATAATGCCTCTTTATTCAACATTCTATAGTATGAACGACAAGAAGGTCCATCATAATGGAATAAAATGTGCTGGGTATTGTAGCTCATGCATGTGATCCCAGTTCTCATGAGGCTAAGGCAGGAGGGTTGTCACAAGTTCAAGGCCAGCCTGGGGTATATATAGCAAATTCAAAAGTAGCTAGACCTATATAGTGTGACCCTGTCTCAAAAACAAAAAGAAAAACAACCCACGGGGGGGGGGGGCAGAGGAGAACCCTAAGGCCATGAGAGTGCAACCTAGATACTCGAATTGGCCCGCCGTTCACTGCTGCCCTGCTGACCTGGCCCCGCCGTTGTTCACTGCTGCCCAGCTGACCTGGCCCCGCCGTTGTTCACTGCTGCCCTGCTGACCTGGCCCACAGGGCAGTGCACTAAACCCCAGTTCTCAGATGTTCTTCTAAGCAGTAGAGTTGTTGGGTAAGATCCTGGGAAATTGACAGTGATGTTTAGGATATCTTCCTGAATTATCCTCTCCAGAATAGCATTTAACTACAGCTCTCTGGCACTTTTGATCCCTTGGCTTCTACTTTTGTAGTCTTCAGGATGTTTAGATCTGGGTTATTCGGAAGGCATAACAAGAAATAACTTACTTGGCTTTTGGTATGGTAAATAGTAAAGCAGTGATAGTTTAGGTCTGTGCTTCTCTTGCTAAGTGAGCTAACTTTTAGTTTATCCTTTATTTTTCTATCTCTTTTTTAAAGTAAGGATTTTTCAAAAATAAATTTTATATTTAGTTCTTATTTTTATTTCTTGAGACAGAGTCTCCCAGTAGCCTGAGCTGACCTAATAGTTGCTATGTGCTGTCTTCAGTCTCACAAACATCCGCCTCCCCCTGCCTCCTGCATGTTGGGATTAAAGGCATGCACCACTACACCAGGCTCATAAATTTTTAATTTTATAAACTATATTTTAATTTTTTTATGTACATGGTCTCTTTTACTAGGTGGATAATCAATTCAGGCTACTTAGTCTTGCTTAATGAATCCTATGTCCTTCATATCCACAATAAAGTTTATATTGACAAATGCTCCTTTTCTTTTAAGAGTCTTTTAATTTTTTTATTTTATTATTATTTTTTTTTATATATTTTTGAGACAGGTTGTCCCTGTAGTCCCAGCTGGCCTGGAGCTCACTCTGTAGACCAGGCTGGCCTTGAACTCACAGAAATCCACCTGCCTCTGCCTCCCAAGTGCTGGGATTAAAGGCATGCACCACCACTCCTGGCTTTATTTATTATTTTTTATGTGTGTGAGTGTACTGTCTGCATGTAGGTTGGTGCACCCATGTCGTGCAATGCTGCGGAGGTCAGAAGAGGGCATCAGATTCTCCTGGAACTAGAGTTAAAGACGGTTCTTAGCCGCCATGTAGGTGCTGGGAATCGAACCCAGGTCCTCTGCAAGAGCAGTCGGTGCTCTTAACCGCTGAGCCATCTCTCCAGCCCCGACAAATGCTCCTTCTTTAACTACTTTTGAATTGGTATAACCAAAATAGCTGACAGGAAAAAAAAAAAAAAAACTTGAAGAAGGAATACTTCTTGTTGGCTGATGTTTTCCAGGGGACAGGAAGCAAACAGCAGCCAGAGATATGCCCCAAGACCACCCCCAGTGACCTACTTCCTCTCTCTAGGGCCCCCTAACAACATTTCTAGACCCTTCCAAAATAGCATCAGCACCTGGGAACTAAAGATTCAGAACATGAGCCTGTGGGACACATTTCAGATTCAAGCCATAACATCTCCTTGCAGCTATTTAAGCACCTTTTTCAATAAGCTGATAAAAATTTGGGGTTTATAACATTTCATGTAAAATAAATGACTTGGAAGATCTTTAAATGAGATGGTTGAATGAAAAAAAATAAATATGTGTATTTCCTATCCCCCATAAACACCTATACTAGTGTTTAAGCATTGCTAAACTTCATGAACTTTAATAGTTTGAATGCATAAATGAGTGTACTTTAGAGAAAAAAGGAACTTAGGAAGCTGCTGAGGGAGTGTGGTCAGTACAGCAGTAGACTTACAAAGGAACGCAGGAAGCTTCTGAGGGAGTGTGGTCAGTACAACAGTAGACTTATAAAGGAACTTAGGAAGCGACTGAGGGAGTGTGGTCAGTACAGCAGTAGACTTACAAAGGAACGCGGGAAGCTACTGAGGGAGTGTGGTCAGTACAGCAGTAGACTTACAAAGGATCGCAGGAAGCTACTGAGGGAGTGTGGTCAGTACAGCAGTAGACTTACAAAGGAACACAGGAAGCTACTGAGGGAGTGTGGTCAATACAGCAGTAGACTTACAAAGGATCGCAGGAAGCTACTGAGGGAGTGTGGTCAGTACAGCAGTAGACTTACAAAGGAACTTAGGAAGCTACTGAGGGAGTGTGGTCAGTACAGCAGTAGACTTACAAAGGAACGCAGGAAGGTACTGAGGGAGTGTGGTCAGTACAGCAGTAGAATTATAAAGGATCACAGGAAGCTACTGAGGGAGTGTGGTCAGTACAGCAGTAGACTTACAAAGGAACTTAGGAAGCTACTGAGGGAGTGTGGTCAGTACAGCAGTAGACTTATAAAGGAACGCAGGAAGCTACTGAGGGAGTGTGGTCAGTACAGCAGTAGACTTATAAAGGATCGCAGGAAGCTACTGAGGGAGTGTGGTCAGT